>OY720345.1:8966006-9566006 GCA_963082975.1 Labia minor | reverse complement strand
ATATATATATATATATATATATATATATAATTTTTGTTAGTATAATAAGATAAGATAGAAATGAATAAAATAAGAATGAAAGGTGATAGAAGAATTGTCCCTTTAGGCTAAAGACTGGTTTTATCTATTGTATGTATCTAAATCTAAATATTTATTTAACTTTAATCAAAATAGTATATAGAAAAATAAAGATATTTCCTGTCTATTTATTACAATTTATTATTTTTTTTTTATAAGAAGATATTAATCTCTATTTTGGTTTTGTTTTTTCTTTGGAGAAAAAGAAGAAGACAAAAAATGAAGATATTAATTATGTTGATGTTTAATTGAAAGTAAAAGTGGGATCAGAGAGAGAGAATGAGAAGATGGGATGAGAAGATGGTTTATAAATAAATGAGCATTGTGAATTATTTATTTGTTAATAGTGATTTTATAAAAGATTGAATTGGTTGCAAAGGATTACAAACCTGAAATGTTGAATAGATGAACGGTTGGTTATTTTTCATGAATATTTTTGAAAAGGTTTTACCATTCATTCCAACATTCTCTCATTTTGTCTGTTCTAAACTAATTAACAGGTATTTTTGCTTTCGAGTGTAGCAATCTTCATCTAAAATAAGAAACGGTGGGGAAAGGAAAAAGTATATCTATTCAATCGACCAATTCTATGTCAAGGGTCGACTCAAGCAAAGCAGTCTATTCAATTACCGAAGCGTCAAAATTCCAAACGAGTAAACATTATTTATGTTAGAACTTCCCCCCCCCCCCCACCTCCACCCCACACTTTGTTCTCTTCCTCCATTTGCTCCTGTACTCTTTTTTCACTGCTGTGTGAACTACAGAGGTTGAAAGTAGGTGGGGGGGGGGGGTGAGGGAGGGAGAGAAGGAATTGGATATTCATCATTTGGTCACGAAATATATGAAAGAAAGAATATTGTGTAGGAGATTTTTTTTATTCGTTATCTGATCTTTGGAGTGAAAGAAAAAATAATAATAATAAAAAAAAATAATTATTTTAATGAACAAAAACAAAAACAAAAAAGAAAAAAAAAATGAGTAAACAAGGAAATTGAAATAGTTGGAATATAAATGAGAGATGAGATCAAAAACAAAAAAAAAAAAAAAAAAAAAAAAAAAAAAAATTAATGAAATAATTAAATTATACACTTATTCGAAATAAAAATAAATAAATAAAAAATATAGTTAAAATTTATACAGAAGACTAAAAGGGTTAAATAGGAATAGAAAAATATTATATACAAAGAGTGAAATTGAATAAAATATGTTTATTAAGAAATGATGAACTAATTTGTGTGTTCTTTACTGTTTATTTATTTATTTATTTTTTTTTTCATTTGTCGTAATTATGGGCAAATAAAGATTATTTCTAAAAATGCATGTTTATATACGAGGTTTGTTCGAAAGAAAAGATGAATTATTTCGAAAAGTATTTATTTATTCATCAATATCCATTTTGTTCCCGTTCAAAGTAATTAATCCCCTCAGATATAATGCACTTATGCCAGCGCTTCTTCCAATCGTCGAATCACTTCTGAAATGCGCTTTTCGGGATGGCCATCAGCTCGTTCTTCGATTCCGACTTTATCTCATCAATTGTGGAAAAACATTTTCCTTTCAGTGGTCTCTTCAGTTCTGGGAATAGGAAAAAGTGACAGGGAGCCAAATCTGGTGAATACGGTGTTGTTTTTGGCCAAAAAATCACGAACATGAGCTGGTGCATTATCGTGATGCAGAATCCATTATTTGTTTTTCCACAATTCCGACCGTTTATATTGCTTAACGTAAACGTTGCATAACGCGTAACTTCCTTGTAGTATTCCTTATTAACAGTATGACCTGTTGGCAAGAACACATGATGCGCAACGCAATTGTAATCGAAGAAAACAGAGAGCAAAACCATTTGACGAGTTTTTTTAAAGCTATTGTACCACTTATAAACATTTTTTTTGAAACAAAGTAGACTCACCGAATGCCACAGTCAACATTTTAAGTGCGTTGGACCACTTTATTCCATTTTTAACGAAAAATTTAATACAAATTCTTCATTTTTTTTAAGTAAAAAATCGAAGTACACACAAAAACGTGACTAACTTTTTCAGTTATCAAAACCAAACTACTAATCCAAAATAGCTGATAATGTCAACATATGAGAAACATGTGTACCAACATAACAAAAAAAATTCGATAGTCGAATGCTTCTTTTGAACAGACCTCGTATATATTATTATTTTAAATTAACTGTCTTAACATTTAAAACTTTGATAAAATTATCAAGAATGTTTTCATTTAAAATCGAATTAATTGAAATTATTTCATTTCTACAATATTTTGAAATTATTAATGAATATAATAATGAACATTTTTTATTTTTCTTAATTTATGTATATTATTCAATTAATTAATTCCATTTAATTAATTAAAAAAATAACTAGATGAAAATGGTTTTATTTAAAGGATTTATTAAAATAAATTATAATTCAAAGTGTTTTAAAACAATTTGTTGATGTCTTCTTAAAAAAAATAATAAATTAAAAGATAAATATTCATTTTAGATTATTAATGAAAAATTAAATTTATTTTTTTATTTATAAATACTAATAACTTAAGACATCACACTAATTTAATAATTTAATGTCATAATTAGTATCTGTTTTTTTCAATTTATAATTTTTAAATCAAATCTAAGTATATGAATATAATGTAATAATATATATTTTTTTTTAATTTCCAATTAAGATCTTAATTTACCCTTTCTTTTTGAGCAACTATAATGTTTAACATAAGTTATTAAAGAAAAGAGAGAAATTTGGAAGTATTAGAATGTAAGGGGTCGGCTCGGCTGTTTGCCCGATAGAGTAGGATAGGAGGACATCTCTCAATTTGGGGTTGAGTGAAAATAGGATATGGAAGAATAAAAACCTGGGACACAACTAGAATGTTATAATATAAATAAATAAGTTGACCTGTGGCCAGGTCCGAACCGACCGACTGTTTGAAATAAATTAATTTCCAGCTACAGAAACAATTTCAAATAATTTTAATATATCTATTAATGTAATAAAAAACAGATATGGATATAACATAAATATTTTTAATTTTATTTTATTTATAATATATATGTAAGACCAGACTGTGACGTCATGAATGGCTGGATGACGTCATATAATTTTAAATCAAGAAAAAACTAATAAATATGATTTTTCTCGAGGATAAAACCAATACAAAGTGCATGATTCGTGGTGATATATAAAAAAATCTCCTTTGGTGTGAAAATAACCCTTTCCTTCCTATCGTCGATCGCTAATACTACCACTTCCGGTTTCCGGAATTGCACCAAAAGTTGATCAATTCATCCCACTGATGCATTAAGTAAATATACCAAATTTCATCAAAATCGGTTGAGCCGTTCAGGCTGTACACATCTATACGGACGGACAGACGGACAGACGGACAGACGGACGGACAGACATCATGCTAAAAATACTTTTTTCTGTTTGGAAAATGCATGATTCGTGGAGATATGTAAAAATCTCCACATGTGAAATTTGGTGTGAAAACAATACCTCCCTTACTATCGTCGGTCGGTAAAAATAAATAAAATAAATATACTCTTACAAAAGTGAAATGAGAATGAAATCTTGTTCTCTTATTTTGTTTTATTTCTTTAATTGCTAGATTTTAAAAATTTGGTGATGATAATTTGATTAAAAAAAAAACCTGTGGCCAGGCACAGAACCGACCCACGGTTTGAAATAAATTAATTTCCAGCTACAGAAACAATTTCAAATAATTTAAATGTATCTATTAATGAAATAAAAAACAGATATGGATATAACATAAATATTTTTAATTTTATTTTATTTATAATATATAAGTAGGAGCTGGCTGTGACGTCATGAAGAGCTGGGTGACGTCATATAATTTTAAATTAAGAAAAAACTAATGAAGATGATTTTCCCGAGGATAAAACCAATAAAAAGTGCATGATTCGTGGAGATATGTAAAAATCTCCTCATGTGAAATTTGGTGTGAAAATAACCCTTCCCTTCCTAACGTCGATCGGTAATACTACCACTTCCGGTTTCCGGATATACACCAAAAGTTGATCAATTCATCATACTGATGCATTAAGTAAATATACTAAATTTCATCAAAATCCGTTGAACCGTTCAAGCTGTACACATCTTTACGGACGGACGGACAGACGGACAGACATCATGCTAAAAATACTTTTTTCTGTTAAGAAAAATTTCCACATGTGAAATTTGGTGTGAAAACAATACCTCCCTTACTATCGTCGGTCGGTAAAAAAAAATTGAATGTCAATTTACGACATACAAAGTAACTTTTCATCTCGCAATTGTAGTAATCAATTAAGTTGTACTGGATATTCATGCTGTTAGATTGATATTTAAATATCTTGCCATTTTCAAATTCTACTAATGATTTTTAAATGATGTATATACTTACGTATTAAGTAAACCTTGAGAATAACAAAACATGAAAAATATTTCATTGCAAAAAATTAATCATTAACATGATTTTTATAATATATTTAATTAAAAAATGTTTAAAATTAATTGAATTATTATTTTATTTATGAATTGAATTTTAGAGAGTAAAGTATAACCTTAAATGGATGTGTGAAAGGGCTCCCTCATTCTCATGGTTCTCAATCCCTCTTAATGATCTCTTAACTGATAATTGTATATATATAGTATATATAGTATATATTTATCAAGGCTTTAAATCAATCTTAAGATATTCAAGTGCTTGTCTGGTGAAGACAAATGAAAATGTTGCGTAAAGATAGATTTGAACAAGAGTGTTTGGTCCTCCATGGTCCTTGAACCTCGACCAGGACCTTAGAAAGTATTATATCTATATATATAAAAGAAATCAAATCATTTCTCATACAGCCCAATCAACAGTCAGCCAGTGGCAATGATAAAATGCATTTCAAAATTCAAAATAATATTTATTGATAATTGTTTACAAAAAGGGAAGCTTCAAGGATTTAGATTAAACTTTGCCAAAGGATTCCTTGTTTAAATCCAAAGAAACTTTCTTTATACAATATTTCTCGGTCACTTCTAGTTTACGAGATAAAAATTATTAAAAATTGCATATAAATTCATTTATATTTTATTTAGCTTCCATGTTTTATTCATTTGACCAACAGAGGACTTCACTAATTTTCTGGGTTTTTTTTCAGTTCGGTTTGGATAATTGAACATTGAAAAAATTAATTAATTAAATAATTTTTCTTATTTAAACCGAACTGAAAAAATCAAAAATTAGTGAATAAATGAATAATAAGTGAAGTAGTCAATAAAACATTATTAAATGGCTGCTCATTCATAACTAGTTTATCTGTCAAAATTTAATAATTTTTATCTCGTAAACTAGAAGAGATCGAGAAATATTGTATAAGGAAAGTTTCTTTGTAATTAAAAAAGGAATTCACTGGCAAAGTTTCATTCAAATACTTGAAGCTTTCCGTTTTTTGTAAACAATTACCTATTAATTAAATAGAAATTTAAATATTAAAAAAAATGACATCGCTTTTATAAATACATAGGTATATCTTATAACACTAACATATTTTGTAAACTTTACAAAAGCATATGACTCAGTAGATCGGGAAAAACTTTTTCAAATCTTGATCTTAATGGGAATTCCAAAAAAACTAGTACGTATGATTCAAATTTTTCTTGTGGGTAGTAAAGGAAGAGTAAGATGCGGGAATCAATTGTCAGAAACTTTCGAAATTCGAAATGAGTTAAAACAAGGAGAAGCATTTCACCAATTTTATTTAATTTAGTTCTGGAATATGTAATTAGACAAAATGGGGAGAGGTCAAACGAAATCGAATTAAACAAAAAAAAATCAATTATTAGGTTACGCAGACGACTTAAATATAATAGGAGATTCGGCACTTGCAATTATAGATAGTGTAGAAAAATTAATTGAAACAGGAAAAGAGATGGGACTAGAAATTAATAATGCTAAGACAAAGTATTTAGTAACAGAGAGGAATAGTATTAACACACAAAATACAAGATATAGAATTGAAAATTTAGAAAAATTTAAAATCTTAGGTTCTGTGATAACGAAAGATAATAATATTCGAGATGAGTTTAAAGCGAAGTTACAATTGGGAAACGCCTGTTATCATGCAATAAAGGGGCTTATCGCATCAAAATTATTATCAAAGTTAAAATATATAAAACAATTATTTTCCCGGTTGTATTATATGGATGTGAGGCATGGTCTATGACCTTAGAAGACGAGAGTAGATTTAGAGTATTTGAGAATAGGATTCTGCGAAGCATTTATGGGCCAAAGAAAGATGAGGTCAACGGGGAATGGCGAAGATTGCATAATGAGGAATTGCATGTCCTCTATGCATCTCCAGATATAGTTAGAATTATAAAATCGAGAAGGCTACGATGGGCAGGATTGTGGCTAGAATGGGAGAAGATAGAATGGTAAAAAATATATTGGTGGGGAGACCGAGTGGGAAACGTCCACTTGGAAGACCAAGGACACGGTGGGTGGATAATGTGGGAAAGAATGGGAGAGAGATAGGAGAGGATAGGGACTTGGAAGGTTGTGGCTCAGAATAGGAATACTTGGAGGAGTGTGGTTGCTGCGGCCAAGAACTTTCGAGTTCCGTACAGTCACAGAGATAGATAGATAAGTATATCTTATATACATTAAATGTAAATATATTTAACATAGTATAACTTGCAATTAAACATAAATATAAATTGTGTGTTTAATACAAAGAGATACCTACAATCCTGAAATATTTTAAGTACACAAGGAAATCCGTTTTTAAGAAAATTTAAATCAACTATACTATAACATATAATTATCAAACTTGATCTTCCATTCATCTTAGAAGGTTAAATAAATTAAAAATATAATAAAAAAAAAATAATGAAATTATTTCATTGGGATTATCTTAATTTTAAGAGGGAATGTCCAAAAGGTTAAACGAATTAATTAGCAAGTAAATAATTCTGTAATATAATAAATTAATTATTAAAATTATAAAAAAAATATTTTTATTTCAATAGAAAAATTATAATAATAATAATAATAATAATATATAAAACATATTAAAAATAAAAGAAGTAATTAATAGATCGATTTAAAGTTAATAAGGTTTTATTTAAAATAAATTAATTTATCTTAAATAATGAATTAAAAATGAAAAATTTTATATGATTAAAAAATAAATGTATCTCTCTCATAAATATATAATTATTCATAGTATTTCATTTGTAATTATTATCATTTGTAACTTTTATTAATTTAAAGTTTTTTTAATAAATATAATTTTACCAAATAATTAATTATTATTATGAAAATTTCAACATTATTTTAAAAATGATGTGATTTAATAAAATTAATTTATATATTTTATTATTATATAATTAAAAATTGATTTAACTGTGAATTTTAAAAATAAAGAAATATAATCCATTGTTGCCCAAAACGTAATTAAGTGTTTCAGATGTTTATAATCCAATAATTATCATTTTATCTTTCAAAGTGTAAATATTTTTGAATTTATTAAGTTTTCTTCATATTTATGCCTATGACCATTACATAATGAATACATCGGTACTAGACTGATAACCGAAGCAATACTTGAATAGTTAATAATATTACTTGCTAGAACCATCTTATATAACAATGGGTTGTCATTGTTCAGATAAATAAAGGAATAAAATACGTCCTACGCAAAGACAACACCTATCAAGTCGGTTATATTAATGATGAGGTGTCCTATGATCAGTAGAACGGGTCCTTTAAACCTTTACCTTGATTTTTCTTGTTCGGAGGCGCTATCAAGTAGCTTTCCCAATTTTGATCCCGGAGGATGGGTTGACTCCGTTCCATAGGCCCTAGCTAGAAAAATTCCCTTGCGAGGCCTGGAACTTGAACCCGGGACCAGGAGAGACATCTTCGCTAACCTCTCACCCTGTGGCGCCTTAAATAAAATAATTCTTCTGTAATTAAATTTCACTTTTATTTAAATTAAATAGATTACATGTGCCATAGTAAATTTCTTGAATATAATATTTAACAATATGTAGAATCAATATATTTTAAAAAAAAATCGTAATAGTGAATATATTAATTTATTATCTTCTTAACTAAAAAAATATGATTTTTTATTGAATTTCCCTTAAACAAGTATACATACTATATTAATATTTACATATCAGTTAATTTCTGTATATAATAATAATAATTTAAATTTGTCACTAAATGGAACGAATGATATAAATTCTCTCCCTAAAAATTAACATTCAATTACTCAACTGTCAATTAAGATAATTGTAAAACCATTAAATTGCTTTTAAAAGTGTTTTTCTATACTCTCATAAATATTAATAAATTCCCTTTGGGTGAATGTTTATGAGAATTTAGAAGAAGGGGAGAAGAGGGGGAAGGCAGTGGGGTGAGATACGTTCAATACATGATAAGAGATGATCATATAGTTTATTGATGAGAAGAAGGGAAGAGAAGAGAAGGGAAAAACGAAACTACTTAACTCAACTACCTGACATGAATTTAAAATCTAACAAATTCTCTTTAGTCATGCCTATTTAAATCTTCAATTTACAAAAATGATTTACTATCAATCCAATTATTCAAATTACTCTCTTTTCTAGATTTTGTTTATTTTTTATAAAAAAAATAATAGAAATATTAAATAAAAAGAGAATTTCCAACATGACTAGATCAAATTGCAATTAAATATAAGATCTTTATCATTGAATTAATATATTTTGTCCTCTAAATTTAGATAAATTGTTCTCTAATAACAAAGAAATTCGCTTGATTACTGTAAATAAGATGTGAATGTTATGATAAGTGCATTAATATATATATATTAAGTTTTATATTATTAGATCAACACGAATTGGCCTCCTCTAGTCCCAATAAACCATGAAATTATATATATAAATTATATAATGATCCAATTAATTAACTTCTAATAGGCCATGAATCTTATTATCATTTTAATAAAAGTTTAGAAAAATATTTTTGAAATTATTTTTACTATCTTATTATTTAATATCAATTATAATAAATATATATATATATATGTTGGTTTAGGTTTCCGTGAATGTTATTGTTATTATTACTATCAGATTTATCAGGGATATAATCACGATTTTTGTGAGATTGTTTTCTCGAGGTTTGAGCACCCATTTTCTTCTATTTCTGATTCTAAACAGGAATAAAATCATATTTAATTAATATCTTAATTATTTTCATAGAATTCATAGAGAAATCGTGATTTTTAGCAAATTTTATAGCGAAAATGCTACTTTTTTTTAAATACGAGGGATATATTTATCTATTATATATCATTTTGTTAATTTTTTGATCCTAAACACATAATAATTCATATATCATTGATATCTTAATTATTTTCATTGAATTCATAGAGAAATCGTGATTTTTAATAAATTTTATAGCGAAAATGCTACTTTTTTAAATACTAGGGATATATTTATCTATTATATATCATTTTGTTCGTTTTTTCATTCTAAACACAAATATATTCATATTTCATTCATTCCTTAATTATTTTCATTGAATTCATACAGAAATCGTGATTTTTAGCAAGTTTATTTAGCGAAAATGCTACTTTTTTACATACAGGAGATATATTTATCTATTATATATCATTTTCTTACATTTCTGATTCTAAACACGAATCAATTCAATTTTTATTTATATCTTATTTATTTTCATAGATTTCATAGAAAATGGGCGATTTTTTATTAATATTTTTTTAAACACAAGGGATAAATTTATTTATTATATATCATTTTCTTCCATTTAATTCAATGAAGATAATTAAATTAATTTTTAATTAGAATTAATAATTAATTTAAATAATACTATACACATTTAATTTGAATAATTATTATATTTTTGGGCAAACATTTTTTTTCTTTGTTATAATAATAATAATAATAATGCTATTTTGATGATAATGTGTTATATTATTACATACAATAGGTTGTTTTATAAGAATTCTTTATATATTGATGTAACTTTATCAAATGAGGCAATAATTTGAAATTTTAACGATACAAATATCTTTTGATTGTATTTTATTAAAACCGCATGCATTCCTTGTTATGTTCTCTTACTTCCGGTTAGATCAAGGTTGTTTCATTGACAAGTTTATTCATTTAATATTAGAATTGACCCACTATGGTGAGTCTTTTCCAATTTCTATTAAAGTATATGTAAGAATGATTTCACAAGAATGAGGTGGATCATATACAAGGATATAATTCAATTTTGACCTCTGCTAAAAACAACAACCGGATGACATTAGGGAAAATTGAAATCGAATTGTAAACAACGAAATTACTATTTTAGGTGTAATCTATGTATTCTTCGATTGATTTTGTAATAAATATGAAGGTTTCAATTATTTAATAACTAATTTACTTGTTTACTCAAATGTTTCTTTTTTTTTTGTTAAATAATCTATAATAATTGGGCAAGGACCAAAAATGGACCAAGATAATAGATATCTGAATGGTGGCCGGTCGATGGGATGAGGAAGAGTGGAAGGCAAATTATGAGATGCCATGATGACTTTAGGAAGATGAGGGGAATAATGTGGATAAGAGATGCCTACGAAAGAAAAATGTGGAAAAAAATGGGAGAGGCCTACACCCAAAATGGGCCAGTTCATTTAAAAACTAAAAATTAGAGATTAAAAAACTAAAGAACTCTATTGTTTGGACTATTTAATTGTTTAAATAAATAAATAAATAAATATTTAAATTCTATAATTATACTATCATATATTTAAATTAGCTGGAGTGTCTCCACTCGACTATCTCGCAAATTTGAATTGGATTAATTAACACATTTATTATATTTAAATTATATTTAATTAATTATAAATTAAAATTAATAAATAATATTTATTAAACCAGCGCAGGTTTGACTCTTTGTTGATGTCACCACGTCACGTGTTGGCGCGTGAGATTTGCAGTATTAACAAATTAATTCTAGTACTTTCAGCGATTCAATCAAGCTGAAATTCTATATATAGCAGTTTTATACAATTTTTAATCATGTGAAAAAGTATCAAATATATATCTTTATTTTTACGGTCACTTTAGAGGAAAAAAAATCAAAACGTTGTAGGTAATGACCCTCTTCCGGTTGAACTACATTTCTCAAAAGTTGATAGAAAACTACGAATTTTCAATAATGCCCATGTCTCAAATTTCATGATTCTAGATCAAACCGTTTTGCGTAATCTTGCCTACATACATACACATACAGACAGACATTTGTTTAGTGAAAATATTTCAGGTACCTTCAAAACGTATAAAAACATCAAAATCTCGGCATCGAAAATTTTCTTGATCGCAATAAAATCTATGGCGAGATAGAAAATAAATTATCATAATGCGCATAAATCAAATAAACAAACATTTAAAATCAATTAGAAATTATAAAGAGTAAGTAGATATTTGTTTATTTTAAAATTAATCATTTTTATATGTTTATTTATTCATTATTTTTAAGTTTAATTATTGAATATTTTTAATTTATCATAATAAAGTTTTGTTAATATTACAAAGTAAGTACAAAGTAAGTGTTTGGTACATATTTTATTGTACAAAAAAAAAAAAAAAAGTAGACATTAAGAAGTCATTCCTCTCTGGTCCAGACAGCAGATTGTCTTCCTTGTCGCATGATTATATCCGCAACGATCTAATAACTGCCATCTAATCTTGGTTTGTTCTTAGTTTAGTTTTTTTTCTTTATATTTGTATTATAAAGAATGCGATCAACCAAGCATTGCTCCAATTTAGGAGATAAATTCCGTTTGCTTTTCTCAAAAGTCACTCAAATTCCATTTCTTTCTCATTCATTTCAAGATTCTTTATACATATAAATATATGGACTCACTATTTTAATTAAAAAATTTGTCACGTGTTGCTTTATATATCCTATTTTAGTTAAGATTGTTCTATTTGAAAATAAAAACTATATAAAAAATTTTATAAAATAAATAACATTTTCTTTGTGGTCCATTGATGGAAAACCTTGTCCAAAGTTTGTTAGCAAACCAATATATAATACATAGTATATAATGATATATAAATATAATATAATAATAATTAATAATAGTTTTTGCTGTTTTTAAAATTTATTATAAAAAAAATAAGCTGGAGTGTCTCCACTTGAATATCTCGCATTTTGTATTGGATTAAATAACATATCTTATATTTAAATTAAATTTAATTAATTATAAATTATAAATTAAAATTAATAAATAATATTTAATTAATTTAATAATATATAATATTGATGGCACTACGTCTCGTGTTGGCGCGTGAGATTTGCATTATTAAAAAATTAATTCTAGTACTTTCAGCGATTCAATTAAGCTGAAATTCTATATATAGCAGTTTTATACAATTTTTAATCATGTGAAAAATTATCAAACATATATCTTTATTTTTACGGTCACTTTAGAGAAAAAAAATCAAAACATTGTAGGTAGAGGGTTATTCCCGGGAATTCCCGGGAAAACCCCTCAATTTTATTTCCCGGGAAAACAAAACAAATTATTTTTCATGCTGATTATGATGTGGATAACGAAATCTTTATTTATTAACTGAAATAATCGTAATAAATATAAAATACAAGTGAACATACATACATTTGTCTTTTGTTATATTTTTTTTTCCTTTTTCTTTTTTACTCTCCCTTTAATTTTTATTTAAAATTTCTCTATTTTTTGAACTCTGGCAGACGGCACTTACCATTGTCAAATTATTTTGTATTTAAATTTTTTTGACAAAAAATAGCAAAACATCCAAAAAGCAAACAAAAACAAAAAAAAAGCAAAACATATTTACATAATAACTAACACTCTGTAATCAACGATCATAAATGTCTTTAATTGAGGGCACACATAATCACAGACTCAGAGTTTCAGTTTTCCATCTTTTTAGATATATACAGTAAAGAAAAACCAAAATAAGAAAAACAAAATACAAAAAAATGCCAAAAAAAATTAAATCGAAAATAATGCAAAAAAAAAACCACAAAGAAAGAAAAAAAATAATAAAAAGGAATAACTAATCGTTGCTCCTCTAATATGAAGGCTCTCAGTTTTAGGCGACATTTCCCTTGATTGCCTCTCGTTTCTAAAATGTTATTTTCTAAACAAGTAAAATAAAAATAATTATGTTTATGTTATATTTTGATGATTATATATTATATCTTACTGAATTTTTTTATTTATTTTTGAATTAAATTTATTTTATTTTTTGGCAAAAACAACATTTATTTATCTTTTTCGTAAGCCGGGAATCCCAGGAAATTCATTTTTAAATTCCCCGATTCCCGGGAACGGAAATACTCCGGGAAAAGTAACCCTCTAGTTGTAGGTAATGATCCTTTTCCGGTTGAGCTACATATCTCAAAAGTTGATAGAAAACTACGAATTTTGAATATTGCCCGTGTATCAAATTTCATTATTCTAGCTCAAATCGTTTTTGTGTAATCTTGTCTGCATACATACATACATATACATACACACACACAGAGAAAGACATTTGTTTAGTGAAAATATTTCAAAACGTACAAAAACATCAAAATCTCGACATCGAAAATTTTCATGATCGCAATACTACTCTGACAAGATAGTAAAAATAAAAAAATATCTATTGGTATGAGATTGAAATCCAATAATGGCATGTAATTTAAGACTAAATTCCAACGAGCAAATTAGTAGAAATCTTACTTAATGATGCCTTGATTGATTGGAAGGATTTAAAGGATATTATGTCTTTAAATTAAAACGTAAAAGATAATGTAAAAAAATTACATTGAAAAAGAATTATTTTTATCGATTTCCTTTAAGGTGGTCATTGATAGCTTTACTCTATATTGATAAAACATGAACAGGTTTCCTTAAATGTGAATATTCACTGATAATTTATAATGCATTCCACACATTGATAAATCAGAGTACAGGAAAAAAAGAGAGTACAGAGTATATTTAGTAGTTATATACATAACACGTAGACGAAGGCCACTTTCACCTTTTTAACATCCAATTCCCATTTTCAATTCAAAATCCAAATGACTGGACATTTACTAAAAGTGAATTATTATTTTTTTTTTTATGTAAAAACTTTTTTATGGATAAATACATTTATAGCTAGCTACCTATATATTTTTTATTAATTCAAAAAATTGAAATTCTCTTTTTATTTACTATCTAGCCAGAGATAGTATTACGATCACTAAAATTTTCGATGTCGAGGTTTTGATGTTTTTATACGTTTTGAAGGTCCCTGAAATATTTTCACTAAACAAATGTCTTTCTCTCTGTGTCTGTGTATGTATATGTATGTATGTATGTAGACAAGATTACATAAAAACGATTTGAGCTAGAATAATGAAATTTGATACACGGGCAATATTCAAAATTCGTGGTTTTTCTATCAACTTTTGAAAAAAGTAGCTTATTCGGAAGAGGAACACTACCTACCCCATGTTTTCATATTTTTTCCTATAAATTGACCATAAAAATAAAGATATATGTTTGATACTTTTTCACATGATTAAAAATTGTATAAAACTGCTATATATAGAATTTCAGCTAGATTGAATTGCTGAAGTACCGGTATCAATTTTTTAACACTTTGACTGGCCAGCACGTGACGTGGTGCCATCAAAAAAGAGCCAAACAAGCGCTGGTTTAAAAAATATTATTTATTAATTTTAATTTATAATTTATAATTAATTAAATTTAATTTAAATATAATATATTATGTTATTTAATCCAATTCAAATTTGCGAGATAGTCGAGAGGAGACACTCCAGATTTTTTAATTATAATATTAATTATAATTTAATTATAATATTTATATAAAGATGTTATTTTTAAAACTTGTTCCTCGTTTTTTATTATTATTATTTTCAATATAAAGTTTTAATAAAATTATTGGTTTTGAAACAAAAGACATTTGTTATATATAAATTTATCCATTTATAATATTAATTTATTGTTTATTTTATCTTTTTGGAGAAACATCTCTATCATCAAGTGCTTACATTTTTTAATATCTATTCTCTCTCATTTCTGTCCCATCTAATTTATATAATTGTCCTTCTTCTATTTTGTTTTATAATTCTAGTGTAATCAAAAAATAAGGCGAATTTTTTTCCTTTTACTTATCGTAAGATGGAATATCATTTGCGTCATTTTTATGTTAGGTTATTAATCAGAATTTTAATTAGAATTTTTAGAACATTTCATCAAACCTTGTTAGACAAATTGTGTACATGCAATCCTTCAAAATATGAGCCTGACATGTGATTCGAATGAGTAAAGGACGATGAACGAGTAATTTATTTATGAAGAAATCAATTGGGGGGGAAGGATCGAAGGGTTAACAATTTATTGAAAAATATAACAGAATTTGATGAAGGGAGAAAGGAATTGAATGGAAATTGTTCATAGAGTTGTCAATAGAATAGATAGAATAAGTTGACCTGTGGCCAGGCGCAAAACCGACCCACGGTTTGAAATAAATTAATTTCCAGCTACAGAAACAATTTCAAATAATTTAAATGTATCTATTAATACAATAAAAAACAGATGTGAATATTACATAAATATTTTTAATTTTATATTATTTATAATATATAAGGAGCTCGGCTGTGACGTCACCAAGGGCTGGGTGACGTCATATAATTTTAAATTAAGAAAAAACTAATGAAGATGATTTTTCCCGAGAATAAATCAAATACAAAGTGCATGATTCGTGGAGATATGTAAAAATCTCCACATGTGAAATTTGGTGTGTAAACAATACCTCCCTTTTTAAATTAAAGTAATTAAAAAATTAAAGTAATGTGGTCACTGCGACCAAGAATTTTCAGGATTTTTCAGTAGCCCAGAGATCAATAAATAGACAGATATAAAACTACGTTCATTTTGAAAAACAGTGAATATGAATTATTAGTTTATAATCAATGTGTCCTTTCAATAAAATATTAATATAAACTTATTAAAAGATTACTATTAATTTTTTAATGTTAATCATCTTTAAAATTTTAATTCCCACAAATTGAAAAGAAACAAAAATATTTAATTAATAATTTTAATAAAAATTAAATAAATAACACGTAAACACAGAATCAACAATGATTTATGTATCTTTAAAAATAGATAATTAATCAAATAGAAATATTTTTAACTTATTTATTTGTTTTTGAATTATGTTTTAATTTATTACACGCTTTTATTTAGTTTCACATCGTGTCATGTCGTCAAATCTTGCAAGGTGAATTTGACCCACTTCTCAATATTCGATTGAGCTGAAATTTTGCATACATAGGTAACTCCAATGACAATACAATATTCCAGGTAATAGGTGACCTCAGAGGTATTATTAATTAATTTATAATTATTATTATTATTATTTGCGTTTGGACCATCTGGGATTACGCAAAGCGTTTGAAGTAATCCTGCTGGTGCAGGGTGATTTGAACCAGGCTTGTCAGTTCCTAGAGGGCGATGTTAAATTGAATTTATTAGAAAATTTTGTTCTTAGTTGGAATCGAACGCCGACTTCATGTATAGAAAATTGCCGCTATACAGGGACGCCCAAGCTGCCTCTATAACTTATAATTATTATTATTATTAATAATTAATAAAAATAAATTAATTCTTAACATTATAACCTGAATCGGGCGAAATTTCTGACAAGACTAAAAATTAAGAAATTAAAAAAATATAAAAAAAAACTTTTTAAAAACAAGCTTTTATTTAAATGTTCTAAAAGGGAGAAAATTATTTCTCCACACACACACACACACACACACCACAATTTTCTTTTGTTTGTTGAAAAGCCAGAAATCTAATATTAAATTATCATTATAATTTGAACATTTTAGATTATTAATTACATTTGATCATTTGCTTATTTAAATAAAAAAATAAGAGAGTTTTGATACATTTTTTCTAATATATATCAATAGCAAATGTTTATACAATATAAATTAAATACAAATGGTGGCTAGGTGGGGGGTGGGGGTGGTGAAAAGATGATACCAATGCTAAATGAATCATTGTATTATTTTCTTCTTTTTTTTTCTTTAAAAGAACAACTAATTATATTTTAATAAAATTGAGTTGGCATTAAAAATATAATATATTTTTTTATTCATAGGAATCCGGAAGGGAAATTCTTTTTAATATATTGTAAGTGATCATAAAAATTCTTGTTTTATCTCACTAAACAGGGAAAGTATTCATTTAATAAAATCATATCTATTTTAATTACTAGAAATATTTTTTTGCTTTTAAACCAGAATGCATTTCTAAATGATATCTTTTCCTTTTTATTTAATTGTATTTAATATCCTCCATCCACGGCTCCCATTTCAAATCCACACCTACAACATCAATTCTCTTATCACTACTTGTAATGGTTAATAAATAGATATTTTCATTTTATTATTATTATTTTAATAAGGACATAAATTAGATATTTATATAAATAATTATTTAAAAAAAAATCAATTTTTGAATAATTTTGAGTTTGATGAAAGAATCATGATATATTTATTCACATTATATATATATATATATATATATATAATATATATAAATATATATATAGAGTGGCGTAACGTGATCTATTATGGGGGAGAGGGCCGAGGGTCTCCCCCGGAAAAAATTTTGACAAAATAAATAATTTATATTCATAACATTTAGACTATACTTATACGTAATTTAAAGATGTTTTTTTTTACTTTTAGGTTCTCAGTTACAATCACTTTTAAATTTATTTTTTGCACAATGTTTGGGGGAGGGGGGCACGCCCCACCCCTGTGCCTGTTACATGTATATATATATATACAGTGGCGTAACGTGATCTATTATGGGGGAGAGGGCCGAGGGTCTCCCCCGGAAAAAATTTGACAAAATAAATAATTTATTTATTCATAACGTTTAGACTATACTTATACGTAGAGAGAGAGAGAGAGAGGAGATATTTTCTTAATGTTACGTTTTTGTTTAATTTACGTTAGTAATTATTTATTTTTGTTTGTTTGTGATGAATTATTATTTTAAGTTTATTTGTTTATTAATTAGTTTCCTCATTAATAAATAAAATATTGATAGACTCCACTACTACTACTACCAATAATAATAATATTAATAATAATTGTTAATTTCTAATAAAGAAAAATAAACTTATAATACATATGTTTTAATCTATTAATAAAAAGAAAGTGGTTTTTAATTTGCCTTATATGTATGTTTTATATTTTTAAACACATTTTTTTCTTTTTAATATAACTATAAAAATTTTCAATATATATGTATATTTTATTTTTAATATTAATATTAAAAAGTTAATAATATATATATTTATTGTATTACTTTTACTCGCTTTATATATAATAAAAATAAAAAGAAAGAGGAAATCAACTCTAATAATATTTCTATTTAAAACTTTCAATAAAATGTTATTCTAAAATATTATTAAAAAAAAAATAGTTTTAATTTTTTTCATAATTAAATTGAAAACGTACTAAATATTTTAAAATTTTTTAAATATAAAAAATGATTAATACAATATTAATGTCAATGTTAAAACACTGATGACGCTGCTAATACTACTTTTTTTAATATTACTATTTTTTAAAAGAAAAAACTAACAAAGATTATTTTTCAGGAGGCTAAAACTAAAATAGATCGATTTTTCTTTATAAAAATTATATATTGTATTAATTTTTAAAAAAAATTTTAGTAGGTTAAAATATCTTGAAAATATACAAATATATACAAACATACAATTTTTGCTAATAGAAGATAAGATAAGTTATTGTATACAATTAATAAATTTAAAATTTTGAAATTAAAAAAAAAATAATTTAGATAAACATTAACATAAATAAATAAAGTTATTAAACAGTTTCTAATTTTAATAAAACTTAATCATTATCATTGAGAATTAAAAAATCTGAAGTGTCTCCACTCGACTATCTCGCAAATTTGAATTGCATATATTATATATTTAAGGCGGCAGCATGGCTCAGTGGGTAGAGTACGAGATTTCTACACAGGAAGCCTGAGTTCGAATCCCAGCATAGAACTCAAGATTATTTATTTAATAAAAATAAAAATCTAATTCAATTTAACATCAGCTGCTGCGGGTAGCGGGTAGATACCTTCTCACGATCCCGGTGAGAGACAGATCTACCTCAGTGAGTGGCGCCCACTGCCCTACGCGAGCACATGCATTTTCTCTCATTCCTCGACTAAGGGAGTGCATGCCCTACCCAAATCATCCATCCAGACCCAATCCCCTTTATTTCCTCTTCCTTCTTTCCAATCCACGCGTCAGGCTGTAGCGACAGGCCGGCTGGATCATCTTCGCGTCGCATCAACAATTAATGGAGAAATGTTATACGGCTAACGGCTAGGGCGTCCCCTGCAAGCGACGCGCATTGTCAGCACCCGGGCGATGCGAGAAATGGGTTAGGGTTACCCACCTATGGACGAGGTGGGCTAAAGAAGATAGTCTAACATCCACATCCACATCTACATCCACATCGACATCATCACCGACACAAACATCGTCACATCGGTCAGCATCAGCGCCATCAACCTCACTCAAATCGTCCACAGCTACATCAAAATCGTCAACACCATCATCACCGTCATCGAAGGTTGAGTACCAAAAAGACCGCGTGGGAGGCCTAAAACCAGCTGGTCCTGCCGTGTAACGGGAGATCTAATGGCATCTGATCTCTCTACAGACGACGCCAACAACAGATTTAGTTGGCGCCAATTAACGAGAAGAGCCGACCCCACACCCCGTGGGAAATAAGGCTAAGAAGAAGAAGATATATTTAAATTAATTTTAAATTATAAATTAAAAATAATAAATAACTTTTATTCGACCAGTGCGTGTTTGGCTCTTTGTTGATGGCACCACAACACGTCCTGGCGCGTGATTAGCAGTCAACTTTAAAAAAATTAATTCTGGTACTTTCAGCGATTCAATCAAGCTGAAATTCTATATATAGCAGTTTTATACAATTATTAATCATGTGAAAAACAATCAAATATGTATCTTTATTTTTACGCTCAAATACTCACGCGCCAACACGTGACGTGGTACCATCAACAAAGATCCAAACATGGGCTGGTTTAATAAATATTATTTATAATTTTAATTTATAATTTAATTTAATTTAAATTAATATATGTTATTTAATCCAATTCTAATTTGCGAGATAGTCGAGTGGAGACACTCCAGAATTTTTCTGTTTCTTCCACCCCCCCACACTTTTTTCCAGGTTTACTAATTTTACTAAAAACGGAATGCCAAGAAAGCAGACGAATGTGTTACTGATCCTGTGTCTTGTTCATCTGTCATCTGTCATTAGGTCCAACATTTTCTGAGCTATTTTTCTAGTCAAATTGAAATGAAAACTATTTATTTGCCCAACAAAGATTTAGCCAAATTGAAATGAAAAAATTGTTGATGTTATTTGACCAGGCAAATGGCTTTTGTCTAGACAAATGTTTTTTCCTAAAATTGTTATTTACCTGCGACATATACACTACCATAGAGACCAAAGCTTCTCAAACCTTTTTTCTACGTCGACCCCATTTAAATTTTCTTCTCGTTTATTAATAAATAAATATTTTTTTTTATGAGTAATAATTATTTTAATAAAGTTTAACATAGACTATGAAAATTTTAATAATTTTATAGAATATATATTTTTTAAAAATCTAAACATTAGTATTATTGGTATTATAGTATATTATATTTATATTATATTTTTTAGTAGTAGGGCATGATATATTATTTAGCAAAAACTTACAATTTTATAAATTAATAATTTCATATTATTAGAAAATAATTAATAGGCATTCCTAACATATAAAATTGTTACGATTAAGGCTGATGTTTTTTTTTTTGTTTTTTTGAAAATGTTTTTCATATCAGATTCAAATTTTGATTAATAATAAATTTCACAACTTTCGCATACGATAATATATATAGCTAATAAATATTATTATATATTTTATTATAAATTGTTAGAAAATATTAATTTCCAAAAAATATATATCTTATTCAATATTAATTAATTACTATTTAAATTAAATGGTAGATTGAATATTTATAAACAAAAATTACAATGACAAATTTCTTAAAACCTGAACGATTATATGGTAAATATGCACTACAACAAAACCTTCCATATTTAAAAGAAATGAACCCAAAATCCCTGGATTTTTTTCCCAGTTCAAGAAAGATAATGATAAAGATAATTCTAAATTTTACTTTATTTATGGTTTTTATTACTTATATATTTTAATTATATAAAATTTTTGTTTGATAAATAAAAGGGCTACAAATTTTAATGTTGAAAAAAGGGCGTGTTGTTTATTATAATTTATTTCAACATTATCTATGCACAAGTGAGTAATAGTATAAGATTTCGTGAACACGACATGACAGGGCAAGATAATAATTGTAAACCCAACATAAAATTTCAAAGATATTAATTTTATTATCAATTTGCTTTCTGTTTTCTGCACGTTTGAATTTATAATTATGAATTTTTAAAATTAAAAAAAAGAGAGAGAGATAGAGAGAGAAATCAAAATATATATATATATATATATATATATCTAAAAAAAAATATGTTAGTAGAACATTATTAATAATAAATATAAAGTAAGTGAATCTTTTTATTCGCCAGAGAATAGAAAAGATAGTGTTAAGAGATTATCGAAGGTCATTTATTTAATTATGTGAATTGGAATAAGGGAATAAAGAAAATATAGAATAAATAAATTGTATATTGTAGTTTAACTTTCAAAACAATTAATTTTTATACCTAATTATTCATTTTAATTTTCTGTATTTATTAATTTTTATATTTCATGATCATAAATTTAAAAAAAAAATCTGGAATGTCTCCACTCGACTATCTCGCAAATTTGAATTGGATTAAATAACATATATTAATTTAAATTAAATTAAATTAATTAAATTGTAAATTAAAATTAATAAATAATATTTATTAAATCAGCGCATGTTTGGTTCTTTGTTGATGGCACCAAGTCACGTGTTGGCGCGAGAGATTTGCAGTGTTAAAAAATTAATTCTGGTACTTTCAGCAATTCAATCAAGCTGAAATTCTATATATAGCAGTTTTATACAATCACTAATCATGTGAAAAACTATCAAACATATATCTTTATTTTTACGGTCACTTTAGAAGAAAAAAATCAAAACGTTGTAGGAAATGACCCTCTTCCGGTTGAGCTACATTTCTCAAAATTTGATAGAAAACTATGAATTTTGAATAATGCCCATGTACCAAATTTCATCATTCTAGCTTAAACAGTCTTTGCGTAATCTTGGTTACATATATATATATATATATATATATATATATACACCCACAGACATTTTTCTCAAACTTGGTGAAAATGATTCAGGAACCTTCAAAACGTATAAAAACATCAAAATCTCAACATCGAAAATTTTCGTGATCACAATGCTATCTCTGGCGAGATAAGTAGTAATTATAAATGAAAAGAAATAAAGAAAAGAGTATATAAAATTATGAGTATTATAATTTCATGCATTCAAATGATTACTTATATAAATTTTATTCCATACACTTAAATTCATAAAATAAATTAACATTTAAACAATATCATCTGTTTTCTCTACGACCCATATAATTATTGTTGAATGAATTTATAGAATTAGAATTTCAAAAATCAAATTCGAAAAATTATTAAGTATCTTATACTTATATTTTAAGAAATATTTTTTTTTTGTTCTGCAATAGTAAGTAAGAACATTTTTTTGATTGATTATATGTTCACAGAAATAGAAATACTTATTGTTCAGACTAATTCATCTAAATCAGGGGTGTCTAAACTATGACCATTCGTGGGCCACATTGCAAAAAAAAAATATGATGGGCCGCACATATATAGGGTTGCCAACTCTATAAATTTTTTAAAAAAAAGTCGAAAGTCTGATCGCGAAAAACATCTAACCTTTTTTTAGGGACAAATTGAAAATTTTTCAAAAAAAAGGCGAAATTTTCATAATATGTGTTTGGGCCGCAGCTCGAAGGGGTTTTGGTTTTTGCTCGGCCGCACATAGGGTCAAAATCTGATCGCGAAAAACATCTAACTTTCATTATTCTAATAGCTCAAACCGTTTTTGCATAATCTTGTCATACACACACACACACACAGAGGGACATTTTTATCAACCTTACCTGGGCGAGATAGTAAAAAAAGAGGATTGATCTAGTAAATGCATCAATATCGATGAAAGTATTGCGTATACGATGGAGGAATGACAAAGAAATATTAATTAAACAGGGATAACCAACTGGGAAATTTAATGTATCAACAACTAGAAATACAATATAGGGTAAAGCATACAGTCGTTGGCCCCCTTAAGCAATTCCTAGCAGTCTTTAATGCATATCTGGGCAAATTGCGGACCAATCTGTGTCAAATTAGGTTTGCAGAACATAGATACTATGAGTATTTTGATGAATAAAAAAAAATCATTTCTTATGATATTTTCAATAAGCACGCAAAAATCCTAAAAAATACAGTTATTGGCCACCTGGTTTAGTTATTGACCAAGGTATTCTATACTGATTATACAACCATACAACAAACGATTACATAATCATAGTTAATAGCGCAATTTTTATAATACAAATCTCTTATTATTTGTGTTTTAGTCATAGGGGGCCAACGACTGTATACTCTATCTATGATCTGTTAAACATTTCAGTTAGTTCAACTATCTGCCTATAAATACAACTAATATATTTTAACCTATTTTAACTCTTTTTAAAAGACCAATATGACATATTATATTGTGACAAAGTTTCTTCATTAATATACATACATTCAAAGCATCAAGTTAAAGTTATTTTCCTTATATTAAGAAAAAACAGAATTAATTATGGAGAGAAGTACTATAAAAGGCATAATAATAACATCAACTTATAATTATTGTTATGAATTACGCGATTCAAATACGAATTTCTATTGTACATTAATTAATTAATTATTAATAATTAATTATTTATTAGTAACCTGCCTGGATATGTTTGGAGTGATAAAACTATACTTCGAGTCGTACACATACTGAATATAAATTCAAGAAATTACCGTTATAAATTGATAATATTTATTTATTTATTTATTTATTTATTTTTTGATAGCACAAATATATTTATATGAATTTCCAAATGAATTATTATTATTATTATTTTTTTTTTTTAATATTTTTAGTTAATTTTTACCGACTGACGATAGGAAGGGAAGGTATTGTTTAATAATTATAATAATATATTAAATGATTTTTGATCATTTAATCAAACATTTTTTTTTCAACTTTCATTTAGTCTTATCTTTATAATAATAAAAATAATAATATAATTAATAATGAGAGTCGAATGACTCATTTTCTTTCTCTTTCCCTCTCTCTTTCTTTAAATATATATATATATATATAAAAGAAACATGTGAAAAAAAGGATAATTATAGGTACCACTTGTTAATAGGAAATTGTCATTTACAATGATGTCGATATTCATTTTTCTAATACAAAAATTTGTTAAGATATTGAAAAAGAAACATTTTTTTTTTTCTGTTTTTTCCCTTCCTTGAGAAACTTCCGATTCAATATATTGAATAAAAAATAAAATAAAAAAAATAGAGATGTTTATCTACTATACTACTAGTATATTTTAATATATTATTTAATTATAATATTTAATTAATATCCAAAAACTAAATGAGAATAAAAAACCAAAATTGCAAAAGAGTTATTGTTATTTTTCTTTTTTTTTTAATAATTATAATATATATATATATATATAATAATGATAATAATAATAAAATATATACATAATAAATTATCCTTAAAAAAGAAAATGACATTTGGATTGAATCAAGAAAACTATATAATATATATATATATAATTAAGTAATATGTTGAATTTTTTTATTTATTACATATTATTAATAATAATAATGAAATAATATCATGTGACATTTCTTCACTTTCTATTCTAATTGATAAAGAAATTGAAATTGAATGTTAACCTCATTTGCTAATAATTTAGAATAGCAATAATAATAATAATAATAATAATGATGATGACTAATTGATGATTACTGAAAAAAAGGCTAGAATAAAATCAATTTTTTTCAATTTTTTTTATTTGTTAGTGATATTGTATGTATGTAATATGTAATATCTATTAGTATGTAATGTAATTTTTCACAAAACATTAAAATTTATTTTTTTTTTTTAAATAATATTTTTAAATAAATAAATTTTTAAATAATATATTTAACATTTTTTTGAATATTTCCCCTTTCTCCTTTCATAGTATACTTACATAATCTCCTTTAATATGTAGAATAAAAGAAATAGTTGAAAATTTGTTTCAACAATCTTAATTATTTAAAATAGTATAAACATTTGAGAAAATATTAATTAATTAATATGTATGTGGTTGGTAGGTATATTAATTTATTGGTACTATACACATATTGCGTAAAACTTTTGTAAATGTATTTTACATATTTGATATAAATTGTATATTTAAGTAATATTTTAATTTCATTTAAAATTTGTTAATATTTTTATTTATTTATTTATTTATTTACAATTTTTCTGTTTCCTATTTAAACTTTATATATTTGATATTTAAACAAACCTATTTCAGGTTTGTTTAACAGGTTCCCACTTATCCCATAATTTATATATAAATTTTATGTGGAGGCATAGGCCACCGGTGGTACATGCCGGCGGGAATGTGTTAATTACAATTAAAAAATTGAGAAGAAATTAAATAATATTCTTCTTCTTTTCTTCATTGCTTCGTTGATAACTACATTGTAGTAGTTTCCATTATATCAATTATATATATTTTTATATTTATTTATTTATTTTTCTTCGTCTATTATCCAGCATTCATCCAGAGCAGCGGTCGCCAAACTTTTTGACCTCACGGACCAGTTAATTCATAATTTAAATCCCGCGGACCACTAATAGGATTTTAAAACATAACTTAACATGATGAGTAAGTATATTCCACATTTTACTGCGGACCAGCGAAATTTTCTCGCGGACCACCACTGATCCAGAGGTTCATTATCAATTAAGTGCTTGTTATCTGATGTTAAGTGTCCATTCTAATGATATCACCCACTTCACCTCCCACCAAATCTTACAATTACTCTAGTCTATATTATTTCGTTATTATTAGTAACACTATTTAATAAGTAATTTTTTCTATGTTGTTTTTTTTTTATTAATAGTGTAGAGCAGGTATCGGCAACGAGGTGCCCGCATTCAAATGTTTTTGCGATCAGGCTCTTTAACATCTTCGACTTTTCAATATGGCTCTGAGTGTCACCAAGTGTGCCCACCCCTGTTATATTATTTCGGAAATGTGCCCGACTATTGGAAAAGGTTGTCGACCCTGTGTAGAGTGTAAATCGATGTTAATCGTCGATAATATCCTCGCAGATGTTGTTTCTCCTGATAGAATAAAGTAAATTATATTATTAAATATCTCATATATGATAGGTTTGTGTCACTGACTAACAAATTCTATTGGCCTAAGTATATCCGACCATCCCGCCGTCTGCGAGGTCTCTTCTAAAATTTCTTTCATTTTCCATCCGATTCTTCGCTTTTTTTACATGTTCCTTAAGATTCTGTCATCTCTTCTATGTTTACCAACTTTCTTATAAAATCTCTATCATTTATTTAAGATCGTGGATATTTATTTCGATATTCCATAGATATATAGTTTGGAGGGGAATTTCTTTGTAAAAATGAAATATATATATATATGATTTAAAAAGTATAAATAAAAGACAATACAGTTTTTTCTTTTTCTTTTTTCTAATGAAATGTAACTTTCTCCATTTGTTTTTTTTTTTATTTTCTTTAAACCAAACCAAATCAATGCGTATTAAAAATACTTAAATAGTTATTTCATTTATAATTTGTTATCTTAATTTTTTAAATGAAATTAAAAAAAAAATGTTTTATTGGTAGAAACCGTGATAAATTAACAAAAACAAAATACAATTTAAACGTAAATGGAAATGGAAGGGGCAAATAATTATTAGAGTAAATAAAGCCAAGCGAATTAAATTCATTTTATGAATAAGTGCCTTTACTCATCCATTATCTAAATAAATAAATACTAAATATACATGATTTTTTTTTATATATATGAATATAAAAGAAAAAATAATTTAATTTTATTAATAAATTATCATTTCATTTGTAGTTAATATTAAATAAAAAACTATATTAAAGTTTTATTATAACTAATTGTAAGTAATTCTTTATTATTTATATAATATTAGTATATATATATCATTGTCATGTTTAAATTTGAAAGAGATATTAAGAAAAAAGTCATAACAATTTTTAACTAATTGTTTTTTATTTTTTATTTATCTTACAGTTTTACAGCTTATTAAGTATTTTTGTATTGCTCTGATTAAATAAAATCAGTAAAAATTTCAATTATAATAAGTTTCTAAATTATATATATATATATATTTATTTATTTATTTATATACATAAATAATGTATATCAAAAACCATACAAGGACATCATTGGAATTTTTTTTTGTTACTAATGGATTCAACAAATTGATAATATCGAAGATAATTTTTATAAATTTTATATTCACTTATATACATACAATATGTATTAATATTTATAAAATAACAATATTTATAGTATGAAATATAATTGATATATTTTGTTCTAAATAAATCAAATTATGGAGAGATAAAACGTAATTTTATTGTATTTAGGTATATATATAAAAAAATAAAATAAAATAAAAATAAATTTAAATTAATTGAAACATATCTCAAAATACTAAATTTTAAATAAATTTTAAGATGAGAAATATATCAAATTTGACATTAATTTAAGTTAAAATTAATAAAAAAAGAAGTATATTTATAGTGTTTAAATTTATTTACTATATATATGATGTATATATATATTATTTTTTTTAATTAACTATTTTTATGAATTTCTTACATTTTGTTATCAAATATATAAGTAATCATAGTATCAGTGAAAGAAGACGAACGAAAACAATAATTGATTGATTTATTTAATATTTCTTCATGCATAGTGATGGGAAAAAAGAAAATTCCCGGGTGGCTCTGGCAATACGCATTCTCAACCGGCTGATTGCCCGATAACAGCGCCATTATGGCATTTACTTTATTCCGTCACTTTACATCGGATATATTGTCCTTTATTTTGTACATAAAAAGTTACGAAAAAGAAAAAGACAAAAAAAAAACAACAAACAAAAAATTGTGCAGATAAACTGTCAATATTTAGAAAACTTTTAAAAAGATGAAGAGTGCTATACACTCTCCCACAGACCTGTATGACAAGATCAGCCCAAGGGATTTTAGTAAAACTTACGACGACGAGGGCAGATGCATATATGTTTGTCCTGTTATTTAACTGAAAACAATTAAAAAGAGTCGTTGATTCAATTTGTTTTAAATCATCATTTAATTCGTCTTTTTAGTCTCCTGATTAGATTTATTAGTTCCAAGATATATTTAAACCACTTTGGCAAATAAATATTATTATTAATGTGCTGAAGAACTTCAAGTAGATCAATTGTAAATATAACAAAGAATAACGACGAGAGAACACCACTGTGTTAAACCCCTCTCGATTTTTTACCATCCACTACAACGAACGCATTATAGTGTAGCACGCTTAAATTAGTCATATATAAGAGTCAACTCAGTCTATTAATAAGAATATTGTGATCATAACAACGAAAGGCAATTTTAAAGATCAACTTAAGCCTAGTTTACACGGACTTAGTACTTGTCATTAGTTAAGGGGTGGGCAAATACTTTTAATCGCGGGCATTTTGAACGCCCGTTGAAAAAGTTGGCTCTTATTTTGATTTTTCGTTCAATATGTCTCTAAAAAAAAAGATAAATTTTTTTTATTAGTATTTTCGAAATATGGTCCTCCGGCCCGGAAGACATTTTGGAAATTTCGTTTTCATGTACTTGCCCTCTGTGGTCGTAAGTTTTACTAAAATCCCTTACTCGGACACATTTAGAGATTTAGGTATTATTACTACTAGTTCTTTGACTTGGGTTGATCTTGTCATACAGGTCTGTGGGAGAGAGTGTTCATCTTCTTAAAAGTTTTCTAAATATTGACAGTTTATCTGCACAATTTTTTGTTTGTTGTTTTTTTTTTTTTGTCTTTTTCTTTTTCGTAAGTTTTTATGTACAAAATAAAGGACAATATATCCTATATCCGATGTAAAGTGACGGAATAAAGTAAATGCCAAAATGGCGCTGTTATCGGGCAATCAACCAGTTGAGAATGCGCATTGCCAGAGCCACCCGAGAATTTCCTTTTTTCCCATCACTATACATGAAGAAATATTAAATAAATTAATCACTTACTGTTTTCGTTCGTCTTCTTTCACTGATACTATTATTACTTATATATTTGATAACAAAATGTAAGAAATTCATAAAAATAGTTAATTAAAAATAAATAATATATATATATAGAAAATAAATTTAAACACTATAAATATACTTCTTTTTTTATTAATTTTAACTTAAATTAATGTCAAATTTGATATATTTCACATCTTATAATTTATTTAAAATTTAGTATTTTGAGATATAATGTCTAAATTAATTTAAATTTATTTTTATTTTATTTTATTATAAAAAAAAAATTGTTCCAATGATGTTCTTGTATGGTTTTTGATATACATTATTTATGTATATATATATATATATATATAAACCTCACAAGTACTAAGCCCGTGTAAACTAGGCAAGTAAAAAAATCGACAATTTATTTCTCTCTCAATATATATTATCATCGTCAGTTATCAGTGACCCGAAGAACCACGAAAGCACAGTTAGAAATGTTTGTGAATTCTGATTGGAATGGAACAAGGAAATTAATATTATTGAGGTGTATTAAAATTTGCGAATTTATAAGGTATTCCAATAACTTTGAGAGTACTAGCATTAAACAGCAATACATGGCAATATGGTCAACATAAGCTCGTGTAGTCCGAGTTTTAGAAATGGAAATGACACTGGAAGAGTTAGTAAACAAATAATTAAATGTACTCGATAAACTTCATTATCAGTAATAGATAAAACTGTCCAAAAAATATTCCTTAAAATAATCAGAGGGATCAGAGATTATTCTGTCAGAACCAGTAAAATGGTGATTAAGTTCATCAAGATTGACTATTGGTTTATTTTTCCATCACCTACCAGACCTTGGCCCCTTAAATTACGCCAGAGAGTAAGAGGAAGCAATTCAGGCCGCAAGTCCATCGCTATCGCTTGACTTGGTTTCATTTCTCAGCGTTATAAACGATTGATGATCAACAAAAGAATCTGACAATCTCCATGATGATAATTAGAACAAAAGAAAAGAATGTTTCAATAAATAACAAATTGATTTAAAAAAAAAGAGCATGAAACTTTGAACAAATTGTAATTAAAACAACATTCACTTCTTCTCTTCTCATTCCCCTCCCCACCACAAAATAAGCTGGGTTGTCTCCACTCGATTATCTCGCAATTTGAATTGGATTAAATAACATAATATATTATATTTAAATTAAATTTAATTAATTATAAATTAAAATTAATAAATAATATTTATTAAACCTGCGAATGTTTGGCTCTTTGTTGATGGCACCACGTCACGTGTTGGCGCGTGAGATTTGCAGTGTTAAAAAATTAATTCTGGTACTTTCAGCTATTCAATCAGGCTGAAATTCTATATATAGCAGTTTTATACAATTTTTAATCATGTGAAAAATTATCAAACATATATCTTTATTTTTGCGGTCACTTTAGAGGAAAAAAAAATCAAAACAATGTAGGGAATGATCCTCTTTCAGTTGAGCTACATTTCTCAAAAGATGGTAGAAAACTACGAATTTTGAATTATATATAATTATAAATTTCATGATTCTAGCTCAAACCGTTTTTGCTTCTTGTCTACATACATAAACACATACACACCCACACAGACATTTTTCTCAACCTTTGTGAAAATTATACAGGAATCTTCAAAACGTATAAAAACATCAAAATCTCGACATCGAAAATTTTCGTGATCGCAATACTATCTCTGACGAGATAGTAAAAACGATGAAGAACCTTAACGGATATACCAATAAAATAAATGCAAATGACAAATAGAGATAATGACCCTGAATTTCTTTTTGAAAGATCTAGAACAAATCAATATGATTCGTGAGGCGAGATAAAGAGAGAGAATGAAAAAAATCTCTTATTCGTTTGGTGTGATTATATTTGCTTTAAAAGATAGAGAGAGGTGTGTGTAGCTCACGATACACCTGAGGTAATGAAACAGCCAATTGAAAGTGAAAGTAAAAAAAAAAAGAAATAAAAAGAAAAATGAAAATTCCAAATGCAAATATACTATATATATAGTCATATCAAATAATAGAGGTATGTTTTATATATATAATTGATAATAACCCATAACATAATATTAAAATAGTTTCATTAAGATATTGCCATGATTTCTTGACATTAATTATTTCTTTCATTACTAAGTTCATTGTCATTCTCATGTCTGAGATATAAATATTCTTAGAATTCTTAATTTAAAAAATTGAAACAAAGAGAATAACACTTAAATACTAACTTATGAAAAACGAAAAACAATTATATTTACTTGTAGTATAGTATATAATTAAAATAATCTTATCAAACTTTTTTTTTTTTTATTTTTTTACTTACAATTAGTATTTTATTTATTTATCTTTAATTTTATGATGCAGGCATTTTTAAAAGTAATTAATATATTAATTTAAAATAACAAATGAATAAGTGTTTTTATTAAATTGTGATTTAATTAAAAAAAAATATATGTATTGAGATATTATAAATATGATTTTATTTATTTTACTATAAATTGATAAATTCAAAGAAAGAAAGAAAGAAAAAAAGGAAAAAGAAAGTGTTAAATCTACAACCTTTAATAAATACCATGAAAGGTAAAAAAACCAGGGGATCAACTTGATTAAAGAAGCATCTCACGCACTGGAATACACATTTATTAAAAGGAGATTCCAATCATTTGAAGAAAAAAATTTCTCTTGTCATTTAGATAAAAATAATAACGAATTTAATTAGTGAAGAAGAATAAGGATAATGAATAGATCAAATTGTATTAAATAAATAAATAAATAAATCTGTTAAATATTTTCACAAAAAGAAATAAAATTGTAGAATTGAATTTATTCTAAAAATCATTGATAAAATTAATAAAAATAAAATTACTAAAATTCTTTATAAAAGTTTATAAAAGTAAATTGAAAAGAGAGAGACATGTATTGGTAAAATAAGAAGTAAGGGAACGCATAGTGGGAGCAAAAATGTCCTATTTTCAGCAAACTATTTTTTACCATATAAGTTTTTATTTTTTCTTATTCTTACTATACAAAATATTAACGAACACAAAAAAAGAAATTCTAACAGTAGATTTAAGAGGAAGTTGTCAGGACATGAAAAAGTACTGGAACGTGTACCGGTTCTGAAAAAAGGTAAGGGAACGTCGTTCCCCGCGTTCCCCTCCCAATACACCACTGGAGAGAGATATACTTAGCCAAATAAGATTTCATTTACATTTAGAAATGAATCTTTTTTTTCATAGTTAAATTCAGAAATATAAAGATTTAATTTTTATTTTAAAATTAATAAAACACACATAAATATAGAAAATCTATATATTATATTTAAAAGACAGTTTTATCACCTACTCCTCCTAAACGACTTATGCGACTTGGGCCATTCCAATGCCATTGGATAGCCGTCGGGTTAATCTATTAATAGCGTGAAATTCATTGGAAAACAATAAATACTTTTGGAGAAAAGTGAAAAAATAATTTTTTTTTTTACTTTTTATTATTTTTGACGTCACATCCAGTGCCTCATATCTTATAATATTTTTTAATCTTTTGCGTTCCGATTTCTTTGCGTGTGAGGGCTCTCGCACTGGTCCGCTAGTATATAATTAATTTACTGATTAAATTAAAATATATTTTAAATAAGAACACAAAAAGAAATGAATGTTTTATGTAATATACGGATTGAAACAAAATGGATGAAAACCTTTTACTACTTTCAATCAAATACTTCTAAAACTAAATAGTAACACTCGGGGGTATAGGGGGCGCCCTTCTCATCTAGTATAATTTAATTTTGGGATATATTTTAATAATCCAGCGTCTTTTTGAATTTTCTATTTCTTCTCTTTTTATTATTTTAGGAGAGGGATTGTGAGGGGGGGGAGTCGATCAGATAAAAGAAGGATGGAGAACATAAAAAAAAAAATAAATTTAAAATGAAGATGAATTAATAATTAGGTCAGGGAAACGATACAAAGAATGAGAGAGATGATGATGATGATCATGATTGTGAAAATTGAGTAATAATAAAAATCGTGTCGATTTGTTTCATTATAATAATATTTGTTCCTAAGGCATTATATAGTAGTATAACTATAGATGACAGCAGCTGTTACTTTCATCACCGGACATGAAAGAAATGAAGCTCAACTGTTTTTTTTTTTTTTTTTGGGTTCCGAACTTGTTATTAGGGAAAGTGGCTTGCCTTCCTTGTTCGGAAGATGGATCATACTTTTAATGATGAATGGATAAAAGTAATGGCCAGATGACATTTCCATTGGTCCATTGATTCAATAGAATATGAAAGCGGTTCTAAAGAGAGAGAGAGAGAGAGAAAGAGTTAGAAGACATTCAAGTGTGTGATCTATGCCTCAAGATGATATTACTTAAAAATCAAAAAAAAAACACCTTTTTAGAAATTATTAAATAGTTGATAAATTAAACTTAAAAAAAAAATAAATAAATAAAAACTTGTTTAATTATGCCCTACGTCCTTGACAAATCAACAACTATCTATCTAACTAATATATATCTAATAGTATAAATATATATAGATATATATATTAAATACTTAGAATGAGAGAATGTAGGTATATTAAATGATATGTGTGAGTATGGATAACAAAAAATACTTTCTTAATTAGGAAGAATTTTTTTTTTTTTACAAATATTTTAAATATTTATTTTTTAATATTTATTTCGTGTCGTGTTCTAAATATTTATTTATTTTTTTTTTTTCTATTAATTTTCGAACTTAAAATTTTTAAAAAATACTAATTCATCATTTAACAGGAATTTATAAAAGAAAAAAAAATAACTACATTTTTGGATTGTTAATTGTCTCTCTCTTTTTTCTAATATATATATATATATATATATATAAATTAAATTTAATTAAATACTAATATATTATAAGTATATTTTTGATTTTGAAAAATATTTAAAAGATTTTTTTTTTTAATTTAACTTAGTTTTTTTATTTTAATAAAGTAATTAAGTTATTAAATTTATTAATTAATTAAAGTAAAATTACTAAAAAGATGTCAATTAATATCAAGAGATATCAACATTAAAATCATATACATATATATTTATAGGTGATATCACCGATCCCAAGACACATTATATATATTATACGTATAATCTATTCAACAATATTTTCCTTTTTAAAATTTTTAATTATATTATTATTAGAAGACGCCATTGGGTGAGGGGCTAGCCTCGCTGTCTCACATTCACATGGTCCCGGGTTCAAGTCCCGGGAATATCTCTAGCTGGGGTCTATGGGACGGAGTCAACCCAGCCTCCTGGATCAACATTGGGGAATAGCTACTTGATAAAAAGTAGCGCCTCCGATCAAGAAAATCAAGGTAAAGGTTGATAGGACTCGTTCTTCTGATCATAGGACACCTCATTGATATAACCGACTTGATAGTACAAAAAGTCAGAGGCTTTTTTTTATTATTATTATTAATAATTCAAACTATTAAATTAAATTCAAATCAAAGAAAAATCAGTTATAATAACCTTTTGACGTGGTTTAATTTTGATAAAAAAAAAAACAAAATTTAAATAAATTAATTAAATTAAACTAATCAGAACAATTTATATATATATATATATATATGTATATATGTTACGGTAAAAGTAGATATTGTGGCAAATGTACACATTTTCCGGTAAATGTGCACATTAGCCTCCTCATTTGGGTAATGTGCATTCAACTAACATTTACAATTTCAAATAAGGGAAATGTACATTGAATTCACAATGACCATGTCGTTTTGGTAAATGTGAGCATAGATTACTAATTAATGCCATAGTATACTGATATAATTTAAGATATTTAGAGAAATAAGACTCAGGTAAGTTAAAATTTTAATTTTTCTACAAAAAATTATTTTTTAGTTAGAATTTTTGAAAAACAATGGAACAAAAAGAAAAATTTAAAAACCAACTAGAACAGATTGTATCACAAAAAACAAAAATATTGTATATGTACATATACATTATATTCAGTTCACATATACCTAACTTTTTGGGAAATGTACACATTTTCCGGTAAATGTGTACATTTCCCAAGAGTGTACATTTACCGTAACATATATATATTAAACAAATTGATTCATTCATTTTTTTGGGAAAATGAAAAAAACAATTTAAAAAAAACAATCAAGAAACAAAAGTTTATATCATATTTCCGTTGATCAATTTAAAAGATAACTTTTATTAAATCAATTTTTGTTTAAAATATAGTATTTATATATTTATTATAGAGCAGGGGTCGGCAACCTTTTTCAATAGTCGGGCACATTTCCAAAATATATAACAGGGTTGGGCACACTTGGTGATACTTAGAGTCATATTGAAAAGTCGAAGATGTTAAAGAGCCTGATCGCAGAAACATTTTACCTTTTTTTTAGAACCATATTAAAAAAATTTAACAAATGTTGAAGATGTTAAAGAGCCTGATCGCAAAAACATTTGAATGCGGGCACATGAAAATGGCTTCGCGGGCACCTGGTTGCTGACCCCTGTTATAGAGAATATCATTAACTATTTCCCTCCTTAAAATATTGGTATTTAGTATCAATCATTTTTTAAATAAAATAAAAAAATTATTTAGTATTATTTAAAACAAACCATTAATAAAAATAATAATAATATTTTTTAATAATAGTTTTATTTAAATTTATTCATCATTTTAAAATGTTAATCGATTCTAAATTATTTTACAATATTTTCAATCTTTAGTCAGTAATAATAGTAAGAAATTAAATGATTATCATAAAATAGAAAGGAATCAATATTTTAATGTTGGATTAATAAGAATAATAACATTTTGTTGGAATATATATAATATTATAATCAGGTGAAAGTGTTTTGGAATTAATGTTAATACAATAATAAAAAAAAAAAAAGTTGGTATGAGAACAAGTATAACAAATCTTTCTTGTTTTTAAATATTCTATTTTATAGTATTTTTGGATAAATTTTATATATTATATATATAATATATAATTTTATATCATGATTGTCAACCATTTTTATATTTAATTAATTAAAAAAAAGTAAATTTAATTAATTCTCATTTCAAAAAAAAAAAAAAAAACTTTTATAGATGGAAATCATTTCATTAAAAAATTTTATTTTGAAATGTTAAAATAGAAATAATCGTAAAAGTTCCATTTTTTTAATACATTTATAAAATCCATATATGGTTGATTTAAATCAGTGATTCTCAACCATTATTTTTACCGCGGCACATTTTTTAAACACGGTTAAAAATTTGGTGGCACATAAAGAAAAAGATGAGTAAAAGTTTACCATATTGAAAAAAAGTGGTCCCAAAAACGGTTTACCATTTTTTTTTAGAACCATATTGAGAAAATTTAGAAAGTCGGAAATGTTTAATAGTCTAGTCCCAAAAACGTTTTACCTTTTTTTTAGAACCAAATTGAAAAAATTTAGAAATAAAGTCGGAAATGTTTAAGAGCCTCATAATCTCGCGGCATACTAAAGTGCCGCGGCACAGTAGTTGAGATTCACTGATTTAAATTATAATTTTCAGAGATATCACCACTCCACAATATGATCTTATTTTTTTATAGGTACTTATTATACAATTGTGTACATTTGTCAATTAAAAATTATTTGTTAATATTTATTTCTAAATAAATTTTAAAATTCTTTTACAATTTTTTAGAATGCGGGTGGAATTAGGAGAGAAGGGGAAAGTTGGATGTAATTGGAGGGGAATAGGTGGAAGGAGGAATGGTTTTGTAAGATTAAAAGAATTAAATCATATGTTACTACATTAATGTTGGTGCATGTAGGTAGGTATATATAATGTATATTAAAGTGACCTTGAAAGCATTCTTACACGTCCTAATAGCCCTTTCCCTTCGGGGTGTGTCTCATACTCGTCTAGTACCGAGGTTTTCCGCTAATTACTACACAATTAATAATAATAAAAAAAAAAGATATATATATTCAAGATTTTCGAAATGGAATATGATTAACATCTTAAAAAGGAATTGTCAAGACAAACGAAAAGTAATCAAATTAAATTGATATTAAAAGAAATATTTCTTCTTTTTTTATTTAATTCTAAGTAATCAAATTAATAACAAATTTATAAATCATTCCTGAAAATCATATAAACCATATTATATAATGTGTATCTATTAATGTCCTAATTTGTAAAAGTTTTTTTTTATCAAATTAAATTCATTAAAAAGAAAGAATCTTCAAAAAATGATGTATAGAGCAAAAGAAAATTTAAAATTATATTAATACGATGTAGGTATTGGTACACTTACTATAAACTATAAAATTCTTCATAGAAATTGAAAAAAAAAATTGATAAATTAATAATTTAAACAATATTAATTATTTTTAATACGAAAGCAGGTCAATAAGTCCGTGACTTGTTGAAATGGCAACACTGTTCCTGTCTGCAGGTAACTATCAGCTGTCTCCTATTGAAATTTGAATCAGATGAGTCTTTTACTTTTTGTTTAACATCCATTAATAGCAGACTACCTCGTGATTGGAGAAGAAAATGGAAAAAAGTGAATTTTCATTAAAATCCATGAATTGGAATACGAATTGCTTCCTCATCCGCCTTATTCTCCGGATTGACTATTTCTTGTTTCTAAACCTGGCTCGGCGGAAAGAGATTTGACTCCAACGAAAAATCATCTCACAAAAAAAATACCTATTTCGATGTCCTCGACAAATCTTATTTTTTGGAAATGATAAAGAAACGTTGAATGAAGTAAATAGAGCTCAAAGGAAACTACATTGGAATATAAAATAATTTTTTATCCATAAACCTGTATTTCATTTAATATATTGACCTCCACTCGTATACATATGATAAGTAAAATGTTTCTATTCTGATATCCTCTACATGCAGCATTATCTTTTATCATTTATTATAAAATCTATAAACAAGTATCATATCGACCCATTAAACATTTATAAATATGTGTGGCAACTGTTTAATCGATAAAGTACAATAAACTTGGGCAACATCACAAAGATTTTTAAAAAATTGATTACAATCTTATGGCACAACTTCACACCTTGAAAATGAAAACACTCCTGTTGACAATATGCACATAGAAACCCACACAAGTGTACCAACAGATAGCACACTTAACAATTCCATAAATTTGTTTAAGTTACATACTAACAGATGAGTCTGTATATTTAATGAAAATGGGAAATATATAAGTTAAATAAAAATGTTTTTATCCAATTCGTTAATACCATCATCTTCTATAAATATTTAAAAGGAATATAGTTTGAACAAATAATATATAACTTTATTAAAATAATAATATAATAATAAATAATAAAGATAGAAAAATAATGATCTTTAAGTACCATTGACCTATATATTTACTATACCTTTATAAACTTGAAAAAGAAATGATTACGAAAACACAATCTTAAATTATTTTTTTTTGTTCTATCTTAAATATCTAAATTAATTTCGGACTTCCGTTCTGATTACCTAAAAAAATTATACCATTAATTGACTTTATTATTAATATTATTATTTTTATTTGTTTTTATGAATTATTTATGAATTTCCGTTAAAAGTTTAAGAAATTCTATTAACTATCATACTGATTTCAAACAAAATAGCGAGTCATTTAAGTATTTCGAATTTATTATTTAGAACTATTAAATAGGTATTTCAAATTTAAATTTTATTAAAATTAATCAAAAAAATAATAAATGATTATATTTCATTAAAAAAAATTAATTAATTAAAATTATATATTCTTAATGATTAAATTTTGTTTAATTCACTTATTTTAATTATTTAATTAATAATAATTTTTTTTTTAAATATTGTAGATATATTATTAATTGTTGTTCTATAATTAATTAATTGTTATTAATAATTAGTTGCATTGCCTTGCTGATTACCTTTCATCAAGGCTTACTCGTATAGTATTACTTCTAATCACTTAAATATAAAAATTAATGTTAATTATCGTTAATTTTAAAATGACTTAAATATTTATATTTTATTTAAAATAGGTTGAATAGGTAATCTCACCCGACCGTTTATCATTACATATTCTCTCCTAATGTTGTTCATTTTATATTCATAGAAATACATAAATATATATATTAAAAACACATTTAACAGACGTTGATGTGTGATTTCAATTTGTAGTTAATTTAAATAATAAAATTAAATGACTTGAACTAATAAGTTATGTAGTATATAATTTAAATAGACAATGAAATGATGAAAATTTTATCTAAAATATGAAGATTAATTATTTCAATTAAATTATCAATTAAATATAAAATAATTATATATTCCTCCTATTAATCTTTATTCTAAAAACTATCATATATTAGATTATATAACTATCTTTCATGGTTGGTGTATTAGTAATGAAAAATTAATATAAAATAAAATCTTCAAAAAAAAAAATCTGGAGTGTCTCCACTCGACTTTCTAGCCAATTTGAATTGGATAATCAAGCTTTTTTCTATATTTGAAAATTAATTAAAATTTTATTCTATCCGATTTAAGTTTGTTAACCTAATTTTCACTGATAGTATTTTATTGAAATAAGAACGCAATCAAATAATGTCAACATTGTTTTGATTTTTTCAATGTAAATAAAACCACTAACTTCATTTTTAAGTCAAAATTTGAAAAATTAATTCCGATACTCTCAGGGATTCCACCAACCTGAAATTCTATTTATAGCAGTTTTATATAATTTTTAATGATGTGAAAAACTATCAAATATATATCTTTATTTTTAGAGAAAAAAAAATCAAAACGTTGTAGGCTTGTAGTAAATGGTCCTCTTCCGAATGAGCTACATTTCTCAAAAGTTGATAGAAAACTACGAATTTTGAATAATACTCGTGTACCAAATTTTATTATTCTAGCTCAAATCGTTTTTGCATAATCTTGTATACAAACACATACACACACACCAGACAGACAGACATTTTTCTCAAACTCACAGTGAAAATGACTCAGGGACCTTCAAAACGTAAAAAAATATCAAAATCTTGACATCGAAAATTTTCGCAATACTATCTCTGACGAGATTGGCTGGCAATAGTAATAACTACAGTAGTTCACCGAGCCACTGTTCAAATAATTTAAAAGATCATAAAATAGTAATAAAATATATACTCCTTAAACGTATGTATTAATGCATTGAAAGACTGAAACAGCCTGTTGATATAAAATAATATATATTTTCGTAATTTTGATTTATTTATATCTATATCTATATCTATATATATATCTATAGATATCTATAGATATCTATATATCTATCTATATCTATATATCTATATATCTATATATCTATATATCTATATATCTATATATCTATATATATATCTATATATCTATATATCTATATATCTATATATATATCTATATATCTATATCTATCTAGATATTATATTAGATAGATATAGATATAGATATATAGATATAAAGGATTTTGATTTCACATTGAGGAGAATTTAAAAATTTTTGCATAGAATCCAAAAGTGACTTTAGAATTTTTCACGTTTGTTTGTCTGTCTGTCAAACTTCTTGCATATCTCTATTTGTTCAGGGGGACTATAAATTTTATTAATATCTATTCAATAACTGCAGAAATTAATTTTTTTTAAAATTTCAAAAAAATCGTTAGAGTATAATGATAAGGTTGGATGTGCATTAAATTTCGAAAATATAGAGAGAATTAGACTCCCCACCAACTCCAACATCTTTATTGCCGAACTGAATACAATTGAATTATCTCTCTCTAGAGCAGGGGTTCTCAAACTTTTTCTTCCATAGACCCCCTGTAGGAATTTTATTTTTTTCATAGACCCCCTACCTAAGGAATATATATATATATATATATATATATATACATCTAATTGTGTGTGTGCAAAAGCTACCACAGACGACTCATTTTAAAACACATAGTAATAGAAAAATGAGGGGAAATTGTACTGAAGAAAGGAACTGAAATATCAATAATTATATCTATATTTTTAATGATTAAATTTAATACATAATAAAAAAAACATTAATATTTTACAAAATTATAATATTAGTGTGATGGATGGACTTGACGTTTTTGTGGAATTTATTTTATGTTTGGCCTAAAATTACTAAGTTTTATTCTTAAATCTCCCCTTTCAATTTATTTTTTACTAAAGAGACATCCATAGACCCCCAATAGACCCCTTGGTGAATATAGACCCCCCATGAAGTCCCATAGACCCCCAGGGGGTCCACATGGACCCCTTTGAGAATAGCTGCTCTAGAGGGTAACTTTTCCCGGAGTATTTTCGTTCCCTGGAATCGGGAAATTGAAAAATTCCCGGAATCCCGGGAAATTATAAAAGTTACTAAATTTGAGGTGGAAATTGTAAAATTTTACGAAAAAGTTAAATAAATGTTGTTTTTGTCAAAAAATAAAATAAATTTAATTCAAAAATAATAAAAACAACCTCTGACTTTTCTACGCAAGGACGCCTATCAAGTCGGTTATATCAATGAGGTGTCCTATGATCAGTAGAACGGGTCCTCTCAACCTTTACCTTGATTTTCTTGATCGGAGGCGCTACTTTTTATCAAGTAGCTATTCCCCAATGTTGTTTCCGGAGGCTGGGTTGACTCCGTCCCATAGACCCCAGCAAGGGAAATTCCCTTGCCAGGCCCGGGACTTGAACCCGGGACCATGTGAATGTGAGGCAGGTTAGCTACCCACACACCCAATGGCGCCTTTCAAATAATAATAAATGCTAGTATAATAAGATAAGATAAGAAATAAGTGTACCTAACTATATTATAAAATATATTTGTACCTATATCAATATTTATAATATATTAACTCATTCCTCTCTCATTCGCTATCTCTCTCTCTCTCTTTCTCTTTCTTTCTCCTCTATCTAGGTAATTCTTTCATTCAAGTCACGTTTATATTCAAATGAACAATCACGCATTGTATCATATAACAATACAATTTTTTGATAATATCACCCACTCATCCATATACATAATTTGATTTTATAATTAACTTCTATGTTTCAATATTTCTCCTTTTTTTTTCTTTTTAACTATCCTTCCGGAAATTATTTTTATAATATCATCATAAGAATTTTTGTTTTGTTATATAATAGATCATAAATTTTCTTTTATATAATTAATTAGAGAGTGGGTGTATGGAGACTGATCTTGGATATAAAAAGTATTTTAATTATTTTATTTAACATTTCTAGAAATGAAATGTTTTCTACCACACTAGCAAAATTTTATATATCAAAATAAGGGGCCGTTTTCTGTATCCTAAAGTTTTTTCTATTCTGAAATCCATTTGAGATATTTTTCTTTATCTCTCATTACTTCTGCAACTCTTGTGGTCCATTTCGTTCGATGTTTTCTTTCTTGAGGTTTTTAGAAGTCTATTGATCTTCATTGTTCTCTTATGGCCGTATAATAATTAATAGGTGTTTGTATGTATTTTGATCACCGACATCTTTTGGTTAAGATACGAAGTATCAATGCAAACTAGCTAATCTAACTATTAAATTCGATGTTTTTAATATTTCTTTACATAAAATAACAGTTTTCTATTTAGTATTATTGAGTTATTCAGTGTATATATGATACGTAGACGCTTAACAATGAACACTTAAAATTGCATTTTGTTGTTTGATTTGAATAAATTTGCTGCCGAAGCCCATGAAACACTTTTAGAAACTTATGTTGATGCTGCTCCATCAAATCGATATATATATATTTATAATAATTATTTCCTTTGGATCAAATCGATTATCTTTCCCTCCTTTCTCTTTGATTGTTTTATTTCTTATCGTTTAGTTTATCGTCCAAGTATTCCAATCCATATATTATTTGTTAAAAATGAACATTTTTTTTTAAAAAAGCATTAAACATCTTTCCCATACTTTCATTCTTTTATAGTGAATCAATAATATTTAATCTGTATAAATAGTCTATCTGTTGGTGTATGGCATAATAAGTTTGTGTTTTTAAATCCATTTCTAGTCTGTATATTAATTACCCTTGGAAAACATTGCTTTGTTTTTCTCTGTATCTCTAATAAAATTTTCACATTTTTTTTTTTTTGATCTCCTATTTATATTTTTAAATTTTATAAATTATTATTGTTATTATTATTATTATTTCATTGGTATTAAATTTATTTAAAAATAAAGTAAAATTAAAATCCTTAGCCTGATTTCTTTCATTAGCCTGTTTCACAACGACAACCGAAAATTCTTTTAAATTTTTTTCCCATACATTTGTATGCATGTAATTACGATTACGATTTTTTTAATCCATATGTGGTAATTAAATGTGAACAATTTTTGAATGAATCATTTAAAACAAACAGCAATTGCTCATTATTATTTTTTTTTCTTTTCTATGCAAATTTTTCAGACTGATTTCATTTCCATCTTAATTTTATCATCATAATAATAATTATAATTATGATGATAAAATTATTACTGGAATAACAATTTGTTATAATTGTTATAAAACAACAAATTTTCCTAATATTGAATTCTCAACATAATATACTCGTATAAATATGTATATATAATCATTAATATAATAAATATATTCTTGCTGCTAAGGAATATGGAATGATTATTTAGGATTATAATTTTATTTTTTTAAATTTCAATAAATAAATAATAATTTTTCTTATTGAATACAATTACAATTGTTAATGTTAATGTTAATCACTAAACCTTTACGTATACACTACAACTACCATAAAATATCAAAATATCTTTAGACAATTTCTGGTAATCCAATAGAATGTTGTTCACCTGAATATTATGAATTGGCAAGTAACTATACTTAAACTGTGTATTTCTTTTATTATATTTTCTAAATTTCAGGTAGTAAAACATCACTTGAATCTCATTGCAATATTATTTTAGTTATACTACTGGTATCTAATTTATATCCATGGGGTATTGGGAGGGGAACGCAGGAGAACGACGTTCCCTTACCTTTTTTCAGTACCAGAACGCGTTCCAGTTCTTTTTCATATCCCGACAACTCCCACTCAAATCTACTATTAGAATTTCTTTTTTTGTGTTAGTTAATATTTCGTATAGTAAGAATAAGAAAAAATAAAAACTTATATGGAAAAAAATAGTTTGCTAAAAATAGGACTTTTTCTTGCTCCCACTTTGCATTCCCTTACTTCTTATTTTACCAATACATCACTGTTGATATCTCGGTAATTAATTGCTTATTTTATGAATTTGTAAAAGATAAAAAAATAACAATTTAAAGGAATTTGACTTGAGATAAAATCACGACTTCAATTAAAAAATTATGAATAATTGAATTCAATAGACACTGAAAAAAATAATCACTTTTTGTGTGTTTTCTTTTGCAAAATAAAATAAAAAAATTAAAAATGCTACTATTACGAATAATAATTTAAAATTGATATTATTTTAAGTGAATATTTTAGAATTCATAATTATAATAAATGTTTTCATCTAATCCGTTCATTGACTTAATTTGAATTATAAATAAATTAATCAATCATTCTACTCTTGGGAATAATAAATTAATAAATACATTTTTTAAGATATGCCTTGATTGTCATTGATTGTCGCACAGGGACCGTTTTTTTTATCATCTATGTAATCTTTGACATGTAATGAATCACATTAAAAAAAATGAATACGTTTCCTTTTGTATCTCAATTTCTTATCTTCTTTTTTTTGGTATATTAATATGACGCTCACTTAGTGGAGCAAACTTGGAATTAATTCAGGGAAAAACAATCTTTGTAATTTTACCATTTTTATTATCATTTTATATATATATATATATATATATATAAACCTCTGACTTTGTACGTCGTACGCAAGGACAACGCCTATCAAGCCGGTTATATCAATGAGGTGTCCTATGATCAGTAGAACGGGTCCTCTCAACCTTTACCTTGATTATCTTGATCGGAGGCGCTATCAAGTAGCTTTTCTCCAATGTTGTTCCCGGAGGCTGGGTTGACTCCGCCCCATAGACCCCAGCTAGGGAAATTCCCTTGCCAGACCCGGGACTTGAAGCCGGGATCATGTGAATGTGAGGCAGGTTCGCTACCCACACACATTTATATTTATATATAAACCTAATCTATTTATATATGCCACCTGTCGCTAGGTGAAGCTTCTATTTTTCAACCTCTCTGACCACTCCAATACCTTGCTGGGCGACACATTCCCCCCCCATTCACTCTTTCTTTCGCTCCAACTCAGGGGCGGATTTAGGCCTACGCAGAATAGGCAACTGCCTAGGGTAGTGATTCTCAACCCTTTTTTTACCGCGGCACACAAAGAAAAAGATAACTGTAAAAGGTTACCATATTGAAACAAGTAGTCCCAAAAACGGTTTACCTTTTTTTTAGAACCAAATTGAAAAAATTTAAAAAAAAGTCGGAAATGTTTAAGAGCTTCATAATCTCGGTGCACACTTTTGAAAATCTCGGTGCACACTTTTGAAAATCTCGGTGCACACTTTTGAAAATCTCGCTGCACAGTGATTAAGAATCATTGGCTTAGGGCCCATAATTTCAGGGGATCCGTAAAACGGTTGACAAAATCGTGAATTTTTTCACTTTTGCAATCAGACTTTTAAATATTTTTGACTTTTTTAAAATTTTTTCAAAAAGGTAAAATGATTTTGCGATCACGATTTTTCAGACTCTAAGTATCACGAAGAGTGCCCACTCCCTGCTATATTATTAAAAAAAGTACTCTACAATAATAATTTTTTTAAATGAAAAATAAAATAAATGATAGATTTTATGTTATTTTATGGATGGGGGCCCGGAATTCTGTCCTTGCCTATCCTGAAAATTCCTTAATCCGGCACTGCTCCCACTCATAATAGTAACGCATCGTTCATATGAAGCTACGACGCCATTAAATGTTACTCTTATATTTCAATATTTATGTAAATATTCACGTGTACAGTATCTCTTTAATAATTTTTGTATATGCTTGTAAATATATCATTTTAATAAAAGTGTTATTTTATTTGAAGAAAGGAACGAGCACCGTCACATATATGAAATTTTATATTTGTATACATGAACATAAATATTTTATATACATTTTTACAATTTTTTTATTCTTATTGAAAATGTCAAATTATTTTTAATTACTTACTTTAATTCTAATAAAATTCTATGATAAGATTTTTTATTAATTACTTGTATGAATTGAAATGTTGATTCATAACACATATTTTTTATAAATATGAAATAAAAAAAAAATTATTTAAATGATAAATAAATTAACGAAATAATAATAAATTTGATTTAATTTAAGGGCTTACGAAATATTTAATAATCATCTTTACTATTTTGATTTTTGTTTTTTTAATATTAATTAACAGAAATTATTCTCATTTATTTTCATTAAAATAAATTTATTTATTTATTCTGCTTACTAATATATTATATTGTCTTTCTTATTTTTCTTAGATAAACATTATAAATAGAAGTAGAAAAATATACGTACATATATATATATTTTTGTTTATTTCAAAGAATATAAAAACATAAGGAAAATAGAGAATTTACATTTCTGTCTAGATTAGATTTGTTTGATTAGTTTTGTTTGTTCTATCTTTTTTTTTATATATATATGAACATGAAATGGTTTGGAATCATAAATAATAATTCATAAATTAAAGTTATTCTTATATAATAATACATATAAAGGTTCATACACAAATGATCAACTTCAATTAAGAAAAAATTGGTTTAATGGTATAATCTCAGTTTCATTTATATACTTTTGGAAAATTCTTTAAATAAATTTAAAAAAAAGTTTAAACTAAACATTTTCATACATATATAAGGTGTAGTAAAAATAAATCCATTATTTTTGAATGAAATTGAAGGCTTTATTTAGCACAGTTAGAATAATCTAATTTAGGTCAAATTTGTCGACAGTTCTGAGCTGCTACCCTACAGCAAAACTTTTATCTTGGAACTGTACTGTCAACAATTGGACCGTCTGAAGGAAGCAATCGCCAAGAAGCAGCCAGCTTTGGCCAATAGAAAAGGAATTGTGTTCCACAAAGCCAGGCCACACACATCGTTAGTGACTGGCCAGATGCTCCGGGAGCTTGGTTGGGAGGTTCTTATGCATCCACCTTATAATCCGGACCTGGCACCAAGTGATTACTATATGTTCCTGTCCATGGCGAATAATTTTGCTGGTGAAAAATTCGCTTCAAGAGAGGCTAATGAAAATCGACTGTCTCAATTGGCAACAAGGGTTTGTCTCAAAAAACATCGAAAAAACAATTAAGGAACTTGATATACCAAATAATACAATCAAGGTTGGACAAAAGGCCGTAATTGAGCAAACGTGCCACATCGTTCGCAAGTTCCTTGGTTAATTATTATTCCTAAGCGACTTCCTTACCATATAGTCCGAGTCTAATCCCAAAAAAGACCAAAATAGGATAAGTGAAAATTTACTAGCATTAAATGCTGAGTAAATGAAAAAACTCGAATAATAATAAAATACTTATTATTCGAAGACTAAAATGATTTTTTCATAGAAATTTAAATTTAATTTTTATGTTTAATAAATTGTACTTGTAAATACTTAAATAGTAATCAAAATGATTAGATAAATTATTATATGTGTTAGATTTTCCTCTACTATGTCCACTTTTCTTTTGACATTTTTATAAATTACAAAATTTCCTAAATGTATTTCTTAAAGTAATAGATTTAGATTAAAAAATAAAATGAAACATTTCTAAATTTATAAAAACTACATTTTTAATAATATACGAGTGTGGGGTGAAAAGTGTCCGGCCTGACCAAGAAAAACGATGTTTTTAAATTTTTTTTTTATTTTTTGCCTTATTTTTCAACATAATCTCCATCAACACTGATACATTTCTCATAACGGTGTTCTAATTTAGTTAATTAATGTAATTAATTGATTAAATAATAAATTTAATTTAATTTAAGTCTCATCAAGAGTTATGAATCGATGCAAAAATTCGTTTGGATTACGCCTACAGCGCCAAATTGCCGGTAGAAATGGTTTTTCAAAGCAATTTTTGGTCTAACGTTAGCAAACGCGGCACCCACGTTGCACACAGCTTTCCCTATTCCAATGTGCAAAAAATTTCGTTCATGTTCAGCTGACATCGTACAGGTCTCAGCTATCTTGAATGTTGAAAAATAAAGCAAAAAAAAAATTTGAAAACATCGTTTTTCTTGGTCAGGCCGGAAACTTTTCATCCCACCCTCGTATTATTAATTATTATTTTTATTATAATAATTTATCTGTTTTATTGTTTTGTTTTGTTTTTTTAAAAATTAAAAAGATGATGTATCTTCTTAATTTTGCTATTTAAACTATAATTTTCTATAAAAAATTAGACATTATTTCATTTGAGATTAATCATCATTATTAACATTAACATATACGAGCCTACATAATATGATAAATTATCTTAAATATAAAATTTATACGTATATGATTTTGCATCCTCCAACTATAATTTGATGATAGATAAATTTTAAATAATATAATAATTTACATATTTGAAAAAAAAAATTATAATAAATTTAAATCTTAGTAAGATTAATGAAATGTGACAATTTTAGAGTGAAAGGCGAACATCTCTTTAATAAGATCATGAATCTATTTGGATGTATTATCATATTTATTAGGATATAAATCATAGAAAAAGAGAGATGAATTGATCAAATGAAAAGGCATTACATTACTTTCTCACTATATATTTCATATTAGGGAAAAAGAAAAAGTTATCATTTATTAATCAACATTTGGAATTATTTTGAGATTCTCTTATATATGATTAAAATAAAAAAAGAGGATTTAGAGGAGGTTAATATGTATAAAAAATAAATAAATAAATGTTTTTACTATCTGGCCAGAGATAGTATTGCGATCACGAAAATTTTCGATGTCGAGATTTTGATGTTCTTATACGTTTTGAAGGTTCCTGAATCATTTTCACTAAGGTTGAGAAAAATGTCTGTGTGTATATATATATATATATATATATATATATATGTATGTGTGTATGTATGTATGTATGTATGTAGACAAGAATACACACAAACGGTTTGAGCTAGAATCATGAAATTTGGTACATGGGCATTATTCAAAATTCGTAGTTTTTTATCAACTTTTATCAACATTGGGAAGAGGGTCATTACCTACAACGTTTTGATTTTTTTCCTCTAACCTGACTAAAAATAAATATATATGTTTGATAGTTTGTCACATGATTAAAAATTGTATAAAACTGCTATATATAGAATTTCAGCTTGATTGAATTGCTGAAAGTACCAGAATTAATTTCTTAACGCTGCAAATCTCACGCGCCAACACGTGACGGGGTGGTATCAACAAAGAGCCAAACATGCGCTGGTTTAATAAATAAATAATTATTATTAATTTTTATTTATAATTTATAATTAATTTAATTTAATTTAAATATAATTATTTTATATTTTTATTTAATCCAATTCAAATTGCGAGATAGTCGAGTGGAGACACTCCAGCTAATTTTTATAAAGATTAAAAAAAAAATTATCATTTCAATGAGTTAAGGAACAATTTTTCTTGTTTGAAAGCACCTAAAAAGATTTCAATGTGATAATTTGTTTGTGTCTTAATAAATAAATATCGAATGAATTTAATAATTACATAATATATTACTTATTTATTTTACAAAAAGTCTATTTTATGAATTAATTAAAGAAATATTTGGCCCTTTTGGCAACAAATAACATTTATATTTAATCCGATAAAATTTTCTTATACCAACTAAACAGAGAAATAATGTAAATCTAGCAAAACCGCTTTCTATTTGGTTGATTTCGCGAGAGAAATGGCACACACACACACATACACATAGACATATGTATATACATCACTAAAATGTGAGGCTATCCAATCATCTCATTGAACTTACAACTTACAACTAAATTCTATGTATATTAAGTTACAACAAGATGTTTCAGGCATTTGGAAACTTTTACCTTGTATATTTCTTTTTATTATTATAATACAAGGAATTGATTATATAATAAATATACCAACGACTATCACCACCATCAGATTAATCTGTAGTTAAAAAAGATTAATTGATTTTAAATTCATTGCATAAATCTCTTTTATTTATTTATTTTTTTTCATTCGACAAATTAAAACGAATATGGTAGATGTACACAGGTTGTTGTTTTTTTTAAATAATAATAATAATAATTCACTTGTTAAAGTGTAATTGAAATGAATTTTTAACGCTTCTCACATCAAGCATTAATAATTATAAATTTTCTATTTTAATATTTGTGAGATACAATCTTTATTTTAATTTAAATTTAGGAAATCTGAAAAAAAAACAAATTAATTTTTTGTTTTTTATCTCTCATAAATTTTCCATCATTTATTAGAATAAAATAAATAAATTATATTTCATACTATTTATGCATCTTATAAAAAATGTAGTATAATAATTTATAATATATAATGATTCGTGGAGATACCTTCCCTTCCTATCGTCGGTCGAAAAAATATTTTTAAATCTATTTGAAATAATATTATTTCCAAATTATATCCTTTATATAAAGTATTAAATAAAAATATTTTTAAAACTTGAATTATAAAATGACTAAATTATATTATCTTGGTTTTTATTTTTTTAGTTTAATTACTCACTTATTAAGTACTACTATATTTTAAGTGAAAAATTTCCGACAATGAATATAAAATTAATACTTTGTAAACTACCACTTTCGGTTTCCGGATATACACCAAAATGATGATTGATGAATTACTGATGCATTAAGTAAATATACCAAATTTTATCAAAATCCATTGAGCCGTTCAAGCTATACACGTCTAAATGGACACACAACGGACAGACGGACGGACAGGACAGACATTATGCTAAAAATACTTTTTTCTGTTAACAAAATGGATGTTTCGTGGAGATAAGTAAAGATCTTCAAATGTGAAATCCTTCCCTTCCTATCGGTGATCGGTAAAAATTGAAAATTACCAAAAATAGTTTAAAATTAACATTAGAAAAAAATATAATATATTTAAAGGAATATAAAATAATAATATATTTCTTTATAAAAATTTTGTTTATAATATTATAAATGTAATTTATTTCCAGAATATTTATCAGTTTTATCAATCCACCAAATAATTTATCCTTTAACATTTGATTTATTTCTGAAAGTGAATAATTGATAACTCTTTTTTTTTGAATTTTTAAAAATTCAAATTTTCGAAAATTCTCTCTCTGTGTGTGTGTGTGGCAGAGGTCGCTAATAACACGATTTCACTCAAATAATTTTCTAGGATAAACCGCTCATAATTTCCTTATTCATTCAGCCCTTTTAACTCTTTCACCCTTTCAATTATTTTTATTGATTTGGAATATCTCATTTGATTACCTCTCATACAAAGACGTAATACTTTTTGATTTTAACAAATTACATATTAGCCTTTCATGTTCAAGTAGTTTTTTTATTAGTAAATATATACATATCAGTCTAAAAAGGGGCCATTGGAATTTCCCTAGATGGGGTTTATGGGACGGAATTAACCCAGCCTCCGGGAACAACATTGGGGAAAAGCTACTTGATAGCGCCTCCGATCAAGAAAATCAAGGTAAAGGTTGAGAGGACCCGTTCTACTGATCATAGGACACCTCATTGATATAACCGATTTGATAGGCGTTGTCCTTGCGTAGGACGTACAAAGTCAGATGTTTTTTTTTATACATATCACTATTTGCCCTTATATATTTATATATATATATATATATATATAATAAATTATTATAATTTTTATTTTATTTTTATATTATTTTTATATATATTATTTATTTATTATACTCTATTAAATATATACGTATAATAAAGTCGATAAATTTATTTTTCTTCTGTATTTAGTATTAAATACATTAATTCCAATATATGTGATTGACTGATTGATAACTGTAATTTTGATGAAGAAATTAATAATTTCCAAGTATAAATCAATATAACAACTAAACTATTTAAAAATAGGAGTATATCAATAAACTAGTAGTTATTAAATAGCTATTAATTTTAAAATCCTTATATGTATGTAATAGATTTATACTGTTCTAAATTTCAATTGGCTATTAATCAATAAATTCATTAAGTTAAGTAATTTAAAGTATATTTTCTAAATAGAGTGAAAATAATAATCATTTAATCCTTGAAGAATATATATACATATATATATAATAAGAAAATTAAATAAATATAAATATCACGTTCATCATATTAATAATTAAATATATAATATTTATTTCCTTGAACTGTTTTCATTTTTTTTTTATAAAAAAAAATAAAAAAAAAAAAAATTAGATTATGTAAATAAAAAATTAATTGGATGAAAAATTTTATATACATTATAAGGGAAAACAATTGGAAAATAAATCAAATGGATAACTAGAGATTTACTAAAAAAGTGAGGATAGAAATTGGCTGATATCATTGCCTACGAAATCACGAAATTTTCAATTCATTTAACATCTCAAAAGATAAAGAAAATAAATATAAAGAAAATAACTAATCTGGATCTGAGAAGATTTTTTTTTTTTGGTAAATATTTCTCCCAAATTTTTTTGAAAATAATCAACAAAGTCAATCACATTATCTTCATTAAATTATAATTGAAAATTTCTTAAGTAAATTAATAATTATTATAATTATTTGATTATCTTCATTTTTCCGGGTATATATATTTATTTTAAAAAAATCATGTTTGTGATAAGGTTTAAATTTTATAGTATTATACTTTCTATTTATCTTTCAATTCAATGATAAAATTAGCTGGAGTGTCTCCACTCGACTATCTCGCAATTTGAATTGGATTAAATAAAAATATAAAATAATTATATTTAAATTAAAAATTGAATTAATTATAAATTATAAATTAAAATTAATAAATAATATTTATTAAATCAGCGCATGTTTGGCTCTTTGTTGATGGCACCACGTCACGTCTTGTCGCGTGAGATTTGCAGTGTTAAAAAATTAATTCTGGTACTTTCAGCGATTCAATCAAGCTGAAATTCTATATATAGCAGTTTTATACAATTTTTAATCATGTGAAAAATTATCAAATATATATCTTTATTTTTACGGTCACTTTAGAGGAAAAAAAATGAAAACGTGCTAGATAATGACCCTCTTCCGGTTGAGCTACATTTCTCAAAAGTTGATAGAAAACTACTAATTTTGAATAATGTACCAAATTTCATTATATGTACTAGCTCAAACCGTTTTTGCCTAATATTCTCTACATACATACATACACACTCACACACACACATACACACACACACACATACATTTTTCTCAACCTTAGTGAAAATGATTCAGGAACCTTCAAAACGTATAAAAACATCAAAATCTCGACATCGAAAATGTTCATGATCGCAATACTATCTCTGGCGAGATAGTAAAAAATTAAATACCTCCTGTTATTATCTTGTATATTGTTTGTTATTTTACATTTTAAGTTTTTCAATTCAATACATACATATCTTCCCAATAAATAGAAATTTTGTTATTTCTTATTAATTCAAAATCATTAAAAAAAATAAAATGACCCATTAAATTAGAATTTATAAATATGTAAGATAAAATATGAATATAATTCATATAATATAAAAATTATTTATGGAATTGATTTCATATTTTATGGTGATAAAGTAATTGACCTATTAGAAGAAATGAACTGGAAAAACATTTTTTTTTTTGCCACTTGACATTGCAATTAATTTGCATTTGTATATAAATACGTATATAAGAACATGTGATCGTTATAAATATCGTGTGAAATATATTGTAATTCGTATTTTAAAGTGTTGATTTTATTTTTAAAATAAATAAATCACTAAATAAATCATTATATTATATACATAATATATGGTTAGCATGATACATAAATATAAATATAAAACTATGTATTTAGTACTAAAGTAAATATGATATTATTTATTAGCATATACAAATCTACAATTAACATGTATGTAGGTAGGTATGTATATAAATATACTTACTATACATACAATATATTATACATACAATCAAGGCCATATTATAAATATGTCATAAATAAAATACATTTATGTAATTTTTATAGTCAATTATTTTATTTTAAATTCTTAAAAATATTGATAGTTTAAAGGCGCTATTGGGTGTGTGGGTAGCGAACCTGCCTTACATTCACATGGTCCCGGGTTGTAGTCCCGGACCTGGCAAGAGAATCTTCCTAGCTGGGGTCTATGGGAAGGAGTCAACCCAGCCTCCAGACTGCTTGGCGTCTTAAGTTTTTTATTCCTCTTTTAATATTATAAATTTTGGTTTTATTTATTCTATTAGATTAATCTACAGATTAAATTTCTATAGATAGTATTTAATGTGTTTCAAATAAAAGAAGAGAGGACTTAAAATATTTTAATATGTTTATATATATATGGTAAGGCGTCATTGAGTGTGTAGGTAGCGAACCTGCCTCACATTCACATGGTTCCGGGTTCAAGTCCCGGGCCTGGCAAAGGAACTTCCCTAGTTGGGGTCTATAGGACGGAGTCAACCCAGCCTCCGGGAACAACATTGGGGAAAAGCTACTTGATAGGTTGAGAGGACCTGTTCTACTGATCATAGGACATCTCATTGTTATAACCAGCTTGATAGGCGTTGTCCTTACGAAGGACGTACAAAGTCAGAGGTTTTTTTTTTATAGATATTTGTATATTATCTTCTTAAATTTATTTAAATTATAATATTGTATTCTTTGTGTCTATTTATTACAAATGAGACTATATATATTAATTTATACTTAATATAGAACATATTTAAAAAAAAAAAAATAAATAAATAAATATTTAAACAATTTGAATCAAAGTTTCCTAAGCCTATGTCATGAATTCTCAATTTTTCTAAATCTTACCTAAGTTGTGCATACAATAGATAAGTAGATGAGGTATATTCACACAATTAAGTTGGTTCCTATCTTAGCAATAAAATTCATTTTTTTTTTTTGCTATCACCAAGATTCTACGAAATTTTAAAGTTCTTAGCCTCAGCAACCATATTTCTCCAAATTTCACTATAATATGCTATACACATTCAACTATCTATCTTCGTTTTTCAACCAAACGTTTCCTAATTGGTCTTTCCAAAATGCCAATCTTTCATTCTCCCGTTTTTGCTACGATTTCTGGCAATAGCCACTTTCTTATTTTATTACTCTATGTCTGAAGATTCATAGAGATCAGCCAATTCCTCGTTATTCGTCTTTCTTTGCGTTATAAATGCTGCGAAGAATCCTAATCTTAAATTATCTAAATCTACTCTCGTCCATCAAGGTTATTGACCATGCCTCACACCGATATAATTCAATCAGCAAAATAATTGATTTATATATATATATGTAAGTTCGGGTTTGGCCACGGGAGGGCGTTGGATTGAACAGAGCCAGACACACACGAACAGAAAGAAACAAGCATTCATCATAGAAGCACCTATCCACTATTATTTTGTTATATATTTTTTCCCCTTATGAATTTAACCAAGTTACGCTACCAAGAGACTTGAGATTTGTTTCTCTATACATTTCAGGTACTAGCTTGGCCATTTTAAAATCAATGTACATATGTAAATAAATAACTCTATACATTTCAGAAACTACATCTCACTTCTTTTATCTCCAAATAAATCCCTCACTTATATATATATATTTTTTTTTATTCCATTTGAAAATATTTATAATTTTGACGAGATAAGCCTCTTTACTGAAGGTTACTGCAGACGTTACCCGATTTAAATTCTTCACGAATATTTCTTTTTATTGGCTCATTGAAATGTCATGAATGAAATCACCTTTTATTCGATAACGAATCAAATATTAATGAATACATGAGTTTTCAAAAGGTTAAATAATAATAAAAAAAATATTTAAAAATATATTTAATTGAAATTCATGAAAATTACATTCAAATTCTATATCATGTTTTATTGTATAATATATAATAATAATCATCTCACATGTTAGTTTAATTAATTAATATATAATATTACATCTATTAAAGAATTATTATATTTTCAAAGTTATAATGAATATGTATTATTAGAAATTATTCTAAAAAAAAAGATATTTTGTATTTATTAATTTATGTAGTTGGGAAGCTTATTTTTTAAATGATGAAAGACGAAAATAATCGTTAAATGTCGAGAGAAAAATTCTAAATCAAATTGCTTTTATGGATAATATATTAAATAATATGTATATCACAGTATATATACTGTAAATTTTCAGTGCAATCAAAAATTTATTGACTTTATATTATAAATAATTATTAAATTATATGAAATATACTAATGCACACACAAAGTAAGTAATTAAATACATTTAAGTAATTGTATGAATTATATTATTAAAAATGAATTGCTTCATAAAGTATAAAAAAAAAATTATTACTTTCTAATGTGTAATTGGAAAGGATTATAATTTATTAACATGAAAAGAATGAATGAATGAATGTCGTAAATTTCAATTAAATGGTTAATCTTATTTGGTTCTATGCTAATTAGAATTTTCATTTAATAATTTTCCATACATGTGAATTTATTTTTATAGCTAAAAATATGAAAAGTCTGAAACAGTAAAAAATAATATCATTAACAATTATGCTAAATACATATATATTTCTATCATATAATAATTAATTTTACTATTACTATTATTATTAATAGTAAAGTATTAAAGCTGATATATCTTGAATAATAGGTAGGATATATTTTTATGTAAATACATATGACACATTCTTTTCTTTTTCTTTGTTTTTTTTACTATCTTGACATCAAAAATTTTCGATGTTGAGATTTTGATTTTTTTATACGTTTTGAAGGTTCCTGAATCATTTTCACTAAGGTTGAGAAAAATGTATGTGTGTGTGTGTGTTTATGTGGGGGGGAGTATGTGTGTATGTATGTAGACAGAATTACGCAAAAACGGTTTGAGCTAGAATAATGAAATTTGATACATGGGCATTATTCAAAATTCGTAGTTTTCTATCAACTTTTGAGAAATGTAGCTCAATCGGAAGAGTTTTTTTCATTTTTTTCCTCTCTAAACTGACCGTAAAAATAAAGATATATGTTTGATAGTTTTTCACATGATTAAATTGTATAAAACTGATATATATAGAATTTCAGATTGATTGAATCGCTGAAAGTACCAGAATTATTTTTTTAACACTGCAAATCTCACGCGCCAACACGTGACGTGCTGCCATCAAGAAAGCCAAACATGCGCTGATTATTTATTAATTTTAATTTATAATTTATAATTAATTCAATTTAATTTATATATAATATATGTGTTAATTAATCCAATTCAAATTGCGAGATAGTCGAGTGAAGACACTCCAGCTAATTTTTATTTGAAGCAGATTATAAATATTTTATGCAAAACTTCACAAGTATATATTATTATGTAAATGTACAAAAAAAAAAGTTAAAGAAAAAAAAATCCAGTTTTAGTGTTGCTCATCATTAAGCATAACCGTTTATTATTATTACCTTTTAATTAGATTTCATTTTTTTTAATACGTTGAATGAATGAACGAACGAATGAAAGGAAATCTATTTAAGTTTTTTGACTATTAAATTAAAAAAAAATGTTTAATGATAATTTAAATATTTATTTGACTTTACCAGTTTATATCAAAATTAATTCTTATATTTGCATATTTATTTGTATCATACTTGTATTATATAAGTATTAACAAGATTTGAAAAAAATCATTATTCATAATGGGGGTCAACGACTTTAATCAATTTCCTGATTTATATACGTTTATATATATATATATATATATATATATGAGAAGAATAAATAACTTCTCATATAAAAATGTAATAAACTATTTCCTTGCTTCCTTATTTATTTATAAGTAATTGATTATTTATTAGAATAATATTAAGAGAAATGTAAACTCAAAGTTATATAAAGTTAAACTTGAATTTCTAACTAATGTCAATCTAAACAGATTCTAAATATTAAAAAAAGAAATTTAGAACAATAATTGTTATTTTATATTTATTATTTATTTATTTATTTATTCAAGAAATAGATATACACTCATTTGCTATGTTATTTCCGTCCACCTTTTTGGGTGGTGACAAAAAAATAAAACATCCAAAAAACAATTCAAAAAGCAAAACATATTTACATAATAACTAACACTCTATAATCGACGATCATAAATGTCTTTAATTGATGGCACACATAACTATAGACTCAGAGTATCAGTTTCATCTTTTTAGATATATACAGTAAAGAAAAACCAAAACAAAATAAACAAAATACAAAAAAAAAATGTCAAAAAAATAAATCGAACATAATGAAAAAAAAAAGAAAAACTAATTCACAGACTAAAATATCCCCATTTTTGTAATTTCAGAACTAATCATTACTCTTTTAATATGAAGGATCTCAGTTTTAGGTGACCACTCATAAAGTAATTAATATAATATTATTTATATTTTTCCTATATCATTGACCGTGAGAATCATCTCCAAGTTACTTATCTTTAAGAAATGATTTCTCAAGTGATCATATATTGGACAGCTGAGCAAAAGGTGGCCTCGGCCTAGTGCCTCTACAAATTGTACACAATTGATGCATTTTACACAATTTTTTGGCATTGGCAGCAAAAATGAGAATTCTCTCTTTCTCTCGTAGAATCCTCATTCTGCCAAGAGCACCTCAGTAATATATATGATTACGGCTCCCCATTATATTTTTATAAATTGGACAATTCGCAGTCTCCTCTACTTTTTGTATATCTCTCTCTCTTCGCTAAGCTTTTGGGACAGTAATTTTGTATTAATCTTGATGGTATTCAGATCCTGATTCTCCTAAAGAGGTCCCTCCCCAACATATTAAAAAGAGATTTCATCTAAAAGGCCCAGTTTTATAAAGAATTTGTTGTGTCGAACCCATCTAGGAAGCCTGTCTGTGGACATCGTTGGGATTTTGTAGAGCCATGACAGTGCCCTTCAAAATGTACTTACATACAATAACCGGTAACAAATCAAACTCTACTCTCACCACGTAGCCGGGTGTTGACCTCTCCAGGCAAAAAAGTGATTTAAAAACAAAACACCTGGATCTTTTACAAAAGTTCCTCAAACCTTAGAGCCCCGAGTGAGTTCATTTTTGTCTTGTTTATTACTGACCTAATGCTTATCATTGCTAGCGAACTTTTAGCCACCATTCTTCTAGCCCCTTTCAGAAAAATTCCTGATTAGCTAAAGACTACCATTAGCAGGCGTATGTGCAAAGATCACCAAGTCATCCACGTAAATTTAGGCCGTGAGGTCATGAGTGCTATCGATACTAACTCCACCCATCCCGTTACCCTCCATGAAATCCACAAAATCCGCCAAAAAGATGGAAAACAAAAGAGGGCTCATGGTGTCCCCCTGAAACACCCCTTTTGATATTTTTATAGGGTTAGATTTTATACCGTTTTTTTTTTCAGTATTAATTTGCCCTGATCATATAGGCTCTATAAAATTTTAATTATTTTAATTGAGCAGTCGTGTTTTTCCCAAAGTATAATTAAAATTGTGGATCGTGACAAAGGCAGCTTAAAAATCTATGAAAGCGCAGTATAATTTCTTACCCTTGATTCTTAGGTGGTTATTTATTACACATTACACTATATAAAATGAAGAGGTTGTCTCTTCATTTTATATCAATAGTGACAAAAACAAAATGTATAATAATAATATGAGCTGTGGCCAGACACAGAACCAACCAACGATTTGAAATAAATTAATTTCCCTTTTTTGTCACTAGATGGCAGTGATTCTCAACCAGAGTGACGCGAGATTATGACTTCCGACTTTTATTTCTAAATTTTCTCAATATGGTTCTAAAAAAAAATATAAAAAAGGTAAACCGCGTTTTTGGGATCACAAAAACTTTTACATTTATCTTTTCTTTGCCAAATTTTTAAACCGTTAAAAGTGTGCCGCGGTAAAAATAAGGTTGAGAACCATTGCTCTATGGTCACCTTCTCTCTCTCTCTCTATATATATATATATATATATATATAGGTATATTTACATTAATAATAGATAGTAATAATAATATTTTTAATCGATATTATTAAAAGTGAACAGGTTCAATGATCTAAATATTTTACTGAATGAAGATTTTGTAGCCTCAAGGTTGAAAAGAAAAAAAAAATGTTTTAAAGGACACTAACATGAAAAATCACTCATTGAAAATTATTTCGAAATCAAAAAAAATCAAAAAAAAATTGACCATTTAATAAAATTAATGAGTAATTTTATATAATTTCTATAAAATATACTAAAGTTCATTTTTATTCTATTTAATTCTTTTATTTTACCCGTAGGGCTTTGAAAAAATAAGAAAAAAACACAACATCAACATATTTTTATAAATAATATTTTATAATGTTCATGATTAAAGTTTAAAACATTCTTATCTTTTATTTTAATCTTAAAAAGTGATGATCATGGGCTGTTTTACTACAAGATATGATGAGATTATCGAATTCAATTTCACTCCAGGCTGTATTCTAACAATTTAGGTATATACTTTATATATTTCGTGATTAGAATTTATTTATATTTATTATATTTTGGTAAACTTGTCAATCAATATTAAAAAGTTGTAAAATATAAATATATTTAAGTAATATTTTTTTTTTAAATAATTTTCATTTTTTTTTTTGAGGGAGGGACTTTTTAAAATAAGAGAAGGTGAAAATAATAATAATCACTTTCTTCATTTAAATTTAAATGTTTCTTTTTTAAATATTTAAATATTTAATATTATATATTATCTTAGTATACTAGCAAAAATTATATATATATATATATATATATATTTGTATTCTTTAAATATTAAACCGCTCTAAGAATTTTTTTTTTGAAATTCACACCATAGATAATTTTTATAAAGAAAAATCGATCTGTATTGGTTTCAGCTTTGAGAAAAACATCTTTATTAGTTTTTACTTATTAAAAATAGGAAATTTAAATGACGACAGCAACTACGTCAGACAATAAATTCAAAATATTATAAGTATAAATCAAATCAAATTACGAAATATATATTATATTGTATTCATAGGTCATACTTTTCTGTCTTTCAGTGTATTAATACTTACGTTTAAGGGCTGTATGTTTTATGATTATTTTATTTTATAATTTATATTCTTTTAAATTATTTAAAATTGTTTCATATATTTTGTCGTTTATTTATTTTAAATAATAGTCTTAATCTTAAATAAATATATATAGTTCATAAGGAATAAGTTTTTTTTAATGACCAGCCACTTATTATTATTATAGCATTTTCCATAACTACAATTGTCTCTGGTGTAAAAAAAACAAAAAAAAATGATTATTTGGTTAATTCAGAGGTTATCAAACTTTTTCGGTATACGGCTCCCATAATACTTCGGATTTTTTCCGCGGCTCCCTTAATTAGGGTGACCATATTTCGAAAAAACCAAACCGGGATAAACGGTTTACCTTTTTTTTAGAGACAAATTGAAAAAATTTTGAAAATAACGAGAAAATTTCAAGTATTAGGAAATTTTTTCGCGGCTCCCCAGGGAGCTGCGGTTCACAGTTTGGGAATCACTGGGTTAATTAATATCTCTCAACCGATGAACAGAAAAATAATATAATTTTTTTTTTATTAGGCGAGAAAAGTAATAAATAATTGCAAACATAATATTTCATATAAATATCGATTATGAGTAGAATATTATATTGTTGTTGTTGTTTTTTGCAACGCCCTTTTTTCACTTTCTAATTTATCAAATGAGAGTTTTTTTTCCCCTTTCCTACCCACGCATCTTCTTATCCCCTCAATTCTTTCTTTTCAAAAGATAGATGGATAGATAGATAGATAGATAGATAGATAGATTGTAACTATCGGGTTCAAGGAAAATGATGAACTTGTATGAATGTAGGCGTATTAATCAATCAATCCACTTCCCATTTCTTACAAAAAATATTTTATAAATTATAAGCGTTACTAATAACATAATATATTATGTATTATGTATTATGTATTCTAAACTGCTATCTATCTAGCTTTAAAATATTAATATATTTTATCTTATATTTTTTTTTTTTGAAATTTATCAAACAACCATAATAGAGTCGTAATATAACAAGAACATTCAATCCCAAACTAAAATTAGTTAATATCCTTGAAGAAATAATTAATTAAGTATCAAAATGTTAATAAAATAATTTTGTTTTTATTTTTAGTTTTCTGTTTTAAATAAATTTTGATTATTAAAACAAAAACACAAAAACTCCAACGGATATAATAGTATTTTGTTTTGTTTTTTTTTAGAAAAGTGAATAATAAATTTCCATATAAAGTATAGTTATTAATTGAATATTCTACTATCTTTACCAAGGATATTAGAATGAATAAAATTCTTTTTCATTTTTCTTTTTTTAAATCCTAAATTTATCATTTTAAGGTCAATTCTAATTGTAAGAATAATTGCCTAATTTACAATGTCCGGTGAGTAAATTGGAATAAATTTTTATATACCAGATATACACCAAAATCATATGAAATCAGAAATAAGATTATAAATATTTATAATAATAATAATAATAATAGTACATATTTTATTTGATGCTTACCGTTAAATTGATAAATAATCTTACATTTAACCTTCAAGATTATTATCTATCTATTCTTATTTTAAAGAAACCTTAATTTTTATGAAATCTTTTTTTTTTTTTTATTTTTGTAATTTTTTGATTTTTTAATAAAGATAAAGGATAAAATATTTTTTATGTATGATTTTTAATATACAATTACATTATAATAAATTATAAATTATTTTACTTCCAAACAACAAAACTGATTAAGTGATGTGAATTATCTATTGTAAATTATCTACATATACATTTTTTAATTCATAATACATTCGAATATATATATATAAATAAAATAATAGGTCGTTAACCCATTCATTCATCATCATCAACATCTCAATTTAAACTCGTTTATTCATTTTTCATCATCCACATACTTGAATGCTAAATAAAAACTTTTAAATCTAAAATATAATACCACATGGGCTGAAAAGTCCTGAGATTTTTCAATAGGTGACGCCACTAGAAAATGAACATGACTCATTTCGAGAGGCTCATCTGTCACTAGTTTATGTATGAAGTATCATGACATTTCGTCCATTCGTTTACAAACTACAGTCGCCTTCATAAGAAAAATGAAAAAACAGGAATATCGCGTCTTGATTAAACATTGTTTTTTAATGGGAAAAACTTGTGAACAATCATTGCAGTGGTTGCAGGAATGTTATCCCAAATCTGCTCCTTCGAGAACAATGTTTAATCAAGACGCGATTTTTCTGTTTTTTCATTTTTCTTATGAAGGTGAATGTAGCGTCACTCAAACGACTGTAGCTTGTAAACGAATGGACGAAATGTCATGATACCTTATACATAAACTAGTGACAGATGAGCCTCCCGAAATGAGTCATGTTCATTTTCTAGTGGCGTCGCCTATTGAAAAATCTCAGGACTTTTCAGCCCATGTAGTAACTTGTTCATTATTAATATTTCTATCTAATAATAATTTTTTAATTCAATTCTACATTTTTAAACATTTAAAATATTTTCGATTCGAAAAATAAATGTTATAAATTATTAAAAAAAAAAATAAATAAATAAATATACCCATCATACTGCATTAGATAAAAAAAAATGAAATGACTTAATTCTAGTAAAAAAAAAATAATATCTTATCTCCTTATTCATTTAATTCTTCCTGTCTATATTGAAGCACTCAATTTCCACTTGCCTAATGGTATATTATATTTGCTAATAGTTTCACCAATAACATCCAATTAACGGATTCATTAAATCTAAATAATAATTTTTTTATTTAAAAAAAAAAGAAATTGATTTTTTTTTAATACCTATATAAATTACGCGAATTATGAAAATTACCAATTTCCTTACAACCCGAAAGGAATTCTTTTAATTGGAAAGTGAATTGAACTGTTCTTTTTTTTGTTTCTTCTAATCATTTAATCTTGTTATAGTTAAATGATTATTAACAAAAGGAAAATACGTGACTATAAAATGAAATATTCATCTGTTTTGAATTAAATAGATGAGGATGAAGATGAAGAAGAAGAAGAAAAAAAATGCTATTGTTTTCTTTCATATTCGAAACAATTGAGATTGCTTTTATTATTTATCTAGGAGAGAATATAATCGTTATTAAAAGATTGGAATCTTAAATCTTAAATTGGCATATGCAAAAATAGAGACAGGAAATTTCATTCTTATAGACATTGATTGAATATTAATGAAAAATTCAACAAATTGAAATTATATTATGATTAATATATTTTAATTTATTTTTTTTTAAATCATTGTCTTAATTAGAAATTTTTACATTATACAATGAATACATCTCTATACCTATACAATCCAAATATCGTTTAGTATAAAGGTCTATCTATCTATTTATGAGGTCATAGGGAAACCACGAAGAACGAGGAATTGCATGATCTCTATGCGTCTGCAGCCAAGAGAAAATGCTGGCGGAAAAATATATTTGTGGAGAGTCCAAGACCACAGTGGGCAGATAATAGGGGAGAGTGGTGATACTTGATCCTGGGTAATACTTGATCCCCATTGAAATTTCCCGTCTTAGAACGTTTTGTCGCCGTTTTGTTGGCATCACTCGGTGGTAGTGTTGTTTATTTATCGAATCCGTGTAATGGTAGCCGCTTGAGTTGATGACATAGACCAATAATATATATATTCTTTGAACTGCTACCTCAATGTTTTTTTTCAACTTAACGGTAAGTCATATTATTTTGTTGTGTTATATGTTGTAAAGAATTGGTTGATACATTTAAATTGCACCTTTTATTGGCTATTTAAAATGACATAGCTTTTTCGTACAGACTCACTTTTTTGGCATTTTCCAATTTATTAATTTTTTATGTTAAGTGGGGGATAGTTGATCCCTTAGCGTTAAGTGATACTTGATCCTGGGATCAAGTATCACCCACCACGAGATTCTCCTTTTAAGAAGGCAATTTTGATAATTATTATTGTTGTATTATTTATATATTAACACACTATGAGCGGGGCGGGTATTTATATTTATTAGTTATCGTTTAAAATAAGTAATTTTAAGTGACATAAGGGAAAATATATATTATCACATTATGAGCGGCTAGCGTCCGCCCCGCTTATAAGTGGCAGTCCCCGCAACGGGTACAAATCCCCTTCCGTTCATAGTGTCTTAATACCAGTACCTATTGTTTTAGATGGGACGTAGGTATAAACGAATGGTTTGACTGCTTTTCCAGGCTACAAAGAGCGCCAGGTTTTTACCAGCATTCAGGAGAAAGAACTGGGCAAGTTTTTGGAAGATATGGCAAAAATGTACTAAGGCATGACTGTGCTTCAATTTAGACAATTAGCTTACGCATATGCATCAAAAAATAAGTTGATATACCCTCCTTCTTGGGATAAGAACAAGGAAGAAGGAAGAGATTCGTATAGGGGCTTCGTTGAAAGAAATGGGACCTTATTACTGAGAACACCGGAAGCTACTAGTTTAGCTAGAAGCACAGCATTTAATAGAACCAACGTGAAGGAATTTTTTGGAAAACTCAAAGATGTTTTTATACGATTTCAATTTCCCCCCGAGCGCGTCTGGAGTATAGATGAGACGGGATTGACAACGGTTCATAAGCCGACCAAAATACTAGCAACAAAAGGTTGTAAGCAAGTCGGCAAAATAACATCAGCTGAACGTGGCGAACTTGTTTCAGAGTGCGCTGCCATAAATGCTGCGGGTGGGCACAATCCGCCATTCTTAATTTTCCCAAGAAAGAATTGGCAGAACAATTTCTTAAAGGCTCACCTCCAGGTAGTGATGGATCTGCTTATGCAACTGGTTGGATGACAAGCGACGTTTTCCCGAAATTTTTAGAGCATTTTGTTCGTTTTGCAAGTCCTACTCAGGATTTTAATATTCAGGGACGGGATACTTGATCCCCGGGAACAAGTATCCCACTCCAAGGGATCAAGTATCCCTCATATGAGGGATACTTGATCCTTGGGAGTACATTACAATAAACATCACTTTTTTCGTAATCGTGAAAGTTATTGGTTACAAACCTGGTGCCAAATGGAATGTAAGGAACCATGTCATCAACTCGTTCAAGCAGAATTTCAAATTCACGAATATAGCCCGAAATATATGAAAAAAACCAAAGTGGGGATCAAGTATCACCACTCTCCCCTATAGGAAAAAGGACGATGTAAGAAAATGGGAGAAGATGGGAGTTGCGAATAGCCACATAGATATAGAAAGATTTATTCCTGGGGCGCTATTGAACTGAATTGAAAGTTGAAAAAGATAGCAGCTACCACATTATTCCGGTAAACTTCGATTTAATCCTTCTTATCCTATCCCACTTTGTGTCATTCCCATCGTAAGCTTTATTTGGGGATTCAAAGATGTCATGTAATTCTCCTGTAATCTTTAATACCAGGTTCACCGAATCGCCGCTCGGTACTTTAAAAAATTATTTATTTAAAATAAATAAACGACAAAATATATGAAACATTTTCAAAATTTAAAAAATAGTCATAAAATATACAGCTCTTAAACGTACGTATTAATGCACTGAAAGACAAAAAAGTGACCTGTTGATATAACATAATATATATTTTGTAATTTGATTACAAAATATTAGGAAAATAAATATTTTAAATTTTATTTTATTTATAATATTTTGAATTTAATGGCGCCATTTTTATATTATTAAAATTCCTATTTTAAATTAAGAAAAAACTAATAAAAATGTTTTTATGATTTTAGATGATCAATTTTTCATTATAAAAATTATCTATGGTGTGAATTTCAAAAAAATCCTTAGAGAGCGGTTTAATATTTAAAAAATATACAAGTATATATATATATATATATATATAATTTTTGCTAGTATAATAACATAAGATAAGATAAGATTAATCAGTCTTCATATTCTAAAAAAACACATATTCAATTATCTCATGCTTCTCTATATCTTTCATAGATATTGTATAATAGTGTTAGTAAAATAATAGAAAAATACAAAGAAATATTGAAATGGGAGCCAAATATATAAATATATTTAGAACTTTTTTATAATGATGTCAGAAATCAATATTCTAAATTTACTTAAATAAATTTTACTTTAATTTTTTCTTATAGAAGATGCACTAATTAATATTAATGTTTTAACACAAAGTAAATAAGTAAATAAAAACAAGGTAAAATGATTTTGGGATTAGACTTTTAAATATTTCCGAGTTTTTTTAAATTTTTCAATATGGTTAAAAAAAGGTAAAATGATACTTATGTGCGGCCCAGCATATATTTTGTTTTTGAAATGTGGCCTTCGAATGGTTATAGTTTAGACACCCCTGTGCTAGAGTCATATTCAAAAGGAAAGAAAAATACATAGAAACAAATAAAAGAAACTTACTTACAACTTTGCAGGGCCCTAACTTTTTAGGGCTCACAACTTGGCGGGGAACCTCTACCACGAAGTGGTTTTTTTGTCAGATATGTATATTCCAGTGTAAAGTAAAGAGAAAATACTCAAACTAATTTAAAGAAAGTGTGTACACACACTTTGGGTGATAAAATCGCAAAGACTGATAATTTCTATTAATTTAGAATTTAGAATATTACCTTTTTCTTCATGTAATCATTCTAAATAGAATACCAAAATATATATAATAATAATAATATAAAAAAAACTCTGACTTTGTACGTCCTAGGTATGGACAACACCTATCAAGCCGGTTATATCAATGAGGTATCCTATGATCAGTAGAACAGGTCCTCTCAACCTTTACCTTGATCAAGCAGCTTTTCCCCAATGTTGTTCCCGGAGGCTGGGTTGACACCGTCCCATAGACTCTAACTAGGGAAATTCCCTTACCAGGCCCGGGTTGAACCCGGGACCATGTAAATGTGAGGCAGGTTCGCTATTTTCTAATTAAGACCAAATTTCAAATTTTTTTATTTTCTTTACTAAATTTCTCATTTCATTTTGAGTTAAATGTATGGTTTATTATTATTATTATTATTATTATTATTATTATATTATTAAATAAGATTAATTTATTTAAGACAAAAAATTGCAGAAATTTATTTACAAAATCACTCAAATAAATCAATCAAAATATATCTTTATTTATTTATCTATTTTTGATATACTTAAAATATTAAATTTTTTTGAATGATTTATATATAAGTAAAATATAATAATGTTGGTTGGAGAATAAATATTTGGCACGTTTATTGAATTTTCCCATCATTTATTTATTTTTGCTTTTTTTAGGCAGGTCATTAAAATCATTGCAAAACTATTATACAGTGTAATGATTAAATAAGTCAAATTTGTTACTAAATTGCCGTGTTTATATAATAATAATCATCATTCACACGTAGAATAATTTAAATAGCAAGCAATTAAGGAGGAAGCGCAGAGAAATTTGGAAAGACATACACTAATTAAATTATATTATACTTGAATATATCCTTGAAGATTTTTTTTTTTTTTTTTAATTTTTCAAAGGAAGGAAATTTATATCCAATTTTGCCATCAAGGAAGAATAAATATTGGATTATTATTTTGTTTTGTTTTTTATAAAATATTTTTAAACTATTGTAATTCTTTTTATTTGACATATACTTGATAAAAATATTTATTTATTTATTTATTTTTTTGTTTTTTTGAAGAAATTAATTTTCCCCAAATACTTATAACTTGTATGAACTTGATTAAATTTAATGGAAACATTTGAAATACTTGCTATCATTTACATTTTTTAATCGAATTAAAACATATTAAAGCGATGTTAGAAGCGATCGTTTAAAAAAAATGAGATTTATATAATAATAAATGATATCCATTTTCGAATTAATTAATTGAAAAATATTTATTTAAATTAATAAAAAAAAAAAAAATTTGCTTCACTTTCTAAATTGTATTGAAAAATAAAATTAAAAAAATGTTTAAAATATTTATAATTAAAATTAATATTTAATTAATCTTTAAAGCGATTTTATTTATTATTATTATTATTATTATTATTTATATAAAATCTCTCATTTAATCTATGTTTATATGCTGAAAGGAAAAATAAATATTTCACATCATGAACACCTAATAAAATACACTTGAGTGATAATATGAAAATTAAAAATAAAAAAAAAAACATAAAAATAAAATAATCAAGTAAAAAATGTAAAGTCTAAAATTTGAAAATAATTAAAATTTTATTTATTTAGTATATAATTATATTTAAATGAAATATAAATAATAGAAAAGGTAACTTAATTCTTTGAGAATTTCTTTCTTTAATAATATGATATAATTTTTCTCTATTTTTTTTTTACTTTAAATATTTAAGATATTTTTCTATTTATAATAAAATGACCAACCGTCCTCCTTTTGTAAGTGTCCTCCTAACTGTCCTCCTTTTTGATATCTGTCCCGTTTTTTGAAATATTTAGGACATTTCGTATTTTTTTCAAAATTTTTTCAATTTGTCCCTAAAAAAAATAAAATAAAATAAAAAGATCAAACGTTTTCTGGACTATGTTTTTGCACATTACCGAATTTTTTCCAAAATTCTTTTCAATTTGGTTCTAAAAAAAAGGTAAAATGTCCTGCTTTGGTGTTTTCAAAAAATGGTCACCTTATTTATAATCAAAAAACCAAAACAAATTTAGGTTGTTTTTTTGTTGTTTTTTGAAAAACAATTCTTTATAGATAAAATTATAATATTAATTGTTATTTAATTTTTGAAGATAAGTAAGACACTGCATAATTCCATCAAAGTTAAGTTGAATATGCAAATAAAGGGGGTTAGGGGATGTTTTTTACCATTAAATTTATTAATTATGTTTTTTATAACAATAAAACGAAAATTTAAACTCACCAGTAACTACTAATTAAACTTCTAAAGACTGACATTTGAGTTTCTAGTGCTCTCTAAATGTTTTTATTTATTTATTTATTTTTGTTGCTTTATTTTCATGTTTTATTTATTATCATCCAAAGATAACAACTAAAAATGATAATATTTGTTACTATTTCAATTATTATATTATATAAATGTATACTTACAATAACGTCAACATTTCAATGTTTGAAACTCTACATTCGTATAGCACCTCAAGCAAAAAGAAACACAGATAAAACTTCTTCGAATATCGGGAAGCCTAACTCTGCGTGAAATTTCAGGGAATCCCACAATTCAAATAAATGAAAATAATGTTAAACGGGGCGATGAGAATATTTTTGGAGGGATGAATATAATTCTTAAAAAATGATTTTCTTTTTTTAATTCATTTGTTTTTAATTTCTTTTATATTTTATTTTACCAAATACTGAAGTCTTGTGTAATAGGTTCAACTCCTTAATTTCATTTCATTTGTTTTAAAACAAAATTCGCAATTTTCAAAAAAAACTTCATACAATATTTCATTTTTAAATGATATTTTTTTCCAGAAAATAAAAAAAAATATATATATATATAATAAATAATCATTAGATTTTCAATTTTTGGCGAAAACTTTTTTTTTTATTTAAATGATTCGTCACGATCTGAATACATATTTACAATCAAAAAGCAAACGATTTCAATAATTAAAGAAGAAGAAGAAGAAATATTCGTTCAATTTCTAATTAAATCATCATCCGAATAGAAAAAATCCAGGAAGAGTTCTCATAAATTCACTTTCACCAAAATATATTTTTATAATATGTATATGCACAAAAAAAAACGCTTCAGAGAGCAATTCTCAATGAATTTTGAATGATTACATTTACGTATGAATCACTAATTCTAAATTATAGTGTAATATAAGTATATTTTATAATTTCATAATTATTAAAAAGTATAATATATAATAAATATAGTTATTTTATAAAGAACTAAATTTTTAGGATATCACTTTATTCATTTGTATTAATCATTTTTATTTTTATTTCAAAACAAATTCATTATATATATTTAAAAATTTTTAAATTAATCTTACGGTAACGGAAAAAAGTAAACTCTAGGTTGGCGCTGTTGTCGGGCAATAACAATGACCCTTCTCTACCGGTTGAATGTCCGACAACAACTTGTTCCCAATAATTATAATCAAAATTATATAAATTATCTGTCGATACGTCAATGAATCTCATAAATCCAAATTTATATGTACCATTCTGAGCAATGAATAATTAATTAATTGCTCAAGTATATTGTTATACTGATTATAAGCAAATATTTTGTTTGAAAGAATTTAACAAGATTCATAGAAATAAAATAAATACTAATAAATAATAATATAATAATAATAATAATAATAATAATAATAAATAATAAAATAAAATTTGATAGTAATATACAATAGGAGATTTGATTAAAATTAAAATATTAATTTGAATTTTACTACTTAAAAATATATAGTAAAATCAAAAGTTTAATGAAAAGACAAATTGATATAAATTTCTTTTAAAATTTTAATGTGAAAGACCCTAGATATACAGGATGGCATAGGGGAATTTTGAACGTTACAGTTGGCAGCACTGTAGAGCCTGCAGTTGTTCGAAACTTTGAACAATTAATGTGTATATCTGTTTCATTCGATTATTTCTCGTGTTTCCTATTTATTTGATCCAATCTGATAATAAAACAGATATACACATCAATTGTGCTAAGTTTTGAACATATGCCGATTTTACAGTGCTGCCAACTGTAAAATTCAAAATTTTCCATTTCCTTGTGCCACTCTATATATGTAATTAAAAAGATTAAAGGTGTCAAAGACATTAATTATCAATCAATCGAGGACACATTCTTGTAAATGACTAATTTGTTAACACTAAAAAATTGGCAACAATTTTCATATAAACATATATAGATACAATGTATCATTTAGTTAAGTTCTCATACAACTTACAGCATATAAATTTGTTGATAAAGTTAAAATTAGTTGATATAAAAGAGAACGTTTATCACTTATATGGTTTGGTAGGTATATTAATTCCATTTCGAGGTGCTGAGTTCGATTAATATAAAGCGCCAAGTAGAATATAAAAATATTTTATAATACTATTTAAAAAATTGCTTTAAGACCATTCCAATTTGGTCTGTAAATTTTTTCTTTTTTTTTTGTTATTAATATAAATTAGAAAAGTAAGAAAAAAAAACTTTCGAAATATTTTCACTTTATTCTTAGTTATATTTATTTTTTAAACAAATAACTAAATGTTGAGTTTATTTATTTAATTTTTACTCTTTGAGACCATTAAGCTATCATAGAATAAAATTTATTATAAGTTATAGGGACTTCTATGGAAAATTCAACAAAAAAATAAAAACTACATCTTGTTTTAAATGTTATTATTTTTTTTTAATATACGGACTTTTATATTAAGTTTTATATAAAATATATATATGTATATGTTTAATATATCTAGACGTCAATAAAATTTGTAAAAGTGTATTTAAAATATTTAACCATATTTATATAAATATAATATATAAATAAATATATTTATCTATATATGTAAGCATTTCTAAACTTTATTTTTTTCTAATAAAAATATCGATTTCGTACGTATTTGATTTAGAATAAAGAGTGTTCTATCTCTATTATTAATTATTATTCGTAAAAAAAACTAACTAAAATTATTTATTTATTTGAAGAAAGAAGGGGTAAATAATTACAACATATAGGTAGATATGATTATTTTAATCAGCGTTTCGAAAGCTACTCACGTTGCCTTCATCAATACTAAAAAAGTATATATATCTTGTATAATGAAAAAGAACGCGACTTTCGAACCTTCGAAACTTCGTCTAAACTAAAATTATTTTCTAATTTCTTTCCATTTATTTTAATCATCTACTTTTTTTGATTTGTTTATTTTTTTTTTTTTTTTTGTAAGAACAAGATATTTAAAAATATTTTAAGAAAATAATATATTAGGTATTTTAATATTTCATATATGAATACAAAAATATTAGATATTCAGTAGAACCTCGATAAGTTAAAGTCCAAGAGAAACACAAAATATTTTAACTTATAGAGATTTTAAGTTATCAAGGGTCTATGTAAGGGATAAGCGGATAGGTTAATAACATTTTTTTTAAGGCTAAATCATGATGTTTCTTAAAATTCTCTAACAAGCCATTGCTGGCTTTAAAATTTTTGATTTTCAGCGAATTAGCGAACACTTCAGCTTTTTCTTTCAATGGGTCCACTAACAGTGATGTTTTTGTTTCGACACTGTTTGAACCACATAAACAAACAAATTGTTCTAAATTAGGGAATTCGACAATTTTTCGCTTTTTACATTGAAGACTTTGTCCTGATTCTTGTTTCTTCAAGATTTCAGTTTCAGAGATTACTTATGTAAGTTATCGAGGTGGCGTATTTTAAGTTATCGAGGTTTTGGGCTCTGATGGGAAGGGAACAGATTATTTTTTGAAGTTATAGAGGTTTTTAAGTTACCGAGGTTTGAGTTATCGAGGTTCTACTGTATTTCTATTTAAATTTAATTTAATAATGAAAAGTGAAAATAATAAAATAATTATCCAAATGACATTAACAAAAAAGTATGCATTTCGGAAAATTTAAATTGAAAAAAAAAACAGTAGTAATTAACGTAACAACCACACAACTCTCATATGTAATATTATTTAATTTTAACAGCTAAATGAATCAGAGTATGAAAATTAACAGAGACAATTTTAATTTTAAATAATTAAATATATAGTAGCTAATGTTATATACATCGTACTTTATTTATACAATTGACAAAAAATAAAATAGAATTTAATATATTATTTGGTTTGTTTTTTAAAATAATTAGATTTAAGGATATCCTATAAGTATATATATATATAATAACAATTAAAAATATTATTCTCTTTTGAAATACTTTCGAATATATATTATATAATAACTATAATAAGTAATAAATTTGTAAACTATTTTTAATTTGTTTTTTTTTTTTTTGTTTTTTGTTTAAAGAATATAGGTAGTATAACTATATACTTAAATAATACGGAAGAGTTAGTTGATTCTTAAATTTCATCGATTTTGTAATAAGGGAACCGTGGGTTTCCAAAAAAACTAGAAAAAGTAAAACATTAATAAAAAAATATTTTAAAAATTTATTTGAATTTTTACATAATATAAATATTTACCTTTGTAACGGACAAAGTATTTATATTCTTAGTTATTTTTTATTATTATACATTTTATTTTGTCTGTCTATTTTTTTAGTTTATTTTGTTTTTTTCTATTCCCTTTTTTTTATTAACAAAGTTATTTCGTCGCATTATTCTTAAAATGTAATATATATATATATATAGATATTATATTTCACATAAGGGGAGGATCCATCCCTCCAAGTTTTTAATATTTTTAGTCAGTTGAGAATGAACAGTTGAACGAGTGATATCATCCTGATATGACCTGTATTTATCACGTCCCGTGATATAATTATTTTGTATATAATCATTTTTATCATCACACCCTGTGATACAGTTTAACTAGTAATATCATCCCGATATGACCTGGTATTTATCACGTCCCGTGATATAATTATTTTGTATATAATCATTTTTATCACACCCTGTGATACAGTCGAACAAGTGATATCATCCTGATATAACCTATACTTATCACGTCCCGTGATATAATTATTTGTGTATAACCCTTATCATCACCCCCTGTGATAATTATTTCTGCTAATTCCAGTGACAATAGTGAATTACATTTTCTTATTTTTTTCTATTTAAAATTTGTATACTTTATTTGTTAATTTTTTATTTTATTTAATTAAAGTGAATTAATGTGAACATTATTATTGTTTTCCCTTTTCCCTTAATTTTTCAACACTATTTTATACTTTGGGATATCCAAAGTTGGCGCCCATCATTAACTTAACATAATTAACAATTCACGGTCATCGTGGATCATTACAAGTGCCCCATACTTAGATCCCCTTATAAATTGGCACCCAACGTAAGAGGATCGTCTACAAAGTGACCCCAACTTGAAACAGTCATCCGTTACACCTTTAATTATATATTACATGTATTTATTATGGGGAATAAATAATAGGCCGTCAAAAAACGTAATTTTCACGACAAATTGTCAGCTGTAAAAGTAGTAAAATTAACGACAAATTAGGTATTTAGCGCGACAAATTAGGTATCCTTACAAACTATTCATGTCACGACAAATTATGTTTTAAGCACAACAAAAATAGATTTTAAAGCGTTATAGGTTATATTTTTCTTATTTGCACTACTTGTATACAGATGGTTATTTATTATTAAGTATTAAATAATAAAAAATAAATAAACCAGAAATTTATTTATAGTAAATTTATTTAACAAAACGAGTATACATTATAATTAAGTCAAATGTAAATATAAATATAATTGTAAATAAATATATTTAAGAAAATGAGTAAATATTATAATTAAATCTAAACTATTTGGTAAATAATGCACATTAAGTCATTAAACGTATAATATTAGTGAGAAAGCAATATATTTGTCAATTCTGAACAATTAAAGCCTTTCTAGCTTTTGCAGGTCTTCCCCTTTTACGTTTATTACCTAGTGGCAAAGTTTTGGCTTCTTTAGGAACGTTTACCATTTTCAGTCGAATTTTAAGTCCTAAAACATGCTTACATTTATAATTTTTCATAAATGAAGGACAGGAACACACAAATTCATCATTTTTCTTTTCAATCACCCAAATACTAAAATTAATTTTTTTAAAATCGTCAAATGTATCCCAATTGTTTTCTGTAAACTTAGTAAACAATTCCGTAAAAATGGCTTCGGCTTCACAATTTGAAGATGAAATATAATACTTATCATCTAAAATTCTTACATTTTTGTTTAATAATACCCATTGATATGCTTCGGTCCAATCGTTCATGGAAATGGTCGGTTCAAGAGAAAATTCTTTATAATTTGGTGAAAGAGGATCTCTCTCTTTTGACCATTTTAACAAAAAATTTCGAACGGACGTGGTTTGCCAGTAATTTGTAGTGCCAATACATATTTCGATCTGAAATTGCAATAATTGTCGTTTGTTTACATGTTTTGTCGTTTTATCAATTTTTTGTCGTTGTATATTTTTTTTGTCGCCTGCACTTCCAAATTTGTCGTTCTGAATACGTTTTTTGGTGGGCCGAAAAATGTAACCCATTTATTATTTATTATTTATTTAGACTAGGTTAATTTTAAGTTTCATTTGTAGTTTGTTTAGATAAAAATTTAATTAAGATTTATTTATTTATTTACTCTGGAGTAGTCTATTTTAATATTGATTTATAATTTTATATTTATTAATTAATTTATTAAAAAATATTCTCGATTTCTGTTCTCGAATATTATAATTTCTATTCTATATAGAATAAATAATCATAATTTATAAACACACACACACACACATTCAATGAAAATAAAAATAAAAGTTTTACAATTAGTCAATAGAATAAATAAAATCAATAGAATTAATAGAATAAAACTTTTTAAAAAAGAATTATAATAAAAATTAAAAAAATAATAATAATAATAATAATAATAATAATAGTTTATTAATTTGCAGATGATGTTCTTGATCTTGACAATAGTGTTTGCTACTTCCCTTTTACCTTCACCTTTATAAGCGGCACCTGGGGCTTTTTGCTAATTGGAGGAACGTGCAGAGAACAGAGGAGGAACCTCGTTGCTCGTTACCAAGACCATGGTCAATGGATAAAAGCCAAAGAACGTAACGGAAAGAGACGATTTGCTCCAACTAACACTTCCAGGTCAGTGCATTCACCTTTCTCCATTCCAATTCACTCTCATCACGAGAATTCAATTAATCCAGAGCATTTATTTATTTCAAAAAAAAAAACAAAAAAAAAAAAACAAAATTGATCTTGATTTAAATATTTGGCTGTATTCCAATTAATAAGACGGCAAAATTTTCATTTGAAATGATAAAAAAAAATGATAAATAAACCAATTCTTAAACGAATCCTAGATATTGTGATTAGAAAAGCTTTCGAGTCCCATAATATCACAGAGAAAGAAAGATTGATAGATTAATTTAATTTTTCTCTTAATTTATAATTAAGTAGTTTCAATATATATATAATTTAAATCTTACAAATTAAAATAATATTAAGATACTAAAAGAATGGTGTTGTTCTTCGAATATTCGAAATTTCACCAAAATACGTTTTCAAAAAAAAAAAATTTCAAGAAGATTAAATTATTTTTTTTTTTTTTTTTTTTTTTTTTAGTATTAATTTTTATTAATTTTCATAAATATTGAAAAGAAACTTAATAAGTTGACCTGTGGCCAGGTCCGAACCGACCGACGGTTTGAAATAAATTAATTTCCAGCTACAGAAACAATTTCAAATAATTTAAATTCATCTATTAATGCAATAAAAAACAGATATGGATAGAACATAAATATTTTTAATTTTATTTTATTTATAATATATAGCTGAAGTAGAGCCGGCGTTGCCGGCGTTACCCGAGGCTGTGACGTCATGAAGGGCTGGGTGACGTCATATAATTTTAAATTAAGAAAAACATAATCAAGATGATTTTTCCCGAGGATAAAACCAATACATTCGTGATGATATGTAAAAAAATCTCCTTATGTGAAATTTGGTGCGAAAATAACCCTTCCCTTCTTATCGTCGATCGCTAATACTACCACTTCCGGTTTCCGGATTTGCACCAAAAGTTGATCAATTCATCCCACTGATGCATTAAGTAAATATACCAAATTTCATCAAAATCCGTTAAGCCATTCAGGCTGTACACATCTATACGGACGGACAGACGGACGGACGGACAGACATCATGCTAAAAATACTTTTTTCTGTTAAGAAAATGCATGATTCGTGGAGATATATAAAAATCTCCACATGTGAAATTTGGTGTGAAAACAATACCTCCCTTACTATCGTCGGTCGGTAAAAAGATTAAAGTTACTCCTGAAATAGATTATTATCTTTATTGGATCTATAATAATTTCAAAATTTTTACAAAATCACAATTTCTATTTAATATTAGTATATTTTTTTAAAAAAAAAAATAAAATAATTAAAAGTAAGTAAGTATATAATTTTAAATTAAATGTTTATAGAAATTCCATATTATAGTTAATTAAATATATATATATATATATATATAATTTATTTGAGAACAAGGTGTGTGAGAAATATTTCTTTAATACTTACTTATAGTATCACAAATAAATAGTTTTATTTTTAATGTAATTTTTTTACAGAATATATATATATTGAGTAAAAAAGCAATTAGCTGTCGTGTTTCAAAAGCGCAGAAATTAATTAACTCAACTTAAACAGGTGAATTGAATTAGCACAAATAAATAAATAAATAAAATAAAATTAAATGAAATTGATATAAAAAATAGTACATTCATTACCTACATAAACTAAATGTCAATTTATATAAATATATACACAAACATGTAAATATATGATATATATTATATCTACCTCTCTCTTTATATTCTATATATATATATATATAATATATTATATTTAAAAAAAAAAATCTATTTTTGGAGTCAGAGAAAGAGTAACATGGTCATTGATTCAATTTTTAATAGAATATAGAAAATCTAAAGATAAAATCAATCAATTTTATAAATATTTAGTATAATAATAATAATCATCATCATCATTATCATTAATTTTTTTTTAATTGATAAAAAGAAACACATTCACATTTTATTTTAAAGAGTTATTTTTTACAATCTAAAAATCAAAGATAAATAAAATTAATAGAAATAGTTTTTTTTTTTTTTTTTATAATGCAAATATAAATATTTGTACACTTTCATAAACTTATAATTAATTCATTAAGCTTAAAGATTTTCACTTAATTTAAATAATTATATCATAATTATTAATAATTTCTAATAATTAATTGCAAATCGTCAATATTTTGATATCCTTTCTTTTTTTTTCTTTTTATTGTTATTCAAGTACTTAATATTGTGTAATTTTTAAAAAGATATTTAAATATTTTTTTAGTATTTAACCATTTTTAAATATTTAGATGTATCAAAAATTCAAATACAAAATTTCAAATCAAATCAAAAGATTTTATTTTTATATATTATTTGAATAATCTTTCAATTTTTTTACTTTCCCGCATACTTCGTATAAGGGAAGTATTGGAATCGTCAAAAATTTCGACTTCGAGATTTCGATAGATCTTGACGTTTTAGACCTCCCTGAGTCGGAAAATACCATTTTTCGAATTATGTCTGTGTGTGTGTATGTATGTATGTATGTATGTATGTATGTATGTATGTATGTATGTATGTAATGTCTGTAAGCAAATTTACTCAAAAACTAATCAAGCTAGGACTTCGAAATTTGGTATACCGATATTATTCACAGTTTGTAGATTTCTATCAAAATTTCGTCAAAATCGGTTAACCGGAAGTGGTACTTTACCTACACTGGTTGCGTTTACCTTTCAAGTAAAGTACTAGTTTGCTTCGAGATATTTGCTTCCTATTTTGTATATAGATTTAAAAATATGAAAAAAATTGAGATACCAAATTTCATCATGATCTGACTACCGGAAGTGACATTTTACCTATACAAGTAGCGTTTCTTTTTTACCGACCGACGATAGTAAGGGAGGTATTGTTTTCACACCAAATTTCTATGGATATTTTTAGGTACATATCTCCACGAATCATGCATTTTCTTAACAGAAAAAAGTATTTTAGCATGATGTCTGTCCGTCCGTCCGTCCGTCCGTCTGTCCGTATAGATGTGTACAGCCTGAACGGCTCAACCGATTTTGATGAAATTTGGTATATTTACTTAATACATCAGTAGGATGAATTGATCAACTTTTGGTGCATATCCGGAAACCGGAAGTGCTAGTATTGCCGATCGAAGAGAGGAAGTGAAGGGTTATTTTCATATCAAATTTCACGTGAGGACATATCTCCACGTGTTATGCACTTTGTATTGGTTTTATCCTCGAGAAAAATCATCTTCATTAGTTTTTTCTTAATTTAAAATTATATGACGTCACCCAGAACTTCATGACGTCACAGCCAGCCCTTATATATTATAAATAAAATAAAATTAAAAATATTTATATTATATCCATATCTGTTTTTTTTTTACATTTAAAATATCAGTTAACCGGAAGTAGCACTTTATTCTATATATATATATATATATATATATAAATGTTACCAAATATCAAATTTGACACCAATAAACTAATACGAACTGGCTCTTTATCAATACCAAGTTTACACATTCTAAATATTCATTCACAACTCTTTATACCTATTTATATGCGGGAAAGTCTAGGGGAGGACACTCCCGCTTATTTTAATATTCGATGAAAATTAAATTATTTTGCCATATATATATATATATATATATATATTATTTTTATATATATATATATATAAACCTTTGAATTTGTACGTCCTACGTAAGGACAACGCCTATCAAGCCGGTTATATCAATGAGGTGTCCTATGATCAGTAGAACGGGTCCTCTCAACCTTTACCTTGATTTTCTTGATCGGAGGCGCTATCAAGTAGCTTTTCCCCAATGTTGTTCCCGGAGGCTGGGTTGACGCCGTCCCATAGACCACAGCTAGGGAAATTCCCTTACCAGGCCCGGGACTTGAACCCGGGACCATGTGAATGTGAGGCAGGTTCGCTACCCACACACCCAATGGCGCCTTTAAGTATAATATATATAAATACATACTTAATATATATTAATATATGTGAATTTTATCATAAGAATTAGTAATTATTATATTAGTTTAATTAAAGATCATTTATTCCCATATATTTTTTTACATGTGCATGTGAGGCAGGTTCGCTACCCACACACCCAATGGCGCCTTACCATATATATATAAACATATTAAAATATTTTATGTCTTCTCTTCTTTTAATTAAAACACATCAAATACTATGTATAAAAATTTAATCTGTATCCAATAGAATAAATAAAACCAAAATTTATAATATTAAAAGGAATATAAAACTTAAGACGCCAAGCAGTCTGGAGGTAAACACTACTCTAGTCTACTTAGTCAGTCAGCCTCTGGAATCAAAATTGTAAATCTAATTAATTGATAAAAATAGTAGTCTTTATATATGTTATACGTATAAATAGAAGGATTTCAAACGATTAAAGCTTTTACTGATGATCATGGTTATCTTTATCAAGACTAGTAAAGAAATCATGTAAGCCATAATTAAATTACATGAGATATCATCATCAGAAGGCGAATAAACACCAGAACATCTCAAGAAAGCATACCAAATAACGTTTATTTTCTATTTATAATAAAAGAGTGATATCACGAAATGTGAAGGGGGTTTTTCTATCGGTTGCATTGTACACATCAAAAACTATGTATATATCTCGAAGAGGTGACCGGCTTTGTCATCAAATTGATGAAATCAAAAAAAAAAAAAAAAAAAAATTTAAAATATTTAGGAAAATATATTACCCAATTTATGATATGTTATGGTAAATGGATTGAAAGGAATACTACACAGACTTGTACTTTGTAATTGACAAATTCACTGATACGTAATAATGTGTAAAAAACACAATTGAAAGTCTATAATCACATCTGTAGAATGAATGATACTTATCTATTCTATCTCTGTGGCTCTTTGGAACTCGAAAGTTCTTGGCTGCAGCAATTACATTTCTCCAAGTATCTTTATCTTGTGCTAAACGCATCCAACTCGTATTTTTGCCATCTCTCTTAAGTCCTTTTCTAAATTGTCCACAAACCACCTCCTTGACCTTACAACCGGACGTTTCCCAATCGGTCTCCCCACAAATACATTTTCGCTAGACATTCAGCAACCTTCTCGCTTTTAATACTCTTACAGTCTTAATCCTATCTTCCTTTAGCAGTTTAGCCTATAAACGCTGCGAAGAATCCTAATTTCAAATACTCTAAATTTACTCTCGTCTTTCAGGGTCATTGACCATGCCTCACTCACTTATAATATAAACGGCAAAATAATTGTTATTTTAATTATGATTTCCTTGGAATTTAGACGAGATAAGCCTCTTTACTGCACGATAATCCCGTGATTTAATTTTTTTTTTAAATATTATTATCCTTCGTGATTATAGATTCTATGTTTTGTATTTTAGAATGATACATAGGCTTATACATATTATATATGGAAACTTTTTTTTTATTAAAATTAAAATTAAATAATCGGAAATTAATGTTTGTTTTCGATCTTACGGTTGATCAATTTAAAAAAAATATATATTATTGCGATATATAATAAATTTGATCATTCTATTTAAAATTAAAATAATAGATCAACATAGATTTTAACTTTATATTTATTTTTAATTTTTTTAAATTGAAAAAGTTTTAGAAAATTGGTATTATTATTATATGTTATAATTTTCTATTTAATCATTTCTTTTGTTTATAATCCAAATATGAATAGTCAAGAATTATTTAATTAACATATAAATTACGTATTTGTGTATGTGTGTGTGTGTGTGTTTGGAAGGGCGTTGTAAAAAATGTAGCTATAGTTATTTATAATATTGGCAATAAAGATAGGTATTGTTCCAAGAAACGGGAGTTAAATAGATAATAACAAGTGAAACCCCTCAAGCATTTGGCACTTGTAACTCGTATTTTCTATTCAATTATTCTACGTTGGATTAGGCTCACACCCAAAGGGATGAGGAAGGGGAAGAAGCTAAAGAGTGAAACTTGGGAATTTTCTGATAAGATTCAAAACTCGGAGTAATCTAGGTAATTAATATATAAAAAAAAAAGCTGGAGTGTCTCCACTCGACTATCTCGCAAATTTGAATTGAATTAATTAACATATATTATATTTAAATTAAATTTAATTAATTATAAATTAAAATTAATAAATAATATTTATTCAATCAGCGCATGTTTGGCTCTTTGTTGGTGGCACCACGTCACGTTTTGGCGCGTGATATGCAGTGTTAAAAAATTAATTCTGGTACTTTCAGCGATTCAATCAAGCTGAAATTCTATATATAGCAGTTTTATACAATTTTTAATCATTTGAAAAACTATCAAACATATATCTTTATTTTCGCGGGTACTTTAGAGGAAAAAAAATCAAAACGTTGTAGGTAATGACCCTCTTCGGGTTGAAGCTTTATTTCTCAAAAGTTGATAGAAAACTATGAATTTTGAATAATGCCCGTATACCAAATTTCATTATTCTAGCTCAAACTTTTTTTGGGTAATCTTGTTTACATACATACACACATACAAATACACACACACGCACACAGACATTTTTCTCAACCTTAGTGAAAATGATTCAGGAACCTTTAAAACATATAAAAACATCAAAATCTCGATATCGAAAATTTTCGTGATCGCAATACTATCTCTGGCGAAATAGTAAATATATATGTATTTTTTTAATGCCTTAGTAAAAATAGTAGATAATATTTTTCTAAAGGGAAAGAAATCTGGGGGGGGGGGGAAGACAAAAGAGTTAACAAAATAAAAGAAGAAGAAATGATGATATGTAATTTTATCTTTTCTTGAAGCGTATGATGACGGAAGACGAAAAATGGATCATTTATTTATATGATGAATGAAGTCTAAGGAAAAAGAAACTCCAATAACTACTTATATACATTATATAGCAAAGTTTACTGGTTTATTGGCGAATTTATGCAAATTAATCCAATCCAATTTGAAATGATAAGATGTCTTTCTTATTTTATAATATTAAACATGTAAAAAACATAAATATTATAGTTTAATTTAAATTTTCCTTTTCTTTTGGACATTTATAAAAAAAATATTATTAAGATTAGTCCATTATTTATACTTTCATTTCTCGAATATTAATATAATAATAATAAAAAAAATTAAAAATTTTCATTTAGGTAATTCAGAATGAAATAAATTTAGAAGAAACTTTTTTTTTACAAAATATCTAGTAAACATTGTCACAGAGTCTATGTTACAGGAATTAATTTTATTTCAAGTTAATTTCAATAGTTAATACTTGATTTTGGAGTCAGAAAAATAGTATCCCATATTTACATCTTCTAACTACACATTAATAGTAATATTTACTAATTATTACAACATGTAATAATAGACTTAATTATTTAATGTTTGTTTCATATCTCTTTGCGATATTTATAAATTATAATGTTATTTCCAGAATCTGTCATGTGTGTGATCTTGCCCACCAAGGAAAACGTGTAACCGTGACAACTGTAGCTGAGCATACTATTTTATTTACATTTTATATAATATATTAGAGATATTATTGTATAATTATTTACATTTTGAAATTTATTTAAATTTTGCTTATTGTAAAAGGGTAGGGGAGGGGCGGGGGTTGTTAAAAATATTTTCCTCTGATATTTATAAAATGATTGCCCCCCCAAAAAAATAAGCTGGAGTGTCTCCACTCGACTATCTCGCATTGAATTGGATTAAATAACATATATTTTATTTAAATTAAATTTAATTAATTATAAATTATAAATTACAATTAATAAATAATATTTATTCAACCAGCGCATGTTTGGCTCTGTTGATAGCATCACGTCACGTATTGGCGCGTGAGATTTGCAGTGTTAAAAAATTAATTCTGGTAATTTCAGTGAATCAATCAAACTGAAATTCTATACCTAGCAGTTTTATACAATTTTTAATCATGTGAAAAACTATCAAACATATATCTTTATTTTCACGGGCACTTTAGAGGAAAAAAAATCAAAACGTTGTAGGTAATGACCCTCTTCCGGTTGAGCTACATACACATTCAGGAAGCTTCAAAACGTATAAAAACATCAAAATCTCGATATCGAAAATTTTCGTGATCGCAATACTATCTCGCCAGAGAAATCTTTTAATTTGTAAAATAATAATAAATAAATAAATAAAACCAATATTTAAATGGAACTAGATAATATAATTTGATATTTAAGTCAGATTTATATTCGGAAGTGATAAATTTTAAATGGGTAGGCAATAAAAATGCACGCTGCTGGTTTGATTAAAGTAAAACAGCAGTGGGTTGTACGCCTGTCTCATTTACTTCATCTGATAGGCTAATAAAAATACCTTTAGGTGCATTTTACTAAATATATAAATATATATATATATATAATGACACACCTAAACCTAAATCTTTGAGGATTATTGAGAAACTATGTGACAGTTTTCTTGCATTTATTTAATTTAAAAATCAAAAAAAAAAAACATCACCATTTGCATAACAAGTTAGAAGGAAGTAAAAAAAAACATCAAATCCTATATAAATATATTAAAAAGATTATCATTTTTAAATTAAATTAGAAAAAAAAATATTAATTTAATATCTTTGTAAATTAAAAAATACGCGAAGATATTTCAAAATAGATATTATATATCCTAAAATTGTTAATTAATATTTCAATTCAAAATAAAAACGAATAAATAGATCATTTATTTTTTTTTTAAATAAACATACATGAAATATAAATTTTTTTACTATCTCGAAAATTTTTGATGTTGAGATTTTGATGTATTTATACGTTTCGAAGGTTCCTGAATCATTTTCACTAAGCATGAGAAAAATGTCTGGGTGTGTGTGTGTATGAATGTAACCAAGATTACGCATAAATAGTTTGAGCTAGAATCATGAAATTTGGTAGATGGACATAATTCAAAATTCATAGTTTTCTATCAAATTTTGAGAAATGTAGCTCAACCGAAAGAGGGTCATTATCTACAACGGTTTGATTTTCTTCCTCTAAAGTGACCGTAAAAATGAATATATATGTTTGATAGTTTTTCACATGATTAATAATTGTATAAAACTGCTATATATAGAATTTCAGCTTGATTGGATCGCTGAAAGTACCAGAATTAATTTTTACCGACCGACGATAGTAAGGGAGGTATTGTTTTCACACCAAATTTCACATGTGGAGATTTTTACATATCTCCACGAATCATGCATTTTCTAAACAGAAAAAAGTATTTTTAGCATGATGTCTGTCCGTCTGTCCGTCCGTCCGTCTGTCCGTCCGTCTGTCCGTCCGTATAGATGTGTACAGCCTGAACGGCTCAACCGATTTTGATGAAATTTGGTATATTTACTTAATGCATCATTGGGATGAATTGATCAACTTTTGGTGCAATTCCGGAAACCGGAAGTGGTAGTATTAGCGATCGACGATAGGAAGGAAAGGGTTATTTTCACACCAAAGGAGATTTTTTTATATATCACCACGAATCATTCACTTTGCATTGGTTTTATACTCGAGAAAAATCATCTTTATTAGTTTTTTCTTAATTAAAATTATATGACGTCATCCAGCCATTCATGACGTCACAGCCTGGTCTTACATATATATTATAAATAAAATAAAATTAAAAATATTTATGTTATATCCATATCTGTTCTTTATTACATTAATAGATATATTAAAATTATTTGAAATTGTTTCTGTAGCTGGAAATTAATTTATTTAAATCGTCGGTCGGTTCGGACCTGGCCACAGGTCAACTTATTTAACACTGCAAATCTCACGCGCCAACATGTGACGTGGTGCCACCAACAAAGAGCCAAACTTCCGCTGGTTTAATAAATATTATTTATTAATTATAATTTATAATTTAATTAAATTTAAATATAATATATTATGTTATTTAATCCAACTCAAATTTGCGAGATAGTCGAGTGGAGACACTCCAGATTTTTTTTTTTTAATTTTATAATTCATTAAATTAACAACAACAACATAATAATCAACATAATTAAGTAAATCTTAGTATATATATATATATATTAATCGATGTCAACGACACTTTAATATTTAATTATTAGTTGAAATGCAGATCACAGGAAATACAACTAGTATAGATATATATATATATATATTCACATTCATTATATATTTGCTTATTAATAATGAAAAGTGAAAGAAGTTGCATTAAATATTATTTTATAAATAGTAAATTAAAACATTTTTTCAATTTTTTTTCTTTAAATATATAAAATGTCAATCTTATTAATTAAATAAAAATGATTTCTTTTTTTCTATTTATTTAATTATTTATATAATAACATTTATATTTAATTTGAAATATATTTTTTTTTCAAAAAGTAAGATTTTATAATGTAAATTTGAATTTTTTAATAAAATCAAGATTGAAAGTTCCAGTTATTATACCATAAATAATATATTATTTTCTCATGTAATCTATCTTATCTTATTATGCTAGCTAAAATTGTTTGTATATATATATAGCCATGAGTTCTCAAAAACCTCTCTAACGATTTTTTTCAAATTCACACAAGAGTATTTATAAAGAAAAATTGAGTTTTATTGTTCACATCTCAGGAAAAATACATCTTCATTAAATTTTTCTTAATTTAAATTTATATATGGATGACAACACAAATGACATCCATATTGAAATTTGACTCCCGCCTTTTTTTAAAGGATATTGTATTAATATTTTTTTTATATTTAAAATATTTTAAAATTTTTTATTTAATTTCGAAATAAAATTAAAAATATATATTTTAATAATATTTTATAATTATAAATTACGATATATATTTATCATTCTTATCTAATAATACATATTTATGTATTATTGAGGACCACAAGTTCCATTCATTTTAATCAGATTGATGCAATGATGCAACATTTAATAAGTGTAATAAATAATTAAAGAATTGTATATCAGCTCGGTGTCCCAAGTATTAATATTATCAACCAAACCCAATAATAATGAATTATTTTTTTTAACTTAATTACCGAGCCGAGGCTCGGGGTCCCGGTATACTTACTTATCTATGAAAGAACTATCCTTTATTAATTTATTTATTTTTCAATTTTTATCACAATTAATGAAAATGTATTGTATTATCTTAAGGTCGTTTTAGATTTCAGGTCATTCGTCTCTCTTGTAAAATAATAATAAAATTAATTTAAATAAATAAATAGATTTGAAAAATTTAGGAAAGGAAGGTATTGTTTTCACACAACAATTCACATGTAGAGATTTTTATATATCTCCACGAATCATGCATTTTGTTAACAGCAAAAAGTATTTTTAGCATCATGTCTGTCCGTCTGTTCATTGTATGTCCGTATAGACGTGTACAGCTTGAACGGCCCAAAGGATTTTGATAAAATTTGGTATATTTAATTAATGCATCAGTAGCATGAATTCATCAATCATCATTTTGATGTATATCCGGAAACCGGAATTGGTAGTTTACAAAGTATTAATTTTATATTCATTGACGGAAATTTTTCATTTAAAATATAATAGTTTACTTAATAAGTGAGTAAAACTAACAATACTAACCAAGATAATATAATTTAGTCATTTTATAATTCAAGTTTTAAAAATTTTTTTTTTTAATACTTTATGTATATAATGTTATTTGGAAATTAATTTATTTCTGTTCAGTCGTGAAGTCTCACGCCATCTAGTGGTTCTTGCACGATTCACCGTTCCCCCTCTTGGCCTGATTCCGGCCGGCCGTCGACAGAGCTACGACTTCTCTCCCACCTCGCTACACAACTACATCGGCTCCCTGAATAACATTTTTACAAAGAATTCCTCCACCGCCATCTTCCTTTATCCCTATTTACATTATTTATCCCCTTTTTATCACTCACTACACCACACCAACCCCTCGTCTCTCAACCAACCCTTGTTGCTGAGAACTCCACTACTTCCTACTATTCAAATCTCTCCTTATACACCTACACACAACCGCTATCTCTCTCTCTCTCTCTCTCTCTTCTCTCGCCCTTGTATACCACCCGATTCGCACCAATCATCCCCCTCTTCGTGTCCTTTCTCTCGTAATTTGTACATAACTCAACTCGCTGTATATATATAAAACCTGGATTGTTCAAATAAACAAGTCTCATCACAGATCGCCTTTTTATTTTAATTTTGTCTTTCACCCGGCCTTCGGCCCTTTACATGGTCCTTCGACACACCAGATACCAGTTGGAAATACAACTTCTATCGCTAGGTAGCTATTTCAAATATATTATTATTTCTATCAAATAATAAAATGTTTAATTCTTTTTATGTATAAAATAAATACAATTCTATTTATATATAATAAGCATATTATATATTTATCTTCTTAATACTTATATTTAAAATTTATAAGCTTTCATTTCAAATATTTTCTTATATTATATTTAATTTCATAATCTTTAAATTCAATTCTCTTATATATCCCATTGTTACATTGTTTAATTTTATATTATATAAAAATTTCTTATTCGTTAAATACAATTCTATTATATACTATACGCATATAGTTACCTTGTTAATTCCTTATATTTGAATTGTATAGTCTTTCATCCCGAATATTTTCTATATATATATTTAATTTCACATACGCCATGGCTCAACCCGCAACTAAAATTTCTAAGCAAGAGCGTGAAGGCAACATTTGTGAAATGGAGTTGGAGGAATTGTTGTCTTCGGTCACTTACCTGTCGTCTAAGGAGCAGGAGATCACTCCAGCCAACGCACATTCCTTCCAATCCATTCTCACCCGGCTTTGTAATATGTTGGATCAATTAGATCAATTGACAAAGCGGTGTATAGCTCATAACGCCTCGGTGGAACCCGAGAATCGAGTTAAATTTTCCCATATTCAAATCCAAATCCTACAAAAGGTGTCGGACTTTGAACTTACATATAATCGGTGCTCTGAAGATCATAAGGGTATCACACCAGTTCCTCATTCTGATCCTTCGCCTCGACTAGCTGAGCTCAGGCTTCCTACCTTTTCAGGCAGTTTTCGTGACTGGCCGCAGTTCAAACACATAGTTTCCGAGATGCTTCTCAGTCACTCTACCGCCTCGGAAGTTCAACGATATAATTGCCTTTATTCGTCAGTGCAAGGGGAGCCGCGCCAACTTATCACCTCTTTGGGTATGGTCGCTGACTGCTTCTCCCGGGCATGGAAGGTGCTTAGCCTCCGATATGATCAACCCAAATTGATTAGCTATTCATTCATGGACGCTTTATTGAACATCTCCCCACCTTCATCGCAGAGTCCTGCTCAATTACGTCCGTTTATTAATTCTTATTATGAGAATATGGAAGCCCTTCGAGCTCAACCTACCTTACAGACTGTCGTCGATTCATGGGGCATTCTCATTGGCCGAATCTTAATGCGACAACTCCCCGGTGAACTCCGAAGGAGGTTCGAAGAGTTTTACGGCTCAGAGGCTTTACCCACAGTCAATGACATATTGTCATTTCTAGAACGCATCTGCCGAGCATCAGAGGAAGCTTCAGTCACAAAGGTTCCTATTGTTCCATCTCGATCGAACTCGTGCAACAAAACTCAGGTATCCAAAACCTCTCCACCTTCCATCCCTTCCAATTACTCATCAGTGAGGCAAACGAGGCATTCGTTGAAGTCCAGTAATGCCACTAACTATGGATTACCCTGTGTGTTTTGTCAAGGTCGTCATCATCTCCGACAATGTCGTGAGTTTCGGAGCTTGACTCCAGGTCAACGCGCACAACTTTGTGGAGAATTTCAGCGATGCTTTAATTGTTTAGGTTCACATCATATCGATCATTGCCCGTCCCATGACAGATGTCATATTTGTCACGCACATCATCATACTCTCCTTCACACTCCATCACCTCAATCCTTACTTACAAATTCTGCGACTCCCCCCTCACAACCCTCTATTTTTCCGATGTCACCCCCTCCTTCCCCGCCGTATATATCTGAGCCGTTCGCTGATCCCTCCACTACGTTATCTACCCCTTCCCAATACAATATAACTAATAGTCCACCTCCTCATCTTTCACAACATATTGTCCAACAGCATCACCAAACTTCACAAATGATTAATCAACAAAATCCTTCCCAATTGAGCAGTCAACAACAAACACATAGTTCACAAACTCATCAGCAAGTTTCACAAACTTCTCCTCAACAACATCTTACTCAACATCAACAGCCATCTCCACATTTAGGCCAACAAGGCCCTTCTTCGCATATTGGTCAACATCAGCCCTCTCAATACCTGGTTCATCAAGGAGGAGGTGCGCCCCCGTTGCAGTGAACGTTGGATCCTATCATCAACGTTACTTCGGGACCGGATGGCGTACCAGAAGTCTTCTTCGCTCAAGATCAAGGCACACTCACCCGCGCAGTGTTAACCCCTGAAGAACAATGCCCTCTTAATCAGCAATAATAATAGTTGAAAGAAAACTCATCTTTCAACGGCCGGGGAGGATGTTCAGTCGTGAAGTCTCACGCCATCTAGTGGTTCTTGCACGATTCACCGTTCCCCCTCTTGGCCTGATTCCGGCCGGCCGTCGACAGAGCTACGACTTCTCTCCCACCTCGCTACACAACTACATCGGCTCCCTGAATAACATTTTTACAAAGAATTCCTCCACCGCCATCTTCCTTTATCCCTATTTACATTATTTATCCCCTTTTTATCACTCACTACACCACACCAACCCCTCGTCTCTCAACCAACCCTTGTTGCTGAGAACTCCACTACTTCCTACTATTCAAATCTCTCCTTATACACCTACACACAACCGCTATCTCTCTCTCTCTCTCTCTCTCTTCTCTCGCCCTTGTATACCACCCGATTCGCACCAATCATCCCCCTCTTCGTGTCCTTTCTCTCGTAATTTGTACATAACTCAACTCGCTGTATATATATAAAACCTGGATTGTTCAAATAAACAAGTCTCATCACAGATCGCCTTTTTATTTTAATTTTGTCTTTCACCCGGCCTTCGGCCCTTTACAATTTCAAAATCGTCGTTTGGTTCTGTTCCTGGTCACAGCTTATTTTTTCATATATTTTAACATTTTGGTATTAGTAGACTGTTTTAATGACAGGTAACAAGCAAAAAATAGATATGACTCACATACTCATTATCAGATAGATTCACTTTCTCTCTTTCTCTCTCTCTCTCTCTCTCTCCTCTCTTTACAAAACATTTTTTTTTATGTTAAACACATGAAATGACGCATCTCAACGAACGACAAACCCATTTCGATTAAAATTAAGATCCTGTTGAAAAGTAAATGAAAAAAACAAAAAAACAACAACAACTTCCCTCTCCTTGAATGGAATTTTCTCATCCATTCTTCAATTCTTTCATTAGTTCATTAAATATTATTTTTTTTTTTTACTTTTTCTTACCGCTAACGGATGATTATCATGTCTAATTCAAAATAATTATATCCAAATGAAATGATCTCAAACGAATGAAAGTTTATTAAAGTAATGAAGTTCAAATTATTTTAATTGAAAGAGAGCAACATAAAAATATCTCCCTTTTGTTCATCATCTGTATTAGAAAAAAGTGTCTGTCTCTGTGTAAGTGTGTGTATGTTTCTATTTTCATTCTCTGTAATTTATTCATTTTCTTTTTATCATTAAATTTTTAATAAAATCGTCATAATATAGAAAGTAAGAAATAATTAAATACCTTCAATATTTCATTTTAAAAATATTCAGGAAATAATTTGTTATTTGGTAGATACAATAGATAAATAAATCATTTTTATATTTATTTAAATACTGCAATAATTTTTATTTATAAATTTTATATTTTAATTTTTTATCTATTTAATTTAATTAAATTTTTGAATATTATAGTAAGTCTCAAAAATCACACTTTAAGAAAAATATATTAATAATAATATTATTATGATACATATTTTATAAAGCGAAAGTTTTCAAATAAATATATATATAAAAAAACATGTAAAGTTTTTTTTTTTTTTTAATGGAATGAAATACAGATGAACAAGATGATCGTGATCGGTATATCTATGTTATTTTCTTTTGTTTTATGTCTGAACAGCAAAATTATGACAACACGATCACAAAACCGGCTTAGAATAACGAGAGGTCGACCAAGAAAGATGGATTGTATAAATCTTTAGGAAATACTTATAGAAAATATACATAACCTAATGAAAAAAAATTCATTCAAATTTTGATTCTAAACTATTAATATCACCATTGTTTTTTTTAATGATTTATACTTAATATGAATTGTGATGAGAACATTTACTGTATTAATTATTTTTTATAATATAATTATTATTTATAATGATTTTTCTAGCTGGGATCTATGGGAAGGAGTCAACCCAGCCTACGGGATCAACATTGGGGAATAGCTACTTGATAAAAAGTAGCGCCTCCGATCAAGAAAATCAAGGTAAAGGTTGAGAGGACCCGTTCTACTGATCATAGGACACATCATTGATATAAACGGCTTGAAAAGCGTTGTCCTTGCGTAGGACGTACAAAAGTCAGAGGTTTTTTTTATGTATATATATATTATTACTATCAGTATTATCAGGGATATAATCACGTGTTTTCTCGACGTTTCGACACCCATTTTGGCGCCATTTTCAAGAGATTATTTATTATATTTTTGTGATTCTGGACAGAGATAGACACAGACTAAGACCCAGAATCCTAAAAATATTCCCTCCTAAATAATCTCTTGAAAATGGCGCCAAAATGGGTGCCGAAACATCGAGAAAACAATCTCACAAAAATTCGTGATTATATCCCTGATAAATCTGATAGTAATAATAATAATAACATTCACGGAAATCTAAATAAATATATATATATATTTGTATTTTTGAAATATTAATCCGAAAAATTATCTTTGTTTCTTTTTCTTAATTTAAAATAGGAATTTTAATAATAAAAAAAAATGGCGCCGGGCAACGCAGGTCAGCGCTTCCTTAAATTCAAAATATTATAAATAAATAAAAAATTAAAGATATTTATTTTAATAATATTTGGTAATCAAATTACGAAATATATACCTATTATGTTATATCCACAGGCCATACTTTTTTGTCTTTCGGTGCATTAATACGTATGTTTAAGTGCTGTATGTTTTATGACTATTTTTTTTTAATTTATATTCTTTTAAATTAATTGAAAATGTTTCATATATTTTGTCCTTTATTTATGTTAAATAATAATTTTAATCTTAAATATTCATAGTTCATAAGAAATAATGTTTTTAAAGTGAACCATTATTATTTTTAATCATATTAATGTATAGAATTTATTTATAAAATAAAATATAGTTTTGTGATATTAATATTAAATAATAATTAAAAAGAATTTTGAGAATTTTCAACCTGTGCTAATTATTTCATAAAAAATGAATAAATATATATTATTTTTAAAGAATAATTTTATAAGAGTGTTGTAAAAAATCAATATATATATATATATATATATATATATATATATTGAACAATTTGTCAAAAAAAAAAAAAAAATATAAAATATTTTTAACGCCTTATCATTAGACAACCAACTAAAATCATTTCATCCAGTCAGACACCTCAACTGTAATTATAATTATAATTTTATACGAAATATTTCATTTTAATTGAATTTTCTTCTTTAACCTCTGCCACTTGTATATAATATATAAAGGCGAGACACATTAATATATTATTTATGATTTATTGAATGAAGAGTTAAGATTTATAATGAAAATATGGGTTGGGCCATATCACACATGAAACTTATATTCATCTCGATTCACCTTTGATAAATGACCACGGAGGTCATTCCAAATGAAATATTAATCCAGGAAGCTGACTAACTCTACAAATATAAAAACTAATATTTTATTCTAAGGTATCAAAATTTTTAATTAATATATGAAAAAAATAATAATATTAATTAGTTTAATTTAAAGATAGAATACTGGTAATAAGGTATATTATTATATTTTTTAAGAGTATTATATAATATACTTATTTATACGACCTTTCAACTTTAATGGAGGAAGTTCAAGAATAAATTTTTGCACCTGCCTCTCTTCCCCACTAATTCACGTAGTATTATTTGATTGTAAGCCTATATGTAATAGGTGTATTGATTTATTTTTATAAAATTAAAACTACCATTTTTAAATCATTTTTAAAATTATATTTTTGAATTTATTAAGTGGATTTTCAAAAGAGAATTTAAAGATAAAAAAAAATTTAAAACAATTCCTTTATATGATTTGTATGAAAATTCATATTTTAAATTTTATATAATCAATAAAACATTTTTATAATAATAAATATAAAGTATATATATATATATTAAATTTAATTTTAAAAGTGTGAATAAATTAATAAAACTCATATAATGAACAATAAAATATATAATTATTATATAATGTAGATAATATATATCTCTGATAGTTGTAATTATTCTAAGTGCAATACAAAAACAAAAAGAAAAAAAAAGATAATTTGATTGTTTTAATTGATAGTAATGCAAGTTTATCTTCAAGGTCATTTTCAAATGCTACTTCTTCCCTCAAGGGTTTATGAATTTAATAATATTAAAAAATGTACGATGTATATATTATACATTGTGTAATTATCACTCTCTCTCTCTCTTTCTATATGAATAGAATTTAATAATAATATTTTATACTTATTAAAAGAAAGATAAATAAAATTCGTTGTATTTAAATTGTAAATATAAATTAATTTCTAACAGACAGTTAAAAATTATATTTTACCATTCATTCATTAGTATGTATACTTATATAATTTTTTTGATATATATATATATTATGATTACATACCTATATAATATAATTTTATAAGGAGGCAGCTTAGCCATGCGTGTATAGTGGCAATTTTCTACAAATGAAGTCGGGGTTCGATTCCAACTAAGAATAAAAATTTTCTAAGAAATTCAATTTAACATCAGCTGCCTCCCTCCGTGATCCCAGATTGTCCAAACGCAAATAATAGTAATAATAATTTTATAAAATTATTATATAGTTTTTTTTTCTCATAAGAATTTTAGCGAAATTCTTTATTTTAGATATATACAGTATGTTCGTATATATATCTCGTATACATAAAAAATTTATATTTTTATTTTTTCTTATTATTTTGTATGTTTTTAATATAAAGTTGTATATCTTTTGTTTTCTTTTCTTTATGTAAATTATATTTTATTTGTAAAATAAGAAATTCTATATAGATATTATTATTATAAAATATTTTCATAAATATAAATAAAAATCCTAATTATATAGTCTACCATACCATATATATTTACTATAAGTATATGTATTTAGCAAAATAATCTTATCACAGTTTTTTTTTTTTTTTTTCTTTCTACTTTATAATAATGCACTTTCAAGTTATTTATCTTATTAGTCAATAATTTACCCCACGTGATCAAATCAATTTATTTATTTATTAAAATTAATAATTTAAAAAAAAAAATAAATTTAATCAAATTAAATATACATGTACAATTTTTAATTTTTATTTAAGTATTTATATTAAAAAACAATCTTTCTTTTTTTTTCTTTTTTTCTTTTTTGTATTTTTCTCTTTTTACCGACCGACGATAGTAAGGGAGGTATTGTTTATATTGCCTACAAAAAGTATTAGACTGATAATGAATAATAAATAAAAATAAAAAATAAATATAAAATTTTTAATTTATGAAAGTAAGATAAAGTAATTGTATATTTCTATACTATCAGCCACACATACATATGATACAAAAACGATATTTATTATTTATATCAAAAGATTATATTTTTTAGAAAAATGTTTGATATTGTATCTATTTATATGGCAAGAAAAAAAATCTTTCAATTGTGATGCTAATCAAGAATATCAAGATAAAGTTTGATAGTGTTCGTTGTACTGACTATACAATACATCTACTCTTACGCCGTAATTGACTTTAAAATAAACATGTACAATATAAACATGTAGGTAATTCAATATTTAAAATTTATTAAAATTATTATTATTAAAAAATACGTCTGACAGTGGTAATATATACATATAAATAAATGTCTACAAAACATGTATTTATTATAATTATCTTTATTATATATATATAACTCTTGAATTTTATAATAAATTATATTAAATTATTTATATTCTCCTTTTATTTCACTCTCTTTTAAAGTAAATCACGTATTAAACTGCTAATTATATTTTTAATTGACTTTATCAAATGCGTTTATATATATATTGTGTGTGTGTGTGTGTGTGTGTGTGTTTTTATAAGAATTTATATTTATACTTAATTATAATTTGAATTACACAAATGGCCCGGGGTGTTCACACTCTAATTCCTTGGGTGAATGTCTAATGAAATCAGAGCTAACCGAATAATTATTCCAACAGCAGACACATACGTACATGCTTGGAAGTTCACTTTTACCACTAATATTATATATTTTTATAGTATTTTCAAATTGAATTTTTTTTTTTCATTTATTTAATGAAAGTAAAAGTAAATTAAATTCTTATTTTTTTATTTTTTTTTTTTGAATATCATACTATTTAAAATTTAGTTCTTTTCCTGGATAAAATTTTATAATATATTTAAATATTACAAATGTACATATATATTCATATAAACTACACCTACAATAATTGACCAACGATTTAAATAAATAAAGATGAAGAAAATTATGAAATAAAATTTCTTTCTGAAAAATTTAAATTTCAAAAATATGAATAACATTTATTTCATACTCATACTATAATCTAAGAAATATATTTATAATTCGAATAATATATTCATTCTTTTATTCATACATATTTTTATTTTATTTATATATTTAGCCTGAAGAATTGAAATTAATTCTTACTGTTTATGTTATACTATAGATTTTTTACTTTAATTATAGTAATCATTCAATTCTTTAGTGTTGTTTTATTCATTTTTTTCCCTCTCTCTCTCTCTCTCTCTTTCTCTTTCTCTCTTCAAGATGTTTTATACTTTTAACGCCTTTTACAATTTAAGCATCTTGTTAAAAATCTTATGCTAAAGGCGAATATTTCCTCCTCATCTTATTTCACTCTCTCAACGCCTCACGACTTAATAAATCCATTTTTCTTAAATATAAGTACTCCAGTTATTATTATACGTATTAAACTTGATGATCAGTTTCACAGCTAGAAAATAATAAATATTTAATAAGATGGTTGAATTTTTTTGTTTAAAACAATTTAAATAGATAATTTCTTGTCTAACGAGGTGATGTTTAATAATAATACCAATCGCATCAGTTAAATTTATATATATAAATTATTTATGGGCTGAGAAAAATGAATAAATGGCGGGGATTTTATAAAGGAAAAAACAAAATCATTGCATGACCTTTAAGCATCCACAAATCATAAAAATTGAGGAGGTTACGATGGATAGTATATTATTATTGTATTTGGTTCATTTTTCATCACTCATTACAAGGATTTAGCAGTTCATTCAATAAGCATCTATAAATGTGCTATAAGCTATAAGAGAGGGCGGCAAATTTGAAGGGCGGCATTTTGGTTATGAATGTAATAAATTTTACGAATATAGGGGCGGCAATTTATTCTATTGCCCGGGGCAATGGGGCCCCCCCATGTTAAAAGCTAGAGCGGGCTCACCTTTACAGATATCCTTGCTATTTTTAAAAATTAATTAGTAAGCGGAAATTTAAAGTAAGTTATAAAAGTAAAAAAACTAATAACAAGCTTTATAGTAGGAAAAAAATCAACATTAATGATAATATCTATTTATCTATCTATCTTAATAAAACGAAACTGAACTCGAAAGTTTTTGGCAGCAACAACTTTTCTTATTTGGAACAAAAAAAAAAATTCACCATACCACACCCCATCAATACAATTTATTTTCTCTCTTATTACCTTTATATTCAATTTATTTTAAAATAATGAAGTATTTTTTTTTTATTTGAGAATATCTATTTATTTATTTATTTATTTTCAAATAAATAATTTACAAAAAGAAAAAAAATATATAAATATATTAGAATAATGATGAATATCAATTAATTTTTTAATTAATTAATCAAATAACTATTAAAAAAAATGAAGATATTTTTATTTTATTTTATTAAATATTAATAAAAATATCAAAATATTAAAAATGATTGGCATAGAAGGTTAAACATACACATATAGTATATAATATAAATAAATATAGGTATACTTATTTACACTTGACATTTATGTTTGGAAAAAATAAGAAAAATTCATATTTTATTTATTATTTCAAACCATATGTCAAATAAAGTAAATTTAAATCAGGAAATAATTTTTAGATATATTATATTATAGTATAATAATTTACTATTTTGAATGATTTATTTCTTTATTTTATTTATTATTGTATTTATATCTAATATATTTTTAATTATTAGATATCCAGATTAGATTTTTCTTATTTCCTGAAAGGTATATTATAAATAAAGATAGAAAGAGAGAGAGAGGGAAAAAGAAAATGAAGGGTTGTAATTTTTGTTGTTTTTTTTTAATACACATGAGAATATCACACTACTTTCATTTAATGATTATTTACTACTAAAATCTATCCTTCTACATTATGTTTGTGCAGTTCTAACTATTATAACTAAGAAGTACTTTATACGAGTTTATACAGTATAAACCTCGATATAACCAAATTAACGGGGGGGGAGTCCTTTTGAGTCAATAATTTGTTATTTAAAAATAAATTAAAAAACTTTTTGTTAAAAAAAACACTGTATGTATATAGATTTAAAATAAAAAACACAAACATAATTATATTTTGAACCTTCATCTACTAGTAGCTATTACAAAACATCATCTTTTTCAGCATTGTATATTGACTTAAAAAAAATCAGAAACTTTTACCCTTTTTCAATCAATCTCTGCATTTTGACCATCAAACAAATTCTTCTAACCATTTTTTAATTTTTCCTTTTTCATTTTTACTCTCTCACCAGAGATAGTATTGCGATCACGAAAATTTTCGATGTCGAGATTTTGATGTTTTTATACGTTTTGAAGGTTCCTGAATCATTTTCACTAAGGTTGAGAAAAATGTCTGTGTATGTAAGTAGACGAGATTACGCAAAAACGGTTTGAGTTAGAATAATGAAATTTGGTATACGGGAATTATTCAAAATTCGTAGTTTTCTATCAACTTTTGAGAAATGTAGCTCAACCGGAAGAGGATCATTACCTACAACGTTTTCTTTTTTTTCTCTGACCTGACCGTAAACATAAAGATATATGTTTGATAGTTTTTCAAATGATTAATAATTGTATAAAACTGCTATATATAGAATTTCAGCTTGATTGAATCGTTGAAAGTACCAGAATTAATTTTTAACACTGTAAATCTCACGCGCCAACACGTGACGTGGTGCCATCAACAAAGAGCCAAACATGCGCTGGTTTAATAAATATTATTTATTAATTTTAATTTATAATTTATAATTAATTAAATTTAATTTAAATATAACATATTATGTTATTTAATCCAATTCAAATTGTGAGATAGTTGTATATATATATTCAAAGAATATCAAATACAAATAATTTGTAATTCTCCTTATAAAAAGTAATTGTAGTATATAAAGTATTTATATAAACTACACCAGTTTATGAATATTATAAAAATAATATTATAATCATAATTAATAAATATATTCATAGAGGAAGTTTATTAAACGAATAACTTTGATTAATTAATAATATATTTATAATTAAAAAGGGATTATTATTGGCTAGATACAATATAATAGATGCTAATTACCTGTTACAACGTTCATTCAGCCATTTTGACTTCTTTTTCTATTCACTGTTCAATGTATACTAAAAATTGAAATTCTTTTATTTTATTTTAATATTGTTTTTCAAAGAATTGGCCGAGTCGCTTATCGCTTCTCAATGCAATCATATAAACAATCGAATTATTCTGGCTGTGCCCGTTTATAAAATAAAGAATATCATTTATTTTTTATATATTAATAATTAAATTGATGAACAAAATAATTTAAAGAATGTTTTTCACTAGTAAAAAGATAATCTATATAATTTATAAATGTATACATATTTTCTTTTCCAATTAAATTAGAAACAATTTTATTATTTTATATTATATATTATGATATTTTATAGACTAAGTTTTTAATTATATATATTAAATTTAATTATTTATAAGTGATAAAGTCATGAGGGCCTCGGACCCCCTCCATATATATATATATATATATATATATATCTTATAATACTAGCAAAAATGGTATATATATTTGTATTTTTGAAATATTAAATTAATTTTTTAACACGGCTTCAAATCACGCGCCAGCACGTGACGTGGTGCCATCAACAAAGAGCCAAATACCCGCTGGTTTAATAAATATTATTTATTAATTAATAATTTATAATTAATTAAATTTAATTTAAATATAATATATTATGTTATTTAATCCAATTCTCAAATTTGCGAGATAGTCGATTGGAGACACTCCAGCTTTTTTTTTTTTTTTTGACAATCATTTTATAAACATCAGAGGAAAATTTTCGATATCGAGATTTTGATGTTTTTATACGTTTTGAATCATTTTCACTAAGGCTGGGAAAAATTTCTCTGTGTGTGTGTGTATGTGTGTGTAGACAAGATTAGGCAAACACGGTTTGAGCTAGAATCATGAAATTTGGTATACGGGCATTATTCAAAATTCGTAGTTTTCTGTCAACTTTTGGGAAATGTAGCTCAACCGGAAGAGGGTCATTACTTACAACGTTTTGATTTTTTTTCCTCTGAACTGACCGTAAAAATAAAGATATGTTTGATAATTTTTCACATGATTAATAATTGTATAAAACTGCTATATATAGAATTTCAGCTTGATTGAATCGCTGAAAGTACCAGAATTAATTTTTTAACACTGCAAATCTCACGCGCCAACACGTGCCATGGTGCCATCAATAAAAAACCAAACATGCGCTGGTTTAATATTTATTATTTATAATTTATAATTAATTAAATTTAATTTAAATATAATATATTATGTTATTTAATCCAATTCAAATTGCGAGATAGTCGAGTGGAGACACTCCAGCTAATTTTTTCTAGTAACCATCATTATTATTACAGTACTACATTTATTCCTCTTTCTAGCATAGATCTCCTATTTATATACTTACAATATATTGTGATTTATTTTATAATTAAGAATCAAAAGAAATATTTTTTTTTATTCGGCAGAATAACGTTTGCCAAGTTAGATAGCAAGTAATTATAAAATAATGGTATTGTTTTATCATTGAACTTTTATCTAATTGTAAGTTTAATATCAATAAAAGTGTGTTTTCCTTATTTTCTTTTTTCTTTCACCCTTATCTTAAATTCACAAAAACTTTTAAATAATTAATTATATAGCTATATACATGCCAATTGGATGGAGGTAAATGTATTTAAAAATTATTTTATTATCAAATAAATAAATAAATTTCTAAAAAATCAAAATATATAATAGGTAAAAGAGATATAAATAAAAGCAAAACATCTGGGAATGCTAGGAACTTTTATTCAGATTTATCACAAAATTGCATAAATAATTCCAATTTATATGATCTTAATATTGTGAAGATTACATAAATAATGTAGAGAGCAAATAATGTCTAAACATCTTTTCTTTACAATTTTACATTATAATAACACTAATTACAGTAGTTATAATATATGGGAAATATTCAACTTTGACCGCCGATTTGACCATGTTCTCAACCGAATTTTAAAAAACCAAGACCACTTTACAATTAGACTTTTTTAAGCTCTACTCGAATCCAAAATCAAAATTTAAAAAATTGAAAATTTTTGGCGACAGACACGCAGACACACAGTCCAAAAGTTCGTTGAAAACTAAACTATTTTAATAAATTAAAAGAAAGTGAAATTGAATTGAATTTGTTTTTTATATTTTTTTAAATTACAAATGGTGAAATAATTATTTGAATTGATTGAGAAAGGGTCAAATGAACATTGACAACATTGACAACCTTGTCCAAGCATGACAAACAGGCGGAAGCCCTTGCTTTAGATATTCTCTATCGAGATATGTCTGGTGTTCGGTTAGAATCGTAATTGTAGGTACCTGGCGTAGGAGGAGGACATGGTGGGGGGCAAGTTCGCGACCTTGGCAAATTCTCAGGGTGTGGCGTGTGGCGGATTAAGAAGGGGGTGGGGGGTGATGGGAGGTTCAATTGTGGTGGGGTTTTTGCACAAAGTCGTCCGAAAAGTGAGAGTCCCCTTTCCCCAGCCCCTTCTCTTCATTTTCTATTGCGTAACGAGAACCATTTCAACGGTAGCAACCGATTGGCTCTTAACCAGTGATCAATCGCCAAAATTATAACATATATATTCGGTGCTAGTGATAGTGTGAATGAGAAAGATAGGGTTATCATCTTACTTGGTGGTGGTTCTGCTGTTGTTGGTGGGTGGGGGGACACACAAGGTTTCTTTCTCTTTCTCACTTAAAGAGTGTCCAGGTGCTTGACGTTTGAGGTGAAAATATAGGCTAGCCCCTCCAACGAAGGAGGACGGTTTGCAGAGGTAACACCGAGTTAGTCAGTCAGTCAGTCAGTCAGTCAGTGTGCTTGAAGCTCACCAACAGCAGTTGCAACCCGGTGGTTGCGGTTCACACAGGATCATGTTTACCTCACAAGGATTGTGTCTTCTGCTAGTGGCTTTAGGTAGCGTGTCGGCTGTGACGTCCAACACCAAAGGTCAGTTACATCGTTCATTAAAATTATTATTATTATTATTTAATAGTAGACTAAACTAGTCAGACAGACAGACAGACACCCGCTCAAATTCACATTATCATCTTATAACAAATAATAATTTAAAATTTATATTAATAATAATAAAATAGAATTGAGTATTTTTTATTTTTTTTTTATTATTATTTTAAGTTTAAAATATTTACTAAATATAGTATAGTACACTTAAATTAGTAAAACATAATTTTCCTTTTAAGATAATTGGAAATTATGTTAATTTGTCTAAAAAAAAAGTGTAAATAATGTTAGAGAGTTTAGAATTGTGATAAAATGAACTGATTTTCTGGTCAAGTGAACGGTTAACGCACCAGAGCGAATGTAAACAATGTGATCCTATTTATGGGGGGGTCAATGAATGATTCTACTTACAAAATTTAAATTTAAAAATCATACACTGGTCCCAGACATAAAGTCAGTCAGTCGTCTACAAGACTCACTACCTCATTTCTCATTTTTAAACATCTTTTTTATAAATATCTTGTATAATAAATAATTTTCTATCATTTATAACAAAAAAAAAAGATTTTTTTTTTCTATAATAAATAATATTCAAGTCTCTTCGTGCTTTATAATTAAAAAAAAAATAATCAATTGGGATTGTCTGAAGATTGGTCAAAGATAGAAAAAAAAAAAGAAATCCCTTGGCCATCTTATGAAATGCTTATTATTTTCTTTTCTTTTTTTTTAAGTTTCAAATTCGTTAATTATTAATAATTGTAAATGAAAGATAAAAAAAAGAAGAGTGAATAGAAAAAATAAAAAATTTAAAGAAAAATAGTTTAATTCTTAATTTGAGAATTTTTTTTTTATTATTGTTTATAATAATTTTTTAACAAAATTATTCAAATTTTTTTTTTTTATTTATTATTATTATTATTTAACTTTTATTTAAGGTTATCAAATAATATAAAATATATATATCGTTTATAAAATCTATATGTCTGTATGTGTCTGTTTGTCTGTCATCAAAAATTTTCGATTTTTTAAATTTTGATTTTGGATTCGAGTAGAGCTTAAAAAAGTGTAATTGTAAAGTGGTCTTGGTTTTTTAAAATTCGGTTGGGAACATGGTCAAATCGGCGGTCAAAGTTGAAAATTTCCCAAATATTATTTATAACTACTGTAATTAGTGTTATTATAATGTAAAAATGTAAAGAAAAGATGTTTAGACATTATTTGCTCTCTACATTATTTATGTAATCTTCACAATATATTAAGATCATATAAATTGGAATTATTTATGCAATTTTGTGATAAATATGAATAAAAGTTCGTTGATAGTAATGCTTCCTAGCATTCCCAGATGTTTTTTTGATAAAAATGTTTTAAAAATAAAACTTATTTTATTTTTTATGTTATTAAAATGTTTTATAAATAAAAATATTAAAAGTAAGAGTGGATAAAAATATAAAAAATAGACAAGAGAAAAAAAAAATTAATTTTTTATTAATGATTTATTTTTTCTTACAATATTTAGAATTATTAAATTATATTCTCCTTATTTTTCGTTATAGTAGAAATATTTAAATTGTTAGATAAATAATAATATAATAGCATTTATGTGTGTCTAGAATGGTTCTTTTATCCATTCTCAGCCAAGGACATTTTATCCCGCCACTACCCCACTTCTTAACACACCCTCTCTCCCTCCCCCCCCCCCCTTCTCTTTCAATAGATTCTACGTTTTAGCCAATCATATTATTTTTTAATATATAAGAATATTTTATAAATATAAAAATCTTAAACGAAAGGGTTTACGGTTTATTAATATTTGTTTTGTATTTATTAAAAATAATCGTTACCCTTGAACAAGAACTCATCAGGAAGGCTTAATAAAAAGAAAAAGAAAATATTTTTTTTTAATTAATTGTATCAATAAGGGATTGTGCTAAAGTGGAACAAAATACAATTTTTTAAAATTTTTTTTTATTGATTTTGAATAAATATAAAATAGAAATGATTTTTAGTACTATTTCCTATTAATTTATTTTTATTATTATTATTCTGTTATTTAATCAAAAATAAAAGCTTAACGAATTTCCGTCATATATTTTTATTAAATAAAAATTATTAAATTTTAAACAGTAATTAAACTAAAATTTTTATTAAAATTCTAATAAAGTATAAAAAAAAATTTAAGTAGTTCAATTCTTCCTTTTTTTTATTTAGCCATTTAATTATTTTTGATACATTTTTTACAAATATAAAAATTTAATAAATTTAAAATGTAAAGTTTTGTTTAAACTTTTTATTATTTGAGTTAATAAATATAAGAATAAAATTTGAATTGAAAGAATTTATTTATGGCTTATAATAATTATATTATAATTTCAATTTTAAACAAAAAATTAATTTAATAAATTAAAATAAAAAAGAATTGTGGAAATATAAATCGAAAAGATAACTTTGGTTTTTAAATAAATAAATATACTTTTTTAAAATATAAATTTATATACTTTTTTTATTTAAAATTAATGTATAAAACGATTATTTTAATTTTTCTATTATATATTAAAAAAATAATAATAATCGATAGTATCTATCAATTTCCTATTAATTTAATTATTAACTTAATATGTATATTCTAAAAAAAAATTAAAAGCATAATTAAGAATTCAATTTTAATAACTTTCACGATTTTGTGAAACGACTTAATTTTTTTTTATTTAATAATATATCTATTTACATACCTTGCAAAGAAAGTATATAATAATTAAATTACTTTGGAATTGATTTCACTTTTTAAATTAAGGAATTTTTTATTTATTTTTTAATTTAATGATTAATTCATTTCTAATATTTTGAATGAAGGTTATGAATGATGAATCTTGGAATAACATATTATTATTATTATAATATAATTATTTGGGTACAATTTTTTAAAAATAATTTATTGTCAATGAATGAATAATAATATTATTATTTTTTTGTATAATAATAGTAATGTTTTGGATATATATATTAAATCTGTATATATTTTGTTATACATAGTTAGAGAAAAAAAAATCGTTTTTATAATAATTATTTATTAAAATAACAAAAAAATACTATTATATATATATATATAATATAATTCAAATATATATTGAAGAAACTTCTATAATTTAATATTATTTATTTAATTAATTTAATTTAATTTAATTTAATTTAATTAAATAATATAATTTTTTTCAAATAATTTTTTATTGTTTAATTGATAAAAATGAATTTATTAAAAAAAACAAAAAAACAAAACAAAGTATTCCTAATTGAAATTCTTTCTTAGCAGAACCAATTAGTTCATCTTCTTACTTATAAAGATAAATCTATTATAATGCATCCAGAATCCTTAAAGATTGTATGATACGTAAAAGAAATAAAAACAATTTGAATGTGTAAAATTGAAAGAAAGTAAGATGATTGTGCTATTTCTATGAATATGGATGAAGAGTAGTGCAAGTGAGCCGTTAGGCTGAACGGCGCCGTGTGTAGCCTAACGGGACAGATGTACGGATGGGATGATGGGATGCATCATCGTCCCTGAGAGTGAAAGGATTCAGGTCAGAGGAAAGCATTGAGCAATATACAATCGTTCACCGGTCTCTCCTCTTCATCTTATACAAGTTAATTAAATTATATTATTATATTTTAAATTATATTCCTTCTAATTTATTAATTTTTCTCTAAATAAAATAAATAAATATTTTAATATTAAAAAAAAAAAAATTAACTTTAACTAGTAATTTATCTCTCCAAGTATATATTCTACAATATTCCAATAATAAAAACTGGATTTTGAAGATAGATTGATTATTTAAGATCAAATTCAATTAAATCAGCGGAATTTCGTATTTTTTCAATAAAATATATATAATTTCTTTCATCACTTTGAAATTAGTCTATTTGGTTATATTTCTAAAAAGATAATAAATAAAAAAAAAACTTCTGACTTTTGTAAGTCCTCCGCAAGGACAAAGCCTATCAAGTCGGTTATATTCATTAGGTGTCCTATGATCAGTACAACGGGTCCTATCAACCTTTACCTTGATTTTCTTGAGTGGAGGCGCTACTTTTTATCAAGTAGCTTCCCAATGTTGATCCCGGAGGCTGGGTTGACTTGAACCCGGGACCACGAAAGATAATAAATTTCAAATCATATTAATATACCGGCTTAATCTGTGAATAAAAAATCATGAATACAATATTTATTAACACTAACACGTGAATAGTGCAAAACATAAATAAGTGGCAGGTATCTACGAAACTTAAATATAAATAGACGTATATCAGCTATTAGAATTAATAGATTAATTCAACATTTTTTTTTAGTATATAATGAAAAACTCGAAATTCTATGCAATGCACAAAACGTTGTTTTTGTTCATAATTTTCTATTTATTAATGTATATTAATAAGAAACATGATAGTTAAAAACATCGTTCTATTTCTGTGACGTAAATTTGCTGCAGTGACGTAGTGGTTACCTGAACACAAATGATGAAAAGAATATTACAATTTTTTTTGAAATTTGGCAATTTATAATAATAATAATATTAATTAATAATGATACATTTATATTTATAATATTAATTTACCATATATAAATCACTATGGAATAATTTCTAATGTTGAGATTTGTGTTTTGGTTTAACAATTTGTTTATGTTTATGTTAATGAGTACTGCTTTGTTATGCTCTCTGTCATATAAAGAAGAGATCTACCACATTAACCCACTTTTATATTAATATATATATATATATATATATATATATATATATATTTCGTTATTTCATCAAATTTCAATCATTTTATCTATTGCATCAATTATTTCATTGGTATTTGATTTGATAGAAGAAAAAAATCAAATTAGGTGGTGGTTTATAAAAAACTCTATGTTTTTTTTAAGTCAATCATAATATTATTGAAAGTGAAAATATCTTATATTATTATATTCAAATTAGAATTATTTTAAAATATGTGATTTTTTTTTATTTCATCTAGTTATATTAAATAAATTACTGATGTGAACTGGACCGAAAAGACACTTTCAAATGTTTAGATAATGTTATAAATCTACTTTCTTATTAGATATATATATCGATATATATTTTTTGACAGATCCCCAAAAAAATATTAAATATTTATCATAGAGGTAGGTCCTTTCGTTGTTTATTACGAAAAAAAGTATCAATAATTGAAATAAATGAATCATCATTTTCATTGAAGCTTAAAAGATTTTGTAAATTTGATTATAAAATAAAAATGAAAGATTATGCATTTGGATGGGTTTATGATTTGCATTAAATTTATTTTAACTTTCTATATTCGATATCGTTAGTGAGTAATCAAATAAGAGAATAGAATTGGGTAAGAACCGTTTTCAAAATAAACCAAATGAGAAAATAAAATTCTAGACAAAAATATTATATAGGATCTAGGGAGGATATACATAAGAGTACATTTAAGTCATCTTATTAATTAATACTCTTTAATAATTATATATATATATATATATATATATTGTTTAAATATCTTATTGGTAATTGTTTACAAAACGGAATCTTTAATGATTTGGATGAAACTTTGCCAGTGGATTCCTTTTTGAATTCCAAAGACACTTTCCTTATGCAATATGAGAAATATTGGTATCTTCTAGTTTAGGAGATAAAAATTATTAAAATTAGCACATAAATCCAGCAGTTCAGTTCAGTTTGGATATATGAAAATTAAAAAATTAATTAATAAAATAATTTCCCAATATCCCAACCGAACCGAAAAAACCGAAAATTAGTGAATAATTAGTGAATTAGTCAATAAAACATTACTTAATGGCTGCTCATTCCTTATTAGTTTATCTGTCAAACTATAATAATTTTTATCTCATAAACTAGAAGAGGCCGAGTAATATTGCATAAGGAAAGTGAATTAAAAAAGGAATCCACTGGCAAAGTTTCATCGAAATCATTAAAGCTTCTCGGTTTGTAAACAATTACCATTTTATACATATTTTTAAGTATATAAATTAAAAAAAATTTAAAAAATAAAAAAAACGTAGTTTTATGTTATAACTTTTAATTGTTACGTAAATTTGCATATCTAATAAAAAGTATCATTTAAATGTTTATTTCAAGTGGCCCTTTGAAATGTCTATAATTTTGGAAAAGATATTTACATACTATTTACTACATATACTATTTCTGATATTTTTTATTTAAAATTTCCAAAAAAATTTTATGTTTTTTCTCAAATTAAATAATATTTTTTCTTTAACAAAGTAATAGAATTAATGTGCAGATAAATAATTTAATTAAAGAGTAAACAATTTGCAAAATAAAGATTTAAAAAAAAAAATATCAAAATTTTGTCATTATTCAATTAATTACTTACATGATTTTAAAGTAATTAATTTATTTTCTTCATTTTGTTGTTTTTTTTTTAAATTCACATTAATTAATATAAATAATTATATATATAGATTATAGAATATATATCGTAAGAGTATATACTGTAAGATCATTAATAATGTTTGTTTGTTTTTTTTCTACACAAAAACTGATAAATAGGATTGACATCAATTATAATTACATATTATACAAATTATAAAATCATAGATAATAATTATTTTGAAATATTTTTCTAATTTCCTTTAAAGAAACACTTGTTCTAGTGGTTTGGCCATTGCCCTTGGACATTATCGTGTCGCGAGTGGGAAGTCCTTCACAGCCAATGCAAATGTTTAAATGCATTTGGCGAGTGCATTGCGCCAATTCTGGTTGCTAGTTCACCTTAATTCGACCAGCTGCATTGCAATTGACTCTTAGGGCGTGCCTAGATAACTTTCGAACCGGATTATGATTATTTACACAGGAAAAAATTTTTAAAAAAATTAAAATAAAAATAAAATTTAAATGATCTATAACTTGAGTCATGAAATTGAAAATGTCATTTACTGATACTTATCTGATTTGACTGATTAAATTTCCTGTGTGCTTTATACACATACATACATATTTTATGTAGAACTCTCTCCTTCAACTGCATTTAATTCCCTGAAGCAAAAAAAAAAAAGAATTTTACAATATTATGTATTAGTATTGAAATAAAAAATAATCTTGTCTATTTATTTATTAATTAATTAATTTATTTATTTGGTGAATGTTTATAACCAAAACCAGAATTAATGAGTAAATTTATTTAGTAGATTATATTTTATTAATTTATTACTTATTTAAATAAAAATTTTATAAAAAAAAAAATTGAAATTGAGTAAGAATATGAAATGTGAATATCTTGGTTTATATATCAATTGCAAGTAATTTAATGAATTTTTAAATATTTAATTTTAAAAATAAGATTTTTCTTTGAAAATATACGTAATTGTTATTCTATACAATATATTGAATGATTTATTATTATTTCATAAAAAAAATTATTGAAAATTTTCACGTTTTTTATTTTTTTTATGTCTATCATTTTAATGAGCTGGAGTGTCTCCACTCGACTATCACGCAATTTGAATTGGATTAAATAACATAATATATTATATTTAAATTAAATTTAATTAATTATAAATTATAAATTAAAATTTATAAATAATATTTATTAAATTGGCGCGTATTTGGCTCTTTGTTGATGGCACCACGTCACATGTTGGCGCGTGAGAATTGCAGTGTTAAAAAATTAATTCTGGCACTTTCAGCGATTCAATCAAGCTGAAATTCTATATATAGCAGTTTTATAAAATTTATAATCATGGAAAAAACTATCAAACATATATCTTACGGTCAGTTCAGAAGAATAAAAATCAAAACGTGTATAAGAGCTTTATTTCTCAAAAGTTGATAGAAAACTACGAATTTTCAATAATGCCCGTATACCAAATTTCATTATTCTAGCTCAAACTGTTTTTGGGTAATCTTGTCTACATACATACACACATACATACACACACAGACATTTTTCTCAACCTTAGCGAAAATGATTCAGGAACCTTCAAAACTTATAAAAACGTCAAAATCTCGACATTGAAAATTCTGGCGAGATAGTAAAAATTGATAATAATTTTATTAAAATTTTTCAAATTTTTTTTTAACTATATTTTTATTTTAATTTTAACGATATTCAATTCTCCTCTAAATAATAATAATATAGTGATTTTTTTTTAAATATTTTTTTTTTTATTAAATTTCTCTAATTTATATTCATATTGTTGGTAAGTAAATTAAATAGGTGTGTCTTTTTAACATAAATAAATGATGAAAACAAAATAGACAATCTGTGGTTGACGTTAAAGAAAATTTTAAGCACTTCCCATTTTAATATTAACCCATCAATAAATCATAATTCGATAGAACAATAGCCCGGAAACTATTAAATTATCTCAATCAAATTGGATCAATCGATTATTATCGAAATATATCTTAATCTTAATATTATTATTTTTATTATTATTATTATTTATTTATTTATTTAATATATAAGTATTCAATACAAATTTTGATTAATTAAAATATTAAATAATAATTAATTAATGTAATTAATTTGTGATGACATAGAATGAAACTATCATTTTATAAATTTATTATATATTATTATTTTTTGTTATATTATCTTTTTCTTTAATTACTATTTAAATCAAATAAAGTCACTTATCATCACTTTTTTTTCTAATCTCATTTAATTTTGAATTTTGATTCTATAAATATCATTTTTTTTCTTTAATTTAAACTGATGATGAAAAAAATAAGCTCGAAACAATATATTTATTTTATCGCTATAGTATTTGACACTCAATTTTTTTAACGGTATGAATCTAGAACAATTTTTAACCTTTTTTTTACAAATAGATAAGCATTTAGATCAGAGCTTCCCAAAGTGATCTATATCGACCCCTAGGGGTCTATGGCAACCTGCAAGGGATCTACGGCAATTTGGGGGTCCATGGAATTAAAATGGGGGTCTATGGGGGTCTACGTGTTTTGTGGCTCTAAAAAAAAGGTAAATTGTTTTTCCGACATGGCTTTTGAAACATTTTTTGATTTTTTTCAATATGACTAAAAAAATGGTAAAATTTTTTTATAAAAAATCAAAATCAATTTAGGGGGTCTACCCAATACTGAAAAACCCTGGCAAGAGGTCTACGACATAAAAACGTTTGGGAACCTATGATTTAGATTTAGACTTGAATATTAAATGTGAATATGTTTTTCTATTAAATTTTTAAATAGAATCAATGTCAATCAATAGTATACAATCATATAATGTTATATATTTTGTAGATTGTATCTTAAGTGGATATATATATATATTCAATTCTAACGGTGAATTTTATGTCATTGCTAACTATCAATAAAATCCATGCCTAATAAAACTAGGTATTTGGTACTTACTTTTTTGATAATAAAAGGTAAATTTAGAGAATTTGATACTTTAAAAAAAAATCTATAAATGTAGCGCGATTTTTTTTCTTCGAAATAAATTTTCAAATTTCTAACATCTTAATTACAAGTACTAAATATTAAGTACTTGTTTCTTGGAGAAAGAAAAGAGAAAAGTAAAATTCATCATTAATTATAACCTACCAGTTCTATTAAAGTTGTCCCAAAATCGCTCTAAAAGGCCATGAAGACATTTAAAATAAACACTAAAAATTATACAGTAATAAATTTACAAAATCACATTCGTTTTTATTTATACCGTCAAATATTTTAATAATCAAAAAAATCGCTTAACATTTTTTCTGACATTTTTAATATAAAATTAATTCTGACACATTATTCTTCATATTAATTCATAAAATTTCATAAAAATTGTCTATTGTTACAAATTAAAAAAATAAAAAAAAAATAAGATGGAATTAATTATTAATCTAACTTATTTTAAAAATTTGTAAGTATCCTGTGTGGGTGAATATAATAATAAATAGGAACATGGAATATAAAATGAATTCGACTCCTTCTTCTTGACCTGTAAAGAATAAAAAAAAAAAAAATAAGTAAAGATAAACGTTTGTTTGTTTGTTTCTTTTATTGAACTTTTGTCATTTGAAATGAGGGAGGTAAAAAGGTGATTCCCCTTCACCGGGCAACGCCTTTCCAATCATCACGAATAATGCATATTTTAATGTTGAACAAGAAAAGGGTGCAAACTATAATGTTTGTCTATTAAATTAATAAAATTATTTGATTATATATTATTACAAACTGTATCAATTGTATTCATTTAATTTATGTGCATGTTAAATAGAAATTGGAATATATAGATGTGCATTAATCGCTTTTCAAAATGTAAATACTACAAATTTTATTAAATAAAAGTATTATATTCTGTTACCAATATAAATATATATCATCAAATTTTTCAAAATGGTAAACAAATTTCCAATATTGTTTTTAAATTTGAAATAACATAGTAAAATTATTTATAAAATTATATGAGACCTAATTAATTTTTTAACATAATTAATATGTAGAATTTAAACAAATAAAATAATAATTAATATATTTAATTAATTAAAAAATCATTAACGAACTTTAAAGAAATTTATGTCTAAAAAACGTCATGGAACCAGCGAGGTGTTACTGTACTGGAAAGTGCTGAATGCGTGTTTTATAACCTGACCGCCAGTACAGTTACATTTACAATTAGTAATGAAATCATTTTAATGGTATCTGAACTTTTTGATAGAAATTTTTATGGTACCAACTTCAAAAAGTTTGTAATATATTTTTTTTTTTTTTTTATTTTTTAAGGTTTTGCAATAAATATTAAAATATTGATAGTAATCACAGTGATACTAATAAATGTCACAAATACAAATTATCTAATGACATTTCATTGAAAATTGTCAAAGAAGACGAGAACCTATTGATGAAAGATTAGATTAAATGAAATTTGATGAAGTTGGTCAGTATATTTCTGAAACACACTGTATATATATAATAATAATTTAGGTAATGTCTTTTGAATAGGTCACATTTATAAATGGAATAGAATTAAATTTAAATTTAATTTATCAAAAGAAGAAAAAACAAAACAATTATACTCAGTGGTGTATCGGGAGGGGAACGCGGGAGAACGACGTTCCCTTACCTTTTTTTCAGAATCGGAACGCGTTCCAGTATTTTTTCATATCCCGACAATTCCTACTCAAATCTACTGTTAGAATTATTTTTTTTTGTGTTCGTTAATATTTTATATAGTAAGAATAAGAAAAAATAAAAACTTATACGGAAAAAAATAGTTTGCTGAAAATAGAACTTTTTTTTGCTTCCAGTATGCATTCCCTTACTTCTTATTTTACCAATACATCACTGATTATTCTATATTCTTTGAATAAAGAATAAATTAATTCTCAAAAATCTTTACAATATTTTATAAGAGAGAGAATTCATATCATTTCCCCAAAAATCATCTTCGATTCTTTTCAATGCAAAAATATGTGGTACATTCTTATATTTTTTTAAAAACTAAATTGTAAAATTGAAAATGAAATTAAAAGCAAAAATAAAACTCTCTAATTTTTTTTTTTTTGTTTTTTGAAAGTTATTGAGCATTTATTATGTATGATGAACTACAATTTCAATTTATCCTCTCCCCCTACATCCCAATCTATAAAACTTCATGGTTTAATTCTAAAATGAAATTATCTATTTCTAATAGAATTGTAATTCTTTTTTTTTGAGAGCAAAATATATGTATAGAGTTTTATAGAATAAGAGAGAGAGAGAGATAAAGAACAGGTGTGGCGATTGTATCGCCTGAGGGGCGCTACTTTCAGGCATCGAACTCTCTTTCTTCTATACCTACTACCTATATAAATCCTTTTTTTTTAATCGAACAAATTCGTTACTCCATTACTTTATTATTAGTTTATAATCAATTTCACTTTTTTGTTTTGATTTTTCTTCTTTAATAGCTTTATAAATCTTCACTTAAATGTTAAATAAGTATTTAAAAATGAATTAAAAAATAAATGTAGCTCTAATTATTCAAACATTTTATACATTGTATTTTTATTTAAGTATTATTACTCGTTAAGTGTTAAATTTTTAAAAATAGTAGTTTCAAAAATATTATTTTGTTACTTTATTAATATTTATAAATAATTTTTACCGACCGACGATAGTAAGGGAGGTATTGTTATATTTATTTTATTTTAGAATTTATAAAAAAATGTTTTTCTTAAAAACTGTAAAACACACATTTAATCATTTAAAGTTATGACTACCCAACTAAATTTGAAAACAATAGTCTGATTAGTTAATTATATTATTATATAAATATCAATTTACTAAATATCTTCATCTGTGAAAAAGATGAATTAGCCAAAATAAATTAAATTAAATAGAATGTGAGCTTCATTATCATTCGAGCATAACAATAATTGTAGTAATAATAATAATAATAATAGTTATAATAATTATATATATATATATTTCAAATACTTTGTCTTTTTACTCAATTTGATATTATTGTTTTGAATTTACCAAAATATCTATATTTTATATATATGTAATTACATTACATATAATTTTTTTTTTTTTTTATTTAAAACTTCACTAAACTAATTGGATATTTTTATAGTATATTTATAGTTTAATTAGTATAGTAGGTAAGGTTGACAATTAAATTAGGGTGAAAGTCTATATATATATAAAAAAAAGAAAGTGTCACAGCAATTAAAAATGTCCTCCAATAGTAAAAATGCCCTTTGAAATGAATTCGTGCGCATCCGATTGATATTGAAACTTTCCTATAAATCATATTTTAATTTTTAAATAGGTTAAATGGTAATAAAAATATATAAATAAATAAATTCTTTTACTTTAAAAGATTGAATTACTCAAATAAATACTAAATATCACTTCAGTGTTCAGTAAATTTTAATGAGATATGATATTCCCTAAAGATTTAACAGTAGAGAGCATATAAATCTAGAATCTTAATTTTTCCAAAAATGTCAAAATGTCGTAATCAACATCAAGAAATTAATCAAATATTAACGTTTTAATTATATAATAAAAAGTAAATCCTTCATATCACAATTATTTTGTTAATATTTCAATAGTAAATAAAATATTTTTTGTTAAAAAATAAATTTATAAATTTTTCATAATTATAAAAAATTGTCCAGGAGGAGAAAAGGAAACATTGCACTTGAATTGTTAATTAATTATAATTATTATATCATTTACACATCCAGGATCTTGCGTTTAAATGAATGATTACAAAAATAACTGGAATATGATTTTGTAATCGAAATTAAATTAAATTAAATATAAGATTTTTGATATTTTTTTTTTGCAAAGGTTTTTATTGATATACAATTTAAACAAAATTTTCAAAAAATTTTACAGTTTTGTCAATGATAATAAATATTTTATTTTCATACCTATATTAAACATATCTGATTGTAAAATAAAATAGATTAAGTTAATAGTTAAATAATCATTAAAAATAAAGAAATTAGTAAATAAATGGGATGGTAATTGTTTTATTTTTTGAAACAGTAGGTCTATTACTTAAAATTAGTTTAAAAGACATTAAATTTAGAAATATATTTTTAACATGATTCGTAAACTTATATATATATATTTATTATTAATTTGTTTATTAATTAATTTATTTAGGTTAAAAATATTTCTAAATATTTTATTGACTTTTAAAATAAAAGTAATAGAACTACTGTTTCAAAAATCTGTTGATTAAAATAAAAAATAAATAAAATAATAATAAATTGTTAAAACATTCACTTCCATATGCAACATAAATAAATAATTATTTAATTCTTTGATAATCATTTATGAAAGTAGAGAGGAATTGAGAATGCCCGGAAGGCCTTCAACTTCTTAAATTACGTTTCCTCTAATCCTATGCGCCTCTGATTTCATCCGAGGGATAGAAAAAAAAATGAAAGGCTTTTAGATAAAATTAAATTCTCTCTAATCTTCATTCATAGATTAACTGATATACTTAAATTTCATAAATATTATGTCATTATAGTTACATTTTTATTAAAATGTGACATCGTATGAATTTCACGGTAGTAAATATCTTATTTTTAAGATTTCTTATTAAAAATATTTCATTGATCTTTATCAATGACATAAGATCGACGAAGAAAAATTTTTTTTATTTTTTATTTTTTTTTTTTTAAACTTCCGCTTTTAAAATCTTTTTATTCATTTTTTATTCTGATAAATTAAATCTTTTAAATTTCTCATTATAAATAATCTTTGAATTCTTTAAAATTTACATACTAATAATTATATTCTAATATATAAATATATGTATATGTGTGTGTGTATGTGTCTGAAGAGTGGCTAATATATATATGAGCATAGTATTCAAAAGACAATAAAAAATATGTAAATTATATATATATATATATCCATAATAGTGTTAAAGCATGTTTCGCTGAAGGAACGTTAGAGGCGCTGGATTAACTTTATAATTTAAATGAATTAGTTTGTTTATTTTTATTGTTAATTATTTATGTTTTAGCGTTCTCGATATAATGGTTTAAAATAACTTGTAATTTAATTTATTCTTTTAGGTATTGAATTTCTATATTTCTATCTTATTATTTATGTATTTATTTTTAATATTTGTTTGTATATTCTTTTAGGATTAAATAAAATCTTGTAATTCAAAAACCGAATTACAAATTAAATTCCATAAAGTTATTAAAAAGAATGAACTAAAAAAAAAAATACTTTCATTTTGAATTTTTTTTAGTTAGTATTTTTATTTTAAAAAATTATAATATATATACATATATTTTAGATCTATCTTCCATTTTGTTAAATAATATGTAATTTAATTTATAAGTCGGTTTTTGACTTACAAATATTAATAATCTTAATAATTAGACATTCATTCGATTCATAAATATATTATATATCAGAACATTATGATGCAATTATTTGCTTATATTATTTTCTACAATATTTTAGAATTTATAATCTAAATTATAAATTTAATACATTCTATTAGCTATCAATCAATTATCAATAAGAAAAAAAAATAAAAATAGTGTATTTTCTTCAAAGAATACTACTTTTTAATAATAATAATAATATTTCTTTTCTTGCTCAACTTTTTGGTAAAACTCTAATGTTAAAAAAAATACAATCATAAATATTGAAATTTAGTGGGAAATGGAAGAAATAAAAAAAAAATAACAATACCAACACATTTGTATTCAAAACAATTCTGATTCAAATCACCTGCTTACCTAAGGCTATTTCTACATATAATCATTATCGACACACATTTACCAATTTGTTAATTTATCGTACCTGAGATATAAACGTAAAAAGAAAATAAATTAAAATTAATAAATTAAAAAAAAAATAATAAAATTTTATTTATTTATTTTTTTGTAAGTATATAACTTTTAAAAGTAGTTCTAACTTTTATATATAATAGAAATAAAGTCCAAGTTGTTGCTATCAACGTATTAAATATTACAAAAATAAAAAATAAATCAATAAATATATATTCCTACTAAATTACTAAATAACGTTAATATGAAAAAAGCGTAAAATGGAAACTTTAATTTGTAGAAAGATTTGAAATGAATTCTTATAAACTTACCCTTTACAATTATAAAGAAATGTGTCAATCTATTTTATTTAATTCTATTTATAATATTATTTACAATCTTCTTAATAATTTTAACTATAAATGTGGTACAATTACACATTTTTTTTTATTTTTATTTTACAAATTTTATTGTAAAATAGACATAAATTTAATTTGAATCAAATTTGGATACATTACAATTTTCTTTCATCAGTGCTGCTGATTTCTAAAAAAAAATTGCATAAAATATATATATTATATAATTTACCTCAACATCTATCAACAAGATAAAATGTGAATTGTTTATCTATACAAAGTTTGTTGATTTCTTTCTTGTTTAATATTCAAAGTTATATTTTATGTCCTACCAATGAGAAAATAGAGGTATTTTTAATATTAATATTCAATTCATAATTTACATTAATTTTTTAAAAAATTTCTATATATAAAAATTTAAATAATTTTATAATGCATTTATATAAAAAAAACAACAAATTTACTTACCAGTAAATTAAATTAAAAAATGTTATATGTTCATTAAAATTTTATTTAACAAATTTATCAAAATTTCTATTTTATCATTATTAAAATTGTAGTGTTAAAAGTTAAAATTATGTAATTAACTTAAATTTTCAATTATGATAAAAATAGAACTTATTTATTAATCGCTAAACTTTTATCATTTCATATTAAAAGCTAATAACATTTTTATATTATTTGATATAAATTTAGACAATTTTATTCGAAAAGATTTTTTTTTTTTTTATTATTATTTGTAATAGTTATATACTTAAATATATTTTATTTTAAAAAATGGTTTATAGAAGGTTTGTAATTGTTTGTTTAATAGCTATATCATGTGTTCCTTATTGAATGACTAAACATTCTATAAATTCACATTGCTATTAAATTATTAAAAATTAAATCCAATTCATCGTTCACAAAAAGAGATTTTATTTTTTCTTTTACAAATTTACAAACACAATGATGATGACTCGTCACAAGATAAAAGGGAAGTTAGTAATTCTTTTAAAACAAAAGCAAAAAAAAAATACTTTTATATGATAAATGTGACATGATTTGGTTGAAAGATCGATTAATTCGTAACTAAAATGATTAGTCGTGGCTTATAAGGTTAGAGACTAGTCTGTTTTTGATTGATGGAGAAAGTTTTTTTCTCCCCCCCCCTCCCTCTCTCTCTCTCTATTTTATGTTTGAACATCCTGCTTCCCCAAATTCAATTTTATGTTTCATTTAGATCGATGACACAATTTCTGCAACCCTTTCCGCATTTATCATCTGCCCCACTTCTCGTTATTCCACCTTCACTTTTTGTTCTGATTATAATTTTAATTGTAAACAATAAAAACTAAATTATTATCAGATAATATAATAATAAAGATAAATATCTATCCATCTAACTATCTAATCAAAAAAAAATATATATATAAAAATAAAAATATTTTTTTATATTTTTTTACAAACTTTACTTTCACTAATCTATCGTTTATCTTTATGTTTATATAAGTAATCTATAAAAAAATTTATAAAAAATAATTAAGAAATTATTCCAAAAATTCTACATTATTACATCAAATAGGTATCACATCCATATTTTCCAATTATGCTTCGAGATATTCAAACGAATTCAAGTCCCGGAATCTGGCAAAGAGGATTTGATGATCTAGCTGGGTATTATGGGTCTTTGGGACGGAGTCAATCCAAAAAATCCGGGATTAATATTGGTTAACTTGATAAAATGTAGCGCCTCCGATCAAGAAAATCAAGGTAAATGTTGATAGGACCCGTTCTACTGATCATAGGACACCTCATCATTTATATAACCGACTTGATAGTCCCTGTCATTGGGTAGAATGTACAAAAGTCAGAGGTCTTATATAATTTAATGTTCAAACCAAGATGTTTCTTAAAATCAATGTATCCTAATTATACAGTTATATTTTAACTATTTAATAATAGTACAAAAATGACAATATTTCTGTTTTATAAATATTCAATATCAATAAGAATAACAAAAAAAAAATAAATAAATACACGATTTTATTTTAATCATTTTGATAGAAATTTGTGTTATTTAAGAATAAACCAACTTTTTTTTTTTTTGATAAATTTTCAAATTTCTTATCGATAAATGTTTGAATATATTATTTTATTTTAATTGAAAATTATATTTATAAATGAAATAATTTTATTTATTTATTTTTTTGTTGTTTTTGTAATGTATTATTATATACCAATATTAACAGGTGTTTAATAATAGTATTTTAAATATAAGAAGAAAACTAAACCTGTTAGGGAACTATTACAATTTTTTAAATAAATAATCGTTCTGTTATGCATAAATAAATCATATGGCTCATAGGGCATTATTATATATAATATAAAACAGATACATATACACAATATATCCTTACTAATTATGTTCTCCTAAAGACATGCTTTTTTTATTTATTATTACTATTACAATTTTAAACTAGAAGCAATTTTTGAAAACTATATATTATTAGTAAAATGAATGTATTATTAAATAAAAATACTGGCGAATATATTCCAATTTACATTTCAAAATTATACTTTCTATCAGTTTATTTATTTATTTTCTTTCATCAATTTCGTAAATTTTCTTACATGCACCACCTAAATGTCCTAAATTCTTAAATAATATATATATATATAAAACAAAAAAAAAATGATTCAAATTAACTTTCACGTGTTGATCTCTGAGAATCGTTGTTTGTAATTAAGTTTAAAATACCGACTAGTCTAATAGTCAATTTGTATATTTTTGTATTTTTTAAATATATAATATTCAATTTTGTTTTTATTTTTTTTATTAAATAATACATAATTAAATTAGATACAAAATATTATAATTATTTGTTATCCATTAGTATATATTGCAGGAGGCTTTTTTTCAAAAAAAACAGTTTCTACTAATCTTAAAATATATAATAAATATATATATATAATTACCTAATAATTATTATGAAACCCTTCCACCATCCCTACGACATTACCTTAAATATTGTCGTTTTTGACGTTATATATTGATATTAATATGAAAAAATAAAAAAAAAACAAAGAATTTATTTATTAATATAATTTAGAAATATTAAAATATTTAATATTAAAAATCCAATTTAAATATATAATAAATAAATAATAATAATAATAATATATTATATATTTGTAATGTTAGTTAGAGAGTCAATTCCATTTTGTTTTTGTTGTAATATAAGATTGCATTAGTTTGTCCCTCAAATAACCCTTGAACTTTCTACACTCTCCCGTGAGAATTATTTTTTTTCAACCTACTTTTAATGGCATTGGGATAAGATTTGTAAAATATAAAAAAAAACTCAATACAATTATATTTGAGTTAATATTTTTTTCTTCATTTACAAAATTCTTTTAATTTTTATAATTATTAATTATTTAATAAATAAAGGTGTTATTTTGTATGTTCTTAAAAATATTTTTTATTTTTTTTATTTTTTTGATCCTTCTTATTAAATACTTCTCTTGTTATAATGATAGTCCTTCTCTCAATAATTATATCCTTAGACAGATTCATAATTGTCTATTTATTACATTTATGAAAATAATATATAATATAGTTTTAAATATTATATACGTTATTGAAATATAAATAACAAGGGAGGGATTAATGTGTTGAAATGAATATGTAAAACTAATTATGAAAAAATTTTAATCTATAAGTGCAGTATAGAGATATACCTGTTGAATATTACAAAGAATTTAAAAAAACAAAAAAAAAGTATTACATATACATAGTATAGTGGTATGTAATATATGTATAAACAAAATTAATTTGTGTGTTTAAAAAGGAAAATGATTCTTCTCTCTAATAAATTATAATGTGTAAATGAATAAATATTAAATTTTTTTTTTTAAACATTTTAAGGTAGTTTGTGACTGGCATTCCGAAGTGAAAAAAATAACTTTTTTTTTATATAAAGCATGCTATAATAATTAATGAAAATTCACATAAGAATTTATTCGATTCAATTTAATACGAGTTATAATTAAATAATTATAATAATATAAAAATAAAATATTAATTTACTAGTACTCAGCTGATGTCACTAGATGAAATCAACTTTAAATGATTTTTAGGTTGGAATTTGAACTATAAATAAACTATAATTGAACCAAAAAGTATAACAAATATTTTTTATATTTATTAATGTTTAATATCCTTTGTCACGTACCATTTATAAGTATATTAAAAATTAATTAAATTAAAACTATGTGGTTAATCGTTTTAAAATTTTTACAGTGTATGTTTGAGATACCGTTTTTTCTATTAGATAGTTTTTTTTTTGTGAGGTCAAGTTTGTCAATTTCTTACAAACCCTGAATTTCCGACTTATTGAACAAGGACACTCATAAGAGCTCATGTATTTTTGCATAACTTTAATTAATTATATTTCTTAAACAGTGAGGTAAAAAAATCTGTTTTTTTTTCTATAGGTATATTTAATTATCTTTCGAATAAATATAAAAAAAATATAGGGTCAAGTTTAAGTCATTTGAATCACAAACTACCTTAAATGAAAATATGATTTTAAAAATCTTTAGTAAATTAATAAAGAATTAATATAAAAGAAAAAAATTTTATTTGATAATATAATAATAATAATTTATAAAAACTATCGATAATAATTTCATCTAGGAATGTATTTTTTTTTTTAATTTATTTTCATTATTCTTAAATATTTTTAATGTATATTTTAAAGGTAAAAATATTTAAAATATTAATTAAAATAAAATTTTAGTCATATTATTTTGGCATTATAATGATAAACATATAAATATACCAAATAATAAATATTCACATTATAAAGTCTAATAATAATAATAATTTTGGTATATATTATATTTGTTTGATAAAAAAAAACACAAAAACTTATCTTTATCGTTATTTTTCTATCAATATTGCTAAAATATTTACTTTCTATCATATTTTTTATATTTAATTTCATAAAATTTCTTATAAGCATCTCCTAAAAATAAATATGCTATTCAAATTAACTTTCTCATCTTAATGTAGTCATCGCGTTCGTTCGTTGTTTATAATTAAATTTCGAATAACGATTGAATACGAACAAACTAAGCGAGAGTTTTTTTGAGTTTTGTGAGTTCATCTACATTTCAGGAGCATGCATCTTAGCGAATGCACCGGAAAATTCACTCTTATTTCTATGTCAACCACTTTCCCGCCCTCTTCTCACCTTTCTTTCCTCTAAACGCTCTCCCCCCCCTCCTTATTCCTTCTCCTCCTTCTCCTTCCTAATGTACCTATACCACGTTATTCTCCCACCCAATCGTCGTTCCACATGAATGTATCTTAAATCGATATGAACCCAATTAAATCATATAGCTACATTCTTTTTGCTTTGCTTTGTTTTTTTGTTTTTTTTTTGTTTTTTGATTGCAATTGAAATATTTAAGTGAAAGCTCCCCCCATTGATTGTGCTGTTTGCTGGCCATTCGCTTGTCTTTTGATACTTGTCTGGTCTACTGGCCTTCTCTCTCTTCTCTTCTCTTATCATCATTAATACTTCAATTGACAAAAAAAAAAAACTTGATTTAAAAAAAAAAAAAAAAAGTTAACCTGATTAAATTAATGTTGTCTGTTAATAAATAAAATCTCAACTTGTTGCTCTGCTGTTGGCCCTCAATTTCTCCAATTTTTCTTCTAATGAATTATCTTGATGGAACGTTTAACTGTGTGGCTTTCTCTCCTTTAGTCTTTTTTAATGCTACCATCCGACTTTTGAATTCAATCTATTCAACCGAAACATTTTTTTTTTAAATATATACATACATATAAGTAAGTATATACTATTTAAAAAAACATTCTATAATTAATATTTTATTTAATTAAACTTATCCAATTCAAATTTAAAAAAAAAAAAAAAAAAAAAATTTCCCTTAAATTTTTTTCTTGAAAATTTTATGTAAGTATTTATGCCTGAAAACCATTTCTAAATTCAATTTACATTATCTCTTCTTTTTTTTAGTATTATTATAAAATACAAATAGAAAATCCAAAAAAAAAAAATAATATATGAACTCAGTTAAAAAATTAAATTTCTTCATTGAGTTCCTCTCTATTGGATGCAATTCTTATTCCTTTAAACATGAAGAAATAATTTTTTTTAAAAAAAAACACTAATTAAATAATTAACCAATAATTTAAATGCAATTTCGAGTCATTCACCCTATTATAATAATATTTAAATAAATTTGACTTTATTAATTTTTAAGTATAATAAAACTTGAACAAGGAATTTCTATGTGTTAGGGATTGCAAAATTATAGCATGTATTATTTATTATCCTTATATAAAATTTTAAAGAAAAATGAATGTTTCAATGGATAGTAGGTAGGTACGTTTCTTTTTTTTCATATCTGATTTAAATTCTATAGATTCTAAAATACAAAATTTAATTAATTAAATTAAAAACAAATTGTGACTTTACATCTAATGAAATAAATATAAATTTAATTATTTTTTTTTTTTTTAAATTTTACCCCGAATTTTATTTATAAATTATGAGATTATCAACATTTATTTATCTCTTTACTAACATTGTCAAGATTAGGTTGTTTTAGAGTCCAAATTTTATATACCTATGAATGTATTTATAGGTATTAATTAATAAAATTTGTAAACTTTGTAAATACTCTTTAATATAATAATAGATGGAAAATATAGAAATGTTTATTAAATTGTGAATTTAAAATAAATAGAAATTTTCGAAAAGATCTCTTAAAATTTATTAGTTTAGGGATACCATAGGAAAATTATAGAATAATAAATTTAAATTTAAATTTTATGATATTGGACAATTGACAAATTTTTACTTATATTTATATTCAAGGAAAACTAATGATGTTTAGTTTTACTTTCCTTATTAATCATATTATTTTTATTTTTATAAAACTAGTTCACACATAAATTCACAAACTATTGAATAAATGTATATACAGTGACGGTGCTGTTGTCGGCAGGCTAACCATTTGAGAAGAATTGCATTGCCATTGCCCGACAACAGCGCCACCCTGGCGTCTAATTTTTACCATCATTATATCACTATTATGTTGATTCTTTAAAATGATTTTGGAACAGAATCGAAACAATATTATTAAAAGAATTCATCGTGATTACTTTCTGGAACCATACTATCTTATCATTGTAATCAGTAAAATATTAATTAATATTAAAAATAACGATTATACTAATTTATTTAATAATTTTATGCTCATTTTAATTTTCATGACAGATTGACAGATTTATTGATTATGATTACGAGAAAGGAAAAAAATAGCCAGTAATATATTTCATTTATTTATCACCAAATTAATAGGTTAATTTTAATTGACATTTTCTTTTGATTTTATTTAAATAATCTCATTAATAATAATGATAATGATAACCACCTTAACCAAATTCTTACTTTAGCTTTAATTAATGGTTATTTTTCAGTTAAAATTATATTATAATGATCACAAAAATTTGTATTTTTTTAAGTGAAATTTTTCATTTCTTGGTATTTTTATTTTATTTTATTGGTATTATTTTTGAATTATTAAAATTTAAATATGTATTAGTAATAATCTATTTCCGTGTAGAAATAATATTATTATGAAAATTAATTTTGACCTAATTTTAGATTAATCATTCATAATATCATAGCTCCATTTTTTTTTTAATTTTTCAATTTTTGAGAGATGACATATTTTCTATAAAAACTTTCCTTCTAATGTTATAAAGTAATTGTCATTACTATCTTAGTATAAGTAGGATATGTAAGTAAATTTTGAAATTTCTAAGAAATTTGCCAATCGTTTCTTTCTTTTTCTTAATGGTTATATTTTCTTTTTTTTATTAATATTATTTATCTGATGGTACCTTGATATGGGTACATCATTAACTGCATTTCTATATTTTCTGATTTTTTTTAGCATTTTTTTTAATAATAATAATAATATTTACTTAATTATAAATTGAATTTCATAATAAAAAAAATATAAATTAAATTATCAAACCCCTCTATTAAATGAAAAACCTGATAAATATTCAAGGCCTCTTACATATAAATAACCTAATAAGGGTTGTTTTGTCTGCCTTTTAGAAGAGTTTATTCTATTTACAAATATAAATAGGTATATACTATAAATAATCAAATTTAACATAGATTTTCTATTCAAAATTGTAAAATGTAAAATTTATTTATTTATTTGTTACAGTTATTGATCATTTAAAATTGAAAAATAAATTTAAAATTTAAATTTTTTTATTTTAATAATAAATTAATTAATTATTTTCTTTTAATATTTAGGAGGTAGGAGGATAAAATTTTAATTTTTCTCCCTCATCATCTTGAAAAAAAATACATAATGAAAACTATAATATATGTTTTGTATTTTTTCTTTTTTTATATTTAACTAGCTGCTCAGAGCGCCTTCGGCGCTCTTCACACCTAGACGGGGGCTCCGCCCCCTGTACCCCCGAGTGTTACATAGTATTTGGTGGTTGAAAGTAGTAAAAGGTTTTCATCCATTTTGTTTCAATCAGTATATTACATAAAACATTCATTTCTTTTTGTGTTCTTATTTAAAAAATATATTTTAATTTAATCACTATATTAATTATATATATTATTATTGTATATGTTATATCTATCTACCTATGTGGCTCAAAGATACTCGAAAGTTCTTAGCCGCAACAACCACATTTCTCCAAGTGTCCCTATCCTGAGCCCTTGTTCCATCTCTCTTACGTCCCTTCCTACGCTTCATTGGTTTTCCAAGCGGACGTTTTCCAATAGGTCTTCCCACCAATAACTTTTTCCTCTCCCATTCTAGCCACGTGCCCTGCCTATCGCAGCTTTTTCCCTTTTATAACCCTAACTATTTCTGAAGATGCAGAGAGACCATGCAATTTCTTGTTATGCTGTCTCCCCCATTCCCCGGTGACCTCATCTTTCTTTGGCCAATAAATGCAGGGAAGAATCCTATTCTCAAACACTCTGAATCTACTCTCATCTCCCAGGGTCATAGACCATGCCTCCCACCCATATAATGCAACAGGCAAAATAATTTTTTTATATATTCCCTTTGATAATAATTTTGAAGAGATAAGCCTCTTTATTGCAAGATAACAGGCGTTTCCCGATTGCAACCCCGATTTAAATTCTTCTCAAATATTATTATCCTTCGTGATTACATTCAATTTTTCTACATATTCAAATTCTACATTTTGTATCTTAAGATTTTGTATGTCAATACTCTTCCTCTTTGTTACTAAATATTTTTTCTTATCACTATTAATTTCAAACCTCCATTAATTTTTCCTCGCTATCTGCAATTGCAATTTCCTAATCTCCTATTATATTTAAGTCGTCTGGGTAACCTAACATTTTACAATTGATTTCTTCATCTTATTCTTTCTTTACTACCTTCAAGACAAATTTGAAGATCAAAATTTGAAAAAGTTTATGCTGATCTATATTGAGTCATGTGTATGTTTTACTAAAGTCTACAAATAATTAGTGAACAGAAATATTGAATTCGCAGTTTTTTTCCTAATATCTGTCATAATGAAAATATCTTAATTAATGTTGATCGATTTGGCCTTAACCCGCAATGATATCTCCTAATATTTCCACCGCCTATGGTTCTTAAGTATTTTCTATGTTATTATAGTGAAATAAAGTATAATATTTCTTGATCATTACATTTTGATATTTTATTTTCATTGCTAGATTATTATTGAATATTTTTAATTATAATGAAACTTGGGAAAATGCAAAAATAGAGACTTGAGACAATTTATAAAAATTAACGGTATAAAACTATAGATAAATGACCAATATATACATTCATTAATAGTATTAATTTAAATTAATTGATTTATTTGTTTTTTTATTATTAAGTTCATTTATTAATTTTTTTAGATCTTAGTTATTTTCCTCCCTTAAAATAAACTTATCTAATTCTGTGGTGCTAGGGGATTTGAAAATTATTCGTCGCATTATGAAGATTTCGCTTACAGTTTCTGTCATGTCCGACCTCCATCCAACAGTTATTTTCTGTCAAGTTTTTTGCTTCTCTTAATCATGTGATCTATATATTTAATTTTTTTTGATTCATTATAATAAAATTTAAACAAATAAAAATTTTTACTTTGTTAATTTAATTAAATTTCAATATAAACTGATTGTGAGTGATACGCTTATCCAATACTCTGAATAATTTGTGTACAAAAATATTGAATGTTCTTAGCGAGATTTGATATAATGTTGTACGATTTGTCCTAAATCTGAATTAGAAGAAAATTATAAATTGCCTCCTTTTCCAGCTCAATTCATTTACCCACCCATGTTGCATATGGCATCTAAATTTCTTAAAACTCCGTTTTTTTAAATTTAAAATAGAAGGAGAGAAAGAGTTTTAAATTATATTCGAATAGTCTATATATTCTATATATCAGTATTTTTTTCTGAATTTAATACCAAGTTGATTTTCAAAATTTTCCATTCTTAATGCATATGATCGATTACATGTGTTAAAATTTAAAAAAATTCAAATACTCTAATTTTTATATTTATATACAATTTAATATTATTTTTTATTAATATCATATCAAAAAAAAGAGAATTTATTAAAATTAAAAATAAAAAAAGAAGCCTATTAATAAAATATTGAATGGTGATTTAAATATTTTATTAAATTAATTAAAATGAGACCTTTTAGAATAAATTATTTAATTGAAATGATATTTAAATATAAGAATTTAAAAAAATATTATATTCTTTGTTTGGCAATTGTTATTTAATTATGTGCAACATGATTCGACTTGCACAGAGCATCGTTATTTTTTATTAATATCACATAATAAAAATGAATCTTTTAAACATAATAAATAAAAAAGACATTTTAATAAATTTAAAAAATATACCCAATTTAAAAATGTCAAAAATTTAAAACAACTTTATATCATCATATTTTAATTTTTATATAATATATATATATTTAGTAATTAATAATAGAGTAATTAAATTAAAATAAAAAACAAAGATAATATAATTCAGTCATTTTAATTCAGGTTAAATAATATTTTTTTTTATTATTCAATGATAAAATTTATATATTATTATATATATATTATAGAAAAGAAGAAATATTCAATTAAATAAAAAATAATTTAAGATAAAAATATGATCTAATAAATATTTTAATTAAATTGAGAACTTTTAGAATAAATTATTTAATTGAATTGATATTTGTATATTAGAATTTAAAATAAAAAGGGAAATATTATAATAATTCTTCGATTGGGAATCTCTATGATAATTCATTGTTTGAAATGATTCCGCTAGGCCGACAGTGAGCCGCGAGCTGCTCTTGAATGAACAACACGGAGAATTATATAAACTTTAAAAAATTAATTTCTGCGGTTATTGATAAGATATTAATAAAATTTATAGCCTATGTTACTCTAGAGGTATATAAGAATATTGTGATGTAATTTCAAAGAAATCGGTTCAGCCAATTCTGAGTCTATAAAATAGTAATTTTCCGGACAGACAGACAGACAGACAGACAGACAGACAGACAGACAGACGTGAAAAATTCTAAAGTCACTTTTGGATTCTAGAGGTCATGAAACGCGAAGATATGCAAAAATTTTTAAATTCTGAGCAATGTGCAGACAAAAACCTTTTTTTATATATATAGATATTAAATAAGTTAAACATTAATTAATCATAAATATTTTTTATTAGTTGGTTGTTGTTTTTTTCATTGCAATTTGTAAAACTTTCCCTTAAATGATAAAAAGAAAATGATTAGAAATTCAAACACTAAAATATTTTACATCTACTTTAAAATTTCTCCTTCATCGGTCATAAAAAAAAAATTAAATAATGCAATTTAGTTGATTATAACAGGCATTTATCAATATTTCTAATGGATATTAAAATATATTTATGTTCTTTGAAATAATTACAACCATAATAATAATAATAATAATAATAATAATAATTAATAAATATTTTACTATCTTGTTTGTTGGTTTGTAATCGTGATGTTTTGGAAGCGGAAAAAGATTAATCTCTCTCTCTCTCTCTTTAAAAAATAAAAATATATGTGCTAAACGCTCGTTATTATGATTATTATTATTACTTTTTTACAAAAAGAAAAAAAACTGTAAGATTATAGAAAAGAAGATCAGTTTTAATGTGTAGGTATTAGATAAAACTTTTTAGAAAGTAAATAGAAAAATAATTAATTTTAATTATTTTTAAATTTGATAGTCGGTTTTCTCAAATGATAATTGATATAATAAATATTATATTATACATTTTATTGATTTAATTGAATTTAATGATTGTAGGAGTGGAATGAGGAATTTCAGGTGTCTCACACACAGTCGAAAGATTTTTTCTTTTATTTTAATTTTATTGAAAACTATAAACACTCAAAGATGACATAAAATTTATAACTAAAGTTAATTAAGTTTCTTTTTAATTTTTTAATAAGACAATAAAAAATATGCCAGGATTAAATTCTTACTAATGTAAAATATATTAGAAAATGGAATATAAACTTTATAAATATGTATATAATATTTTGATTTTTGTTTATTAAAATTTTTCTTGTAAATGTTCATTTAATTAAGCTTATTATATTAACAACTATTTATATCTTTGAATATAATAATATTTAAATTTAAATAAATGAGAATAGTTATTCAAAAGAATTATTTAATAAATTTCTCTAAAATTTTAATTACTTATAGTATTATTGTTATTAGAAGGCGCCACAAGAGGTGAGGTTAGTGCAGCTGCCTCACATTCTCGTGGCCCCGAGTTCAAGTCCCGGGCCTGCCAAGGGAATTTCTAGCTGGGGTCTTTGGGATGGAGTCAACCCATCCTCCGGGATCAAAATTGGGAAAACGACTTGATAAAAAGTAGCGCCTCCGATCAAGAAAATCAAGGTAAAGGTTGATAGGACCCGTTCTACTGATCATAGGACACCTCATTGATATATCCGACTAGATAGGAGTTGTCCTTTCGTAGAACGTACAAAAGTCAAAGGTTTATTTTATTTATTAAAGGTTTATTTATTATTATTATTATTATTATTATTATTATCATAATGATTATGTATAATAGCATTATTGATTCTGTATATGCCTCAGAATGTGTTTGTGTGTAGAAAATTAAAAACAGTAGAGATTAATTTCCTAAGAAGGGCATATCAGAATTGAGATCTTAAGAAAGAAGACAAAGATGTGTGCAACAAAAACAATGGATATGGTTTGGATACATAAATAGGATAATCAAACAACGATGGCCAAAAAGATTATATATCTATATTGTCCTAATAAAAATAAAAGAAGAGGAAGGTCAAGATACGCGGGGAAACAGAGGGGAGTGAACGAGTGATGTTGGAGAGGAATCTTAGCAAGGAGGATTGGCGGAAAAAGAGAACTGGAGAAAGAGATGCAGAGAGAATCCAGCATTAGCCGTGAAATCCCTGTTTTTTTTATTTTTTTTTTAAATATCATTTTTAATTATATTAGTAACATCAAAGACTCAAAAATTTAATAATTTATTTTAATTTTTTTTTATTATATATATTATATTTAGATTTGAATGATTAATTTGTAAATTAGAAAAAACAAAACAAAAAAATACGTTTCATTTCAAATAGATATATAATATATATATATATATATATATCTATATAAATATATAGATATATATAGATTTGTATCGGATGAGTGAGTTTCAAGGATTTTAAATAAAAATTTCACGTGAAATAACAGAAAGTTTTTATTCGGATAATACTGGATTTATCTTTAGGTCCTTGATTCAATTTTATTACTTTTGTCGACTAATCATGCATTTATACAATAATATTTTGTTTTTATTTAAGCAAATTTTATTAATTTTTCTTTTTGTATTTAATAATTAAATAATTATTTAAAACCACAAAAAAAATATATATTTATTAGTAGTAGATGAAAATATATCAAATATGTTATTATAATGAAATGTATAACAATATTTAAATTTGTTAATAGTTTTCGGTTTTAATTCTTTTAATTGTGCAGTTAAAACGTATGCCAATTAAATTCTGTTCTTTAATTTTTAGCTTATATTTATCACTAATATATTTTTATTAAAACTTTTATGTTTTTTGTTATAATTATTAAAGGGATTTTTATTTAAAGACCACATTATTTGTAAATATTATTTATTCAATTAAAATAATAATTGTACAACGTTTTGATTGCTTATACTGCAATCGTTCTCAATTAATATGAGCTAGCTCCGACTCAGTTCGTTTGAGTCGGAGCAGCCAATTGAAACGTTATATTTAAATTATTATTTTAATTTAATAAATAATATTTACAAATAATGTAGTCTTTAAATAAAAATCCCTTTAATAATTATAACTTCTGTCTGGCAATAAATTCATACCATTTTCCCACTGGGAAGATAATAATAGTTTTAAGGGATAATCTGGAGAGTACAGAGAATGAAAAACTATTCTACTTCAATGCAAAACAACATAACTTTATAAACTTGAAATTGAATTATTTTCTCTACTTTTTATTTTTAATCCACCTTTGAAATGTTGTGTTGTTGCTACGCAGAAGAGAATGAATGTTACAAGTTTCGACAAACATTCGTTGACAACCAGCAGCCCGATTTTTTTCAAAAGGAAGTAATGAAAAATCTCTTCCGGAAAATTATTTTTTTTTTTACCATAAGCGTAAGACAGAAATGATTCTTCTACTTAAAAAACAATTCACACTGCAAGTTGTAATGTACTGACAACACACAATTCATAGAAACAAAATCCTTTCGTTGAAATGATTTTATAGTAAGTGTGTGTGTGTGTGTGTGTTTTTTTTTTATTTTGACAAAAATAGAAAAATTCTTAAAAAATAAAATATTATTTTTGATTTTAAAACATTAATTAAACAAATAACTAAATATATAAGTAAATTTTTACCAGAATGAAATCATATCCATATTTTTTTAAGAGATACTCTTTTATAATTTTAAAACTTTCTATCTCTATGGAGATGGAAAGAAGAGTCGATGGGGTTAAAAAATAATGATGAATTTTCATTTGATTTTTAATTTTTTTTTTTCCTATATTTTTGATTGTAATCAATTTTTAAGTATATGTAGGTATAATTATTTTAATAAGAGATATTTTTATTTTTACCTTTTATTAGAGGTATAGGTAAATGTATGAAAAAAAATAATAAGAATAATAAATAATAAACAAATAAAAACGTTTCCAATTATAAAATAAAAGGTGAATAGAAATCCGGGTTAAAAGACCAAAATAATTTAAAAAAAAAAAAAAAAAATATTTTTTTAATATTTGAAAGTCTTCATTCATATCTATGAAATTATTTCAATTTCTATTCAAATTTTTTTTTTTTTTTAATTCAGTAATAAACCATCGATGAAAGATGAAAGGGAATTGTTTGCTTATGAAAATGAAACCTGTTTTAGAGAAAATGAAATCAGCCAAAAGTGTAAGAGACAGAGAGAGAATGCAAAATAAAAAAAAAAGATTCTTTTTAAACAAGGATGACGAATGTTTAAAAAAAAAAACAAAAACTAAATGAATATATGTAAATTAATTATTCATCTCTCTCTCTCTCTCTCTCTCTTACAGGAGGATTTCATTTATTTGCAAGATCAAGGGCAGTCGATAATTGTCATCGTCGTAATTCATAGTTAGAAAGAGAGAGAAAGATAAAAATGAAATTACTATTACAAGAAAAACCACTATTGACCTCTACGGTTTTAGGAACCTCATTTCATTAAAGAAATCCATTAAGATATGATTTCTTTCAACTTATATTTTTATTTTTATTTTCTTTAACCATATTAGTTAGTTCATTAGTTAAGTGTCAGAATATGTCTGTCTGGTAACCTCTTTAAAGTTAAAAATGAAAATATATTATACAATAAAATTAAAACATTTTTTAATTATTAATTTATTCATTAAAAATGAAAAAAATTATATCAATATAATATATAATTTTCTATGTATGTATGAAATGTCTGATATATCATGAAGTTAGTTACAAATTTAGAATTTTACAATTTACAATTTTTTTAGAATTTAAAATAATAAAAAAAATATTGAAATATTCTAATTTTTGATATTAATATTATGTTTTATCATAAAAGAGAATTTATTAAACATAATAAACATAAAAAGAAACCAATCAAAGTTATTAATTTGTTACAAACTTCATTGTTTTAAAATTTTGTTTTGTTATTAAATATTAAAAAAAAAATTAAAAAAAAAACAATTTGAAGTTATCGTTATTAATTTTATATTTAAACATTATGTTATTTTGTAAGTATTTGAAATAAAATTTCCTATAAATTATTATTATTATTAATCAATCTCTTGCCGCCTGTACCTCTAAGAAGAGATTTATGGCGCAGCATTGGAACGGCTAGTAATACAATAAAATTAAAACAATTTTTAAATATTAATTTCTTATTTAATATACTACTCTATAGAGAGTGTGAGTGCCATTAAAAAAAGCCGATTCATAATTATATTATTATATTTATTATTAATTATGATATTTAAAAATAGATACATTAATTAATTTCTGATTAATTTAATACAAAAAAAACAAAAGCGAGAAAGAGAGATTTTTGTTTCCTTTCTTAATAAATAAAAGATTGGAAAAGATAAGTTGTCGGATTTGTTGGCCATGAGATAACATTAGCCTCGTTTAAAAAGTCTGGGACGATTCTTATGAAAAGCTTTAGTTTAGTTTCTAATTCATTGAACTACTTCCAAATAAATAAATATCTTGTTGGAATTTGGCCAAATTGTTATACATTTATTCAAATAAATAAAATCTATGAGAGAAAGAAAGACATCAAGAGAAATATTCCTCCTCAGGCGCCACTTTTGGGATTAAAAAAGGGCGGACATTTATATTTGATTTATAATAAATTATCAGGCGATTATAAAGCTTAAGCTTAAGCAATAAAATTAAACATGCCCATTCAAAAGATGCCTTATCAAAAATTATACCTATTAGCCCTTCTCAATTCCATTATTCTTAATTATACCTTTGCACAATACAAGATGAAATATCTTTTCATTTACAAGACATTCATTAAAACAAATTAAATAATAATCCTCTCACTAAATTTTATATAAAAAGATTTTGTTTTTTTTAAATTAATTAGCATCTGAAGTAACTTTAACTCTTTATTTTAATCATTTTTGAAAAAACGAAAGTATATTTGATAAGAATCTTAAAAAAAATGAAAAAGTTTTAATGATATAATTTTTATTTAAAATAAAAAAAAAATTCAATCCAGTCAACTGGAAATTGAAATGTTTTTGAGAAAGTTGAAAAGTGATTAATTTATATACCTACAATCTATATTAATAATAATAATAATTGGTTGATTAAAAAATAAATAAGTAAATAAGTAAATGAGAGATTGAAAAACAAATTTTTTTATTTTAAATTTTTTTTAATCGATTTTTTTTTTTTTTTTTTGGACTAACATTGAATTGAAAAGTAAATTTTAATTATAAATTTTAAATAAAGAGAAATCTATATTAATTATTAAAAAAAAAGAATTTATGGTGACGAAATAAATCATTTATTTTCTTTATATTTAAAATTAAAAAAAAAAAAATAAAAATGTTAAATTAAATTTTTAATTTAATCTAAAATAGTCAATTTGTTAAAATCTTAATCCAATATAAATTAGAAATAGGTACATACATATTATCTGAAAAATAATAATATTAATAATAATAATACTAATAGTGTGTGTGTGTGTGTGTGTGACTAGATGCAAATATCTTTTTCATACATTCACAATTGGTTAGGAATTGAAAAAAAAAAAATTATACCTATATTGACTACTATAGATTGTGTTTTTAATCCCTTGTTCCCTTTCCCCTTTCATATTATAAATATATATTATATATATATAAATAATAAAATTAAATATTATTTTATAATAAATAACTGAATAAAATAAATAAAAATCAATCTCTAAAATAAATATAATAATTTCAATTTAACTATGCATTTATTTATTTATTTATTTTTCTTGTTAATAAAGATATATTCATTTTTTTCTGTTTTATAATACTTTCTTATCTACTTATTTTATCGATGCTCTCCACACGTAAAGCCCCATTTCTCTTTAAATATTTGATCCAAGGCTATTTATCACTCACTAGACACTTTCTATAGTAAATTTAATCAATGTGGACCTCTCTTCTTAGGGAAATTCCATTTTATTTCTTTTACTTGCTAAACATGTTTTGTTTCTTTTTTTTTTTTTTTTTTTTTTTTTGATATATTTGTTCCAAATAATTAACCATTTCAATTCAACAAACACAAATTATGGCCTTTCAAAAGTGAACGGAAGCAATTTGGGCACTGTTGAATCTTTTTTAAATGCCTTCATCATGTATAGTCAAATGATGAATTAATAACAAAAAATAAAAAAAAAAAAACTTATCCCCACCTCATCATTCATAAGTTTTCAATTTGAATTTTTAAATAAAAAGAAATATGTAATATATAATATGATAATTTATAAAATAAGTAAATAATCGCTGTTTTTCGTTATTTTAATGTCTTTATGAATAATATAATAAAATTGCTAATAAATATTTTATATTATATATTTAAATAAATGAATAAAAAAATAACTTATTAATTAACACACTTTTTAATCAAATCAATGCCCTAAAAATAGAATATAAAATATTAATTAAACCTTGAATATTATCCTTTACATATGCATAGGGTGACCAAACGTCCCAGTTTTCCGGAATAGTCCCGATTTTAAGTGCTCTGTCCCGACGTCCCGAAAAATGTCTTCGCGACAGTCAATTGTCCCGGTTTTTAAATATTTAGGTCCGACGAACATTTTCTCACAATTAGTTTGACTCTTATTTTCGATTTTTCATTCAATATGGCTCAAAAAAAAAAAAATGGTAATTTTTTTTTACAAATGTCCCGGTTTGGTGTTTTCGAAATATGGTCACCCTACATATGCTCAACAAAAAAGCGTGAGCGCATTTGAACTTAAGTAGTAGGTAAATAATTTAATATTATTATAGAAGTGTGTTAAAATGAAATTACAAATTATTTACATTAAAGACAGACAGAAAAGTCAAGTTAATAAAAATTATTCTCTCTCTATCAAATATTAAATACCCTTAAATAAAATTTTTACAATCATTAACAAAATTTAACATTAAATATAAATAAATATCCAAATATTGAAATCTTTAATTATATTCATGTAGGCGTTATCTATAAAATTTATGAATGAATGAAGATCTCATTAATGAAGAGATTTATCTTTTATAATTTATTTTAGAATTTATTTAATATATATTCTAGATTATATATTTAAATGGAATTTTTACATGTTTTAGTTTTTTTTTTTTGTTTTTTTTTATAATTTCTATTTTTTATATGTGCCAAGTATCAATATCAAATGTGAAATTAATCTACATCTATGATGGTATTTAAGTAATAGTAATTAGTGTAGGCAAATAAGTAGAATACCTTGATAATAAAATATGCCTTAGGCTTGATATTAAATAATCAATCCGTTACACTCCCCTAGACCTTATTTCCCATAAACTTTCGCTTTGTAAGGAAGTTTTATATAAATTTCAATTTAAAAAATACTTTTAAATAAATTATAAAGATGTATAAGAATATATAAAATTCAATTCATGTGAAAAGTGAAGAGTGAATAACATGAAATTATTAAAATCATTACATCTTTTATTATTATTATTATTATTATTATTGTATAATAGTCCAAAAGAATACGGAAAAAGTATTCAAGCATATATAATAATATATTATTTATATTTAATCTTTATATTCACAAACAAATATTTATATTAATCATTTATTGTGTTTAGTGTAATATTAAATTTATAGTTGAAATTATTTATTATTTTATTTATAAAGAAATTATCTTATTCATGGGTGGTGCTGATGGGTGCATTTTTATTTTTATAAATGTTTTTTTTCTTCTTCTTCATCTATCACTTATGTATATTTATTTATTTATTATTTCATCAAAATAAAAGTTTTTGAAAATTTGTTTAAATTTATTAAAATTCATAATAAATTAAAAAATAAAGTAAATGAATAAATTGAACAATTAAAAATTTTATATTAATAAGAGAAATATTTCATTGAATAGTGTTTGTTGTTGTCGATTACTTATTTTAGAGAATTCCTTCACTCCCCCCCCCCATTTTTGGGACCCGAAAGTTAATATATAACATATCCTAATTAAGATTAATTAATTATAATAATAATTATTATTATATAATTAAAAAAAACATAATTCAATTTATACATACATTTAAACGTATGTTCATATAATAAAACAGTTTAATATATCATGTAAATAAAAATATTAATTTAAAAAAATATACATAAAACATATTAAGAATAATTTTTAATTAATCATTCGCAAAAGTTTGGAGTTGAGTTGGTATTTATTAATTTGCTTTATGAGCAAGCAAATCAATAAATAAATCAACTTACCTAAAAAACAAATAAATAAAAGTGAACTTTTAACAAGTATTAATTTAAAATGCACTATATATACCTAGGGTGACCATATTTTGAAAACACCAATTTGGGACATTTTACTGTTTTTTTTTGTTTTTTTTTAGAACCAAATTGAGAAAAATTTAGAAAAAAATTCGGAAATGTTCAAAAGCTTAGTCCAGAAAACGTTTGAACTTTTTTTTTAGAAGCAAATTTGAAAAAAGTACGAAATGTCCTAAATATTTGAAAATACGGGATAATAGACTGTTCAAAGTCTTTTTTCGGGACGCTGGGACAGAGCACCTAAAAACGGGACGTTTGGTCACCCAATATATACCTATATATATATATTTAAGTTTAATTTTAGTTTATATTTTCTTTGCGTTCATAGAATAATTTAATATTTATTTATTATATATTAATTTAATTGAAAAGAATTACAATACATTATTATAATACCCCTCTCTCCCTCTCTCTTTCTCTCTAAAATAATTATTAATTAATTAATATTTATTAATAATTTGGTCAGATATTATGAGTATTTATTGTTTTTTTTATTTATTAAAAATTATTACTAATAATAATTAAAATTATATACCTATCCTATATTTATACACACAACTATTAATTATAATTAGATTATCAGAACTTAATATTTGATAAATCCATTTTAATTTTAAATTAAAGAAAAAATTTATTAATATATATTGTTACTTTGGTAACTTATCAATAAATGTAACATTGGTACTAAACAAAGATACTTAAATAATATATATATATATATATATATAAGTATGTTCAGGGATTCTGGTAACTAAATCGATTTCGTTCTCTGTAAAGATTTTTATTCAATATTAATTTTTTTTTACATTGATTATTTACAATATTAGAAATATAAATTACCTGTAAAGAAATCGATTCTAAAGTTGATTCTTCCAGATAATTCTTACAAATGCCAAATATAAATTATTAACTAATAATTCTAATTAAAAATTATCCTATTACAATTTATATTCGTCTTTAATCCATTCTAAAATTAGTTAGTTGATTCTTATAAATAATACAAACAATATCACTAACAGATGGCGGTGACTAAAGGGTACTATATAGCAGTGACTTTGTTACATATATATATATACGTATAATATATGTAGGTAGGTATATCATGTATGAATATCTTATTAAGTAAGTAAAAACATAAAATGTCGACATTTGTAAATTATTTTTTTATTTTTTTTTTAATTTAATACCCTATCTTCCGGAAAATAAAAAACCGTAAATATCATATATATATATATATATATATATATATATAATATATATAATCTAGATTTATATCATATCCACCCACGGAAGAAATATTTGTGCTATTTCCTTTTAAATTTTTATTATGAAAATATGCAGGTATGATATCTGATATAGAGAAAGAATTATATAAATATTTCAATTATAAATAATTATTCACATTTTAAAATGAACGGAATTATGTATATTCACTTTCATTTATACTATGTACTAACTACTTAACTACTTAACTACTAATTAATAACAGCATTTTATTTTCATTCATTTTTTTTTTTTTTTTTTTATATAATATAATATATTATTTTATTAAATAAATTTAAAATATTTAATTGTAAATTAAAATTAAATTTTGTTGAAATTTTAAATATAATCTAACTGGGTTGTGTATATAAATATGAATTTTTAATAGAAACCATTCTTTAATAATAATAATAATAATAATAATAATAATAATAAAATTATATTAAAGAATACATTATTTTTTTAACTTTTCTAGCTTAAGATTGTTAAGATCAATCATTTAGAAAATATATTATTATTCTATTATATATGTCAAAGAAAAATTATATTCTTACATTACCATATCCTTGTACCAAATTTAAATACTTCTAACCAGTCAACGGACCTTAAATAAAAAGTAAATAAAAATAGTAGGTACTTGTTAGGAGTATTAATTAAGTTTATTATGGCATTGAATTGAATTAATGGATTATTTACTTGCGGGCTTTCAAAAAATCAAGTATGGTCCCCTCTTTCAGTGAATTCCTGCTCGTTTTTTACAAAAAATTTTTATTTTCGCTCAATTTTCACATCTCTCATTTGTTATCTTCCCATTAATTTAGATAAATTTATAATTATTAGTTTTTTAATTTTTGGATGGCATTTCTTCTAATTTCTTCTAAAGCCAGCTGGTAGACAGACAGTATAAAAAAAAGATATACGAGAGCAGGTCAATAAGTCCGTGACTTTTAAAAATGAAACACGTTTTTTGATAAAAAAATTATTATATTTTATCACATCGTTTCCTTTGAGCTCTAAACACTTTCAATTTTTTTTTTATCCCTACCAAATTCCCTTCGTTGATGTCAAATCTCTTTCCGATCGAGCCATTTCTTTAGGTTTGAAAAGAAGAAATAGTCACTCGGAGCTAAATCCGGAGAATAGGGCAGAGAAGGGAGCAATTCGAATCACAATTCATGGATTTTCATGAAAGTTCACTTTTCTCTATTTTTTCTCAAATCACGAGGTAGTCTGCTATTAATGGTTGTCAAACACAAACTAAAAGACCCAGCTTGGTTCAAATTTGTGCAGTGTTGCCATTTCATTTAAAATACGAGAAATTCAAAAAGTAATTGATTTCGTGATCGCAATACCATCTCTGGCGAGATTGTAAAAAAGGTTGGGGGTTAGGTTTTTTTTGGAATAATCTGAAAGTTGGAATTGAAAATTTCCGAATTCAATTTCAACTAATGTTAAATTTAAATAATTGATCAAGATTTCATAGATTTAAATAAAATTCATATATATTAAAACAAATTCAATTCAATCACCTATGGTCATACTTTACTAATATTCATACTAATAGAAAATATAACAATATAACAAAGATTCGATTTTTACAGATTTAGAAATATTACTATCAGTTTCTAGGTCACGAATGTTAATTTCTTTTCAATTGAATGTAATTTTCATTATTTCTTAAGGTCTCCTCCATTTGTGATAGTGAGAAATTTATTTGTAAATTTCTCAAATGAAATTTTGTTCCCTCTTTAATTCTTCCTCCTTTCTTTTATTAAAAAAGAATTGAGAAACATTTTTTTTTTGTTGTTGTTATTGTTTGTTTTTTGGTCAATTGGTCGATTTGTTTGTATAAGTGTCTTTTCAAGGTTTAAATCCCAAAAAAATCCAGTGACTCCCAGACAATTTGGAAAAAATACAAGGCAATTTTTACTCTTTATAATTGTAAAAGTGCATTTATATATTTGAATAAAAAAAAGACAATAGATTTAGAATGAAATTAAATTCTTAACCAACCATTCAAGCGTATTTTATTCATTTTTTTTTTAAGTACAAATAATTAGTTAGTTATATGTTTAATGTTTGGTTTTTTTGTTTTAGAAAATTGATTTTTTTTTCTTCAATTTGTATAATAGAGTGATGAATGCAATAGTGGACAATTGTTTGTTTTTGTTTAAAAAAAAATAAATAGTAGTATTTATCGAAAAAACACCATCAAAAATCTTTTATATAATTTTGTTAAATTTTAAATTAATACATTTTCATATTAACAATTCATTTTTTATATTTTTATATTTTATTTATTTGAAAGTATTATTATGTGCTTACAATTTGGGTTAAATAATAACAAAAACAAATTTAGAACATCTCTGATCAAAAATTGAAGACACAAAAAGAGTTAAATGCAATTCTCTCTCAACAAATTAAATGTTATTTTGTTACATTCTACAGAGAGAGAAAGAAATATTAGATTATTAGAAATATTAAATGTAGTTTTTAAATCAATTAAATCATTCTCTAATCCAGTGATTCCCAAACTGTGAGCCACGATGCCGTAATCAGGGAGGGAAATTTAAAAAAAAAAAGGTCAAATGATTTTGCGATGCTCTGAAACATTTCCGATGGAGAGAAGAAAAGTTTTCCAATTTTTCAAGAGAGTAAAAATTTATATAAAAGTCGGAAAGAATCCGATTATTTACGAAGCCACAAACCAGAAAAGTTTGGGAACCTCTGCTCTAATATAAATAAAATATACATATACATATTAAAAATCTATCAATCTAACTAATAATACTAATACTAATAATAATAATAATAATAATAATATTGACTTATAAATAAATTAAGGAATGAGAAAGAGACACAAAGACTGAGGGAAAAATTTATCAATTTTCATGAAGAGAGAGAAATGAATATATTTTGATTTGGATTCTTTTCTTTGTGTTTTTTTTTCTTTTTGTAAGATTGAATTATTCTTTTTTAATACAATATGAAGATATAAATTTCTTAAATAAATCTTAAAAAAAAAAAATTAATTAAAAATATTCCTTTTTTTCAGAAATGTGTGGAAATATATAAATTTTTTTTATGAGAACATATTAAATGATTAGCTAATTCCACCTCTTCCTCCTATGAAAAAATTATGAATATCATTTTTATTAAATAATGAATAATAATTAAATAAGAAAAATTATGAATGAATTGGAAATAGAAATTAAAAAAAAAAAAAAAATTAAAGTGAATTACACAAAAGGACAGAAGTATGAAGTAGAGCATTTTTTTTTTTTAATTTTTTTTATTTTATTTTATTTTTTGTTAACGCTAAGGATTTCCCCTCTTCCTCATTTCTCACGACAATTCGTGACACTTTCTCAATGCGTTCCGACTGCTTTACGATCTAATTATCCAACATGTCGAAACAGTAAGAAATAAGATCCCCCCCCCCCCTCTTTGAACCGTCATATGTTTACACACCTCCTACTTTATGCTTTCTTTCATATACAAGAATAAAAATTATCTCCTTTAATTCATATGTATTTAAAATGGAAATAAAATAAAGGTCATTATCATATATATACACGAAATTATCAAATATGAAAATAATAAAACAATTTTATACTCTAGCTCAGGGATTCTCAACCCCTGTGCCGCGGCACTTTTGTGTGCCGCGAGATTTTCAAAGTGTGTCGCCAAATTTTAAAAATGTAAAGTTCAAATTAAGAAAAAGTACTTATTTATTTTATATGTATGTAAAAAAAAGGTAAAAATGTTTTTGCGATCAGGCTCTTAAACATTTCCGACTTTTTTTTAAATTTTTTTTCAATATGGTTCAAAAAAGGTAAAATGTTTTTGCGATCAGGCTTTTGCACTTATCTTTTTCTTTGTGTGCCGCCAAATTTTTAAATCGTTTAAAGTGTGCCGCGGTAAAAAAAAAAGGTTGAGAATCACTGCTCTAGCTAATTCGCTCATTATTGCTTATCTTCTTAGAGATAAAATATGAGCTGTGGCCAGGCACGACCGACGATTTGAAATAAATTTATTTCCACAAACAACATTATAAAGTATAAAAAAATAAACTGGAGTGTCTCCACTCGACTATCTCGAAAATTTGAATTGGATTAATTAACATATATTTTATTTAAATTAAATTTAATTAATTTCGCGTGATTTGCAGTCAATTTAAAAAAATTAATTCCGGTACTTTCAGTGATTCAATCAAGCTGAAATTCTATATATAGCAGTTTTATACAATTTTTAATCATGTGAAAAATTATCAAACATATATCTTTATTTTTACGGTAGTAGAGTAGTGATTCTCAACCTGAGCGAAAGTGGGCGATTATTTGACTATACGCTTTTGGGGGGCGAAATCATTTTCAACTCTAAAAAAAGGTAAGATAATTTTGCGATCAGTTTCTGAATATTCAATATATATTTCTATTAGGGATATATTAGGAATTATCATGCAATTTTTACCTGTTAAAATTTATAGGGGGGGGGGGGGGCGAATTATGAAGCCGGCCTTACATTTCTATGTAAAATCCAATATTTTAAAAAATATACAAATTTTATTTGCAACTTTTTTTGAGTTTTTTTCTCTGAAAAATTTATATAAATTCTAACATTTCTCTAAAGAGAGAGTATTGCGATCAGGAAAATTTTAGATGTCGAGATTTTGATGTTTTTATACGTTTTGAAGGTTCCTGAATCATTTTCACTAAGAAAAATATCTGTGTGGGGGGGATGTGTTTGTGTATGTAGACAAGATTACGAAAAAACTGTTTGAGCTAGAATCATGAAATTTGGTATACGGGCATTATTCAAAATTCGTAGTTTTCTATCAACTTTGGAGAAATGTAGCTCATTCAGAAGAGTACCGGAATTAATTTTTTAACACTGAAAATCACCATTCAGCAGATGTCGTTGTGCCATCAACAAAGAACCAATCACGCGTTGGTTTAAAAAATATTATTTTTTTATTTTAATTTATAATTTATAATTAATTAAATAATTTATAAATATTATATATGTTATTCAATCCAATTCAAATTTGCGAGATAGAAATATATGTATATATATATATATATATGGACTGAGTAAAGACTTTTAATCAAAGTTGAAATTTTGATTTAAAAATGTTTAAACAACTTATTTTATATTCGTAATAAATATAAGTAAAATTAAACAAGCTTATTTGTATATACTTATATATAAAAAAAATAATTGTAAATTCACCGCTACTTATTGGCAAAGATTCAAATAAGAAAGTGATTACAGAACAGGGAAAAAAAACAATCATTATGACTAATGATAAATTTCGTTGGATATTCCTTCTTCATCTGATCATGCTTTCGCTTAAAAAGTTTTTAAAATCAGGCTATAGTGAAGTTTTATTGGTCGATTTTAAAGTAAATTCCGGGGTTCTCGTAATAGAATCATTGGCTAGTATCGAAACAAGCAAATCACTTTTACTTAACTGCCTTTCCCCTACTTTATTTTTCAAAGAAAATCAAATTATAAATAAATAAAAAAATTATAAATAAATAAAAAAAAATTATAAATAAACTGAATTAATTAAAGTTAAATAAGAATACGATTTTCCGTTATTATTCTGAATATTAAAAATATTTTTATATTTTCATATTAATTAAAAAATATTTTTTTTTATAAATAATATTTAATTCGATAATTAAGTCTTCTATCTCACTATCTATCCCCCTCTGTGTTGTTCTAATTGTTGGTCGCAGCAAACACATTTCTCCAACTGTCCCTATCCTAAGCCACAACCATCCAATTACCTACCCTCTCCCATCTCTCGTCACGTTCCTTTCTACAATTGTCCATCCACCGCGCGTCCTTGGTCTTCCAAGCGGACGTTTCCTAAACGGTCTCCCCACCAATATATATTTCCCCATTCTTTCCTCTCCGATTCTAGCCACGTGCCCTGCCCATCGCAGCCTTCTCGATTTTATAACCCTAACTATGTCTGGAGATGCAAAGAGGTCGTGCAATTCCTCGTTATGCTAATCTCATCTTTTTATGGCCCATAAATACTGCTAAGAATTCTTAATTAATTCTTCTATAAATTAATATTTAAATTAAATTATTTATAATATATCAGTTAATTTTAATTAAAAATATAATAACATTTAATAAAAATTAAAACGTAAATTTATTTTGGTATCAGATAAACATAATTTACAATTTTTTAAATGTTCATTTGTGTTGTACATTTTTTTGTAAATATATATTCTCGTTTGAATTACAATTTTAATTTCTTACAATGTCATTAACATTGAGTATATGGCATTAATATTTGATACATAACATGTTACGATTTTTTAAAATATGCAATTTTCTAACTAGAATATTTAAAATATTCTAAATTACATCCATCAATCTCTGATTATTATTCTTTCTCGGTAGTACATAATAATATTTCATTTCATTTTTAAGTAAAATGTAAACTTTTATTAATAATATAGTAAAATTTTTTTACAAGTATTCTTGTAAAGTAATAATTATTTATAGCACGTTATAACAAACTAATTTCTTTCTTTCTTTTGTTTTGCAGAACCAAAAGATCAAGAGACCGCAGCTTCCTATTGGAATTCACCGGAGGGCAGTCAAGTAAATTTCTTCACCAGTCATGGCCTCTTGCAGACTCACCCTGAATTAGATCAGAGATTTAATGATGAATTAAGAAGGAACCCTTCACTATCAAGTCCTGAAGATTGTGCAAGAGCCTGTGGCTCAGATCGTGGGCCAAAAATTTGTTATTATCATTTTACAGCGGAATTTTATAACGTTCTTGGGGCGTAAGTTTGTTTAATGTTTATTATTTTCATAGTTTATAATTTGTTATATTTAAATATAAAATCCCTCAACTGCCTGCCATGACATGCCAAATGAAAAAGTAGGAGAAAATAAAAATTCCTATTATTCGTGTTGTGTGCTCGCTGTGGACATAATATTATAAAACTTATTTATTGTTAGTGTTTGGCACAAATAAAATTGGTCAGGATCTCTGTGCAGTTCTCTGTGCTTCAGGACAGCTGTCTCTTATGTTATGTTATGTTATATTATGTTATGCTATGTTATGTTATGTTATGTTATGTTATGTTATATTATGTTATGCTATGTTATATTATGATACAAAGAAAAGAATAAGAATAAATTATGGAAGATGAATGAACAATGAATGACACAAATGGTCTTTGCTGCTGAAGCAACTTTACACCCCAAACAAACAATAATAATAATAATAATAATATTTTAATAATTTTTAATAATTATAAAAATATCTTTCTCATCTAATAAATATATTTAGATTACTTTACTAAACTTTTATTTATTTTATTAATCAATATTTATATAATCAATTTGTACTATTTTTTTTTATTAATATTATTAGAAAACAAGTTTAATTTTTTACCCTCTTTTTTTATAAAATTTTTACTTTCTATTAATTGAAGTATACTTATCTATTTTATCCTCTCTACCCCCTCAAGGCAATGAAATTGATAAATGAGTGTCATGTTTTTAAATGTCAAGAATATATCTATTTATTTTTTCACCTGGAGGGTTTTAAAAACTGCTATCGGAATATTTACGTATCTAGTTTTATTGAAAATTATAAAATTGTAGTAATATTATTATTATTAATATTATTATTATTATTTACTTTCTAAAAATTAGCACAAACACACATATTTATATACTTTGAAGGAGAACTAGTTTTATTTTAAATAATAATAATAAATAAATTAGTTTTATAGTAAATTGATTTATTTTTACTTTCAATAGAGCGGTGAACTTTATTAGATACATATGTATTGCAATAATTAATAAGTGAAAAAATTATGCAAGAGAATCATATATAATACATAATCATACATATAATACATATTTTTATTATATAAATATTTAAATAATTTAACTATTTCACTTAATAATAAATTAGTTTTTGAGATTTTGTCAAAATATTATTATTTAATTTATTTATATATATATCATATTTAATATAATTGATCTATTTCTGTGACAAAAAAATTCTTTGGTCGCAGTAGCCACATTCCTACACCTGAGCTATACTCATCCAATTACTATTTTCTTCCATTGATAAATAATATAATTAAATTAATTAATTTAATTATGGTTTATTTTTTCAGAGCTTGTCAAGTGTGTACGCCAACCAATCCTTATGATTCCATTGCAAGTAATAATACATGTCAATGTGTTCTTGCTGATGGTGTAGAGAGAGGTATCCTTACAATTAATAGAATGTTACCAGGACCAAGCATTCAGGTACAATAAATTATTTATTTATTTGTTTATTTTTCATTTATCATTTATCATTGATTTAATATAAAATTGTCTAATAGGTCTGTGAAGGAGATACTGTTGTAATTGATGTAGAAAATCATATGGAGGCGAATGAATTGACTATCCATTGGCATGGACTCTGGCAAAGAGGCACCCAATATTATGATGGAGTACCTTATGTGACACAATGTCCTATTCAACAAGGAAACACTTTCAGATATCAATGGAAGGCAGGCAATGCTGGCACTCATTTCTATCATGCACATACTGGTAAATAATTGTTTTGTTTTGTAATGTAACTTATAAATATTCTTATAGTTATTATACGATATATAGGTATATATCTACATGTATTAATTAATAATGAAGATGACAATAATTTATAAAGAATATTATTATTTTATCAATAGGTGTACAGAAAATTGATGGTCTTTATGGATCAATCGTTGTTCGTCAAACTCCTGAAAAAGATCCCAATAGTGATACATATGATTATGATTTAATTAATCATGTTATGTTACTCAGTGATTGGATGCATGAAGATGCATTAGAAAGATTTCCAGGAAGATTAGCTGTCAATCCTGGTCAAGATCCTGAGAGTGTGCTAATTAATGGAAAAGGTCAATTCCAGGTCAGTTTTATTTCAATTCTCTCTCTCTCTCTCTCTCTCTCTATCTTTATACATTATATAATCTATATAATTAAAAGACAGTTCTATCACATACTCCTCGGGCTAATCTATTAATAGCGTGAAATTCATTGGAAAACAATAAATACTTTTTGAGAAAAGTGAAAAAATAATTTTTTTCTTACTTTTTATTATATTTGACGTCATTTGTGACGTCACATCCAGTGCCTCTTATATCTTATAATATTTTTCAATCTTTTGTGTTTCAATTTCTTTCCGTGTGAGGGCTCTCACACTGGTGCGCTAATATATAATTAATTTACTGATTAAATTAAAATATATTTTAAATAAGAACACAAAAAGAAATGAATGTTTTATGTAATATACGGATTGAAACAAAATGGATGAAAACCTTTTACTACTTTCAACCAAATACTATGTACCACTCGGGGGTACAGGGGATGGAGCCCCCGTTTAGGTGTGAAGAGCAGCTAGTATTATTTTATTTAATATTTTAATATGCATATCAATCACAAATTAACAAGTTTAGTTGATACTATTTTCAATAGAAAGATTACAAATATGTTGACATCTTAAATTAATTAAAACTAATTTATTAATTTTTATAAAAAAAATATTAAAAGTAATATTTTTTTTTTTATTTTAGGATCCACGAACTGGTTTTATAACTAATACACCACTTGAAGTATTTACAATGACCCAAGGCAAACGATACCGTTTTAGAATGATTAATTCTTTCAGTAGTGTCTGCCCAGCTCAATTGACCATTGAAGGACATAATTTGATATTAATTGCTACAGATGGTGAACCTATTCAACCTGTTATTGTCAATACAATCATTTCATTTTCAGGTATTAAATTATTATTACTATTATTAATCGTATTTTTTTTCAATTTAATATTTTATGTATTATTTATAATAATCACATTAATTATAATAAGAAAATAATAATATAATAATTATCATTGATCAACGAAAAACGGTGGAGAGGAGGGAAGAATTTAAATATTTTTGTTTGTTTAATCATTCATTTAAATTAAAATTGATTATAAATTAAAATTTATCATTTATTCTACAAAAAAAAAAAAAAAAAATTAAAATATTTATTTTTGTTTTTTTATAGGTGAACGTTATGATTTCGTAATCCAAGCAAATGCTGATCCTAGTCAAGCATATTGGATCCAAGTTCGTGGTCTTGGCGAATGTGGTAATAAACGAGCCCAACAACTGGCTATTCTTCGGTACGCTAAAGGACCCTATGAACCAGCAAGCCCTCGACCACAATATGATAACGGACTTCCACAAGGAATTGTAAATATTTATATATTTAAATTTTTTTTTTTTTATTGATAATTAATTTTTTTTTTGTTAATTTTAAAATAGGTGCTTAATCCACTTGATGCTCAATGTGAACAACCTCGTCAAGATGCCATTTGTATAAATCAATTGAAATATGGTAGTGAAATTCAAGATAAAGATCTTTTGGCTGAACGACCTGATGTGAAAATATTTTTACCATTTAGATTCTTATTTTATCGTCCTGAACAACTTTTCAGATCAAATGTTTTTAATAGATATTTAGGTAAGTTATTCAGGTTTTTTTTTCTATTTTTCATTTAAGTATAGTAAATATATCTAGTATATTTTTTTACCGACCGATGATAGTAAGGGAGGTATTGTTTTCTCACCAAATTTCACCTGTGGATATTTTTACATATCTCCACGAATCAAGCATTTTCTTGAATTTGATGAAATTTGGTGTATTTACTTAATGGTTCAGTATGATGAATATGATGAACTTTTGGTGTATATCCGGAAACCGGAAGTGGTAGTATCACCGATCGACGATAGGAAGGGAAGGGTTATTTTCACACCAAAAATTTCACATTAGAAGATTTTTTTACATATCTCTATAAATCATGCACTTTGTATTGGTTTTATCCTCGGGAAAAATCATTTTCATTAATTTTTTCTTAATTTAAAATTATAGGACGTCACCCAGCCCTTCATGACATCACAGTCAGCGCCTCCTTATATATTATAAATAAAATAAAATTAAAAATATTTATGTTATATCGATATCTGTTTTTTATTGCATTAATAGATACATTTAAATTATTTGAAATTGTTTCTGTAGCTGGAAATTAATTTATTTCAACCGTCGGCTCAACTTTTTTTTTTTTTTGATCTTTTATATAAAATACATATAAAGATTTCTTATTATTTTCTAATATGTATAATTAATAATATTAATGATAGTTAATGTATGTGTTTTTTTTTAATGTTTTAGTGGCTCCATCGGGTGATCATGTTCTTAGTTTGGTAGATGAAATATCTTTTGTGTTTCCACCATCACCTCCACTTTCACAAATTAATGATATCAATCCAAATCAATTTTGTAATGGTGATAATAGACCAGCCAATTGTGGTCAAAATTGTATGTGCACTCACAAAGTGGATATTCCATTGAACGCTGTTGTCGAAGTCGTTCTCGTTGATGAAGGTTTGTATTTATTTATTTACTTTTGTTTTTCTTTTATATAGTATATATATATTAAATAAATTCTTTTTTTTTTTTTTTTGATAATAGTTCAACAGCCTAATTTGAGTCATCCATTCCATTTGCATGGTTATGCATTCCATGTAATGGGTATGGGCAGATCACCTGATAAAAATGTTAAAAAGATTAATTTGAAACACGCACTTGATTTGGATCGAAGAGGAATGTTACACAGAGATTTCAATTTGCCACCAAGCAAAGATACAATTGCTGTACCGAATAATGGCTATGTTGTATTCCGTTTCAGAGCTAACAATCCTGGTTTGTATTCAAATTTTATTATTAATATATGCATATTATATTATGATTATATAATTATAATAGTTTTGGGAAAAGAATATGATTATTTATAAGGGAATTTTGTAAATAAAACCACATATTGATATCTTTTTTATTGTAAATTTATTCAAAAAAATCTGGAGTGTCTCCACTCGACTATCTCGCAAATTTGAATTGGATTAAATAACATATATTAATTTAAATGAAATTAAATTAATTAAATTATAAATTAAAATTAATAAATATTATTTATTAAATCAGCGCATGTTTGGCTCTTTGTTGGTGGCACCACGTCACGTGATTTGCTGTGTTAAAAATTTAATTCTGGTACTTTCAGCGATTCAATCAAGCTGAAATTCTATATATAGCAGTTTTATACAATTATTAATCTTGTGAAAAATTATCAAACATATGTCTTTATTTTTACGGTCAATTTAGAAGAAAAAAAATCAAAAACGTTGTAGATAATGACCCTCTTCCGGTTGAGCTACATTTCTCAAAAGTTGATAGAAAACTATGAATTTTGAATAATGCCCATGTACCAAATTTCATCATTCTAGCTCAAACCGTTTTGCGTAATTACATACACACAGACATTTTTCTCAACCTGATTCAGGAACCTTCAAAACTTATAAAAACATCAAAATCTCAACATCGAAAATTTTCGTGATCGCAATACTATCTCTGGCGAGATAGTAAAAATATCAATATGTGGTTTTATTTACAAAATTCTCTCATAAATAAAAACAGCCACCAAAGCTTTAATAATTTAAGAATATGATTATCATCAATAATAATTCTTCTAAATCTAAAACTTTAAATTAACCAAATGGACAGATAATATGTACAATGTGTCAAATAAAATTATTATTGTTTTAGGTTATTGGTTGTTCCATTGTCATTTCTTGTTCCATATTGTAATTGGAATGAATCTGATTATCAATGTAGGCTCAAGTCAAGATTTACCACCAGTACCAGAAGGATTCCCAACATGCGGCAACTTTTTACCTCAAATAAAAGGTTTATAAAAAAGGGAAAAAAATATATATAAAAAACAAAAAACTAGCTACATTACTCCATAATATCATGCTCATTTACACATCACCTATCTTTCTTTCATCATGATTATTTTCGTTTAAAAAAAGAAAAAGAGAAAAGAAAAAACAAACAAAAAAAAAAACAAAAAAATTCTAATCAAATACTAAAATGCCATTTAATTATAATTAAAAAAATTAAAATATTTATTAGTAAATAAGAAATATTTCAATTTAATTATTATAATTTAACTTCACATTTGATTGATTTATTATTTCTTTTTAATATAAAACTAAATATTTTAATATTAATTAATATGGTTTCATTTTATTCATCTTCATGAGAGTCATTTTCATTTATTAATTTTTTTTTTTTTTTCTTATTCATTTTGGAGAAGGTAGCAAATTGAAAAAAATCAAATAATAAATTAATTGTATTGTTTGGCTAACAAAAAGTAATTTATTTCTTTATTCTAAATAAATTTGAGTGTTTTTTTCATTATTAATATTATTATTATTATATATTATAATTTTAATTTTGTTTTTGTTTGTTATTTTTTTTTTCGAATTTGTGTGATTATTATTATTTTTTTTTTTATTGCAAATATAAATCAATTGATTGCTTTATTCTCGAATAATTTGCTCAGAAACAACGAAAAGTGATATGGGGGAATATTTTTTTTTGTATTATATAATAATGAAAAGGAAATACCAACTTGATAGATTAATAAATAGAAAAAATAAAAATAAAGTCTTCCAATGTTTTTTTTTTATAAAAAAAAATGACATAAAATAATTAATTAATTATTTCTTTGTAAATTATAAAAAAAATTATTAGTAGATTTAGATATTTCATTAAAACTTTTAAATATTCTTTGAATCAAGTATTAAAAAAAAATAAATAAACAATATATATAATTTAATTAGCCTAATATTTTCAATATATTTTCTTTGATGACTGGTCAAAAAATATTTGGTACTATTTTTCCATTACTATTTTTCTACTTCTAGTTTTATATATATATATATATATATATACTAAAAAGAATAAAAAAAAAACAACTAAATTATCAATCCTAAATATATATAAATTTATTGGTATTATATAATATATTAATATATATAATTTGTGTCATTATTTTTAATTTAGTATTTATTACTTTACTCAAACAAAAGAGTAAATTTAGCTGAGTGTATGTTTTTTGACCTAATATATATAGATATAGATATAACTATAAATATATCTATATTTATATATATATACCTATAAGTTTTTTTTAATAAATATAAATGAATACATGGCAGAAATAAAAAAAAGTAAGATTATTTTTTTTTTAAAAATAATCCACTTTTTTTTCTATTACCATTTATATATAAAAGACGGGTTTAAGATGTGCAATTTAAAAGGTTTAACCCTTGTCTGTTTGTGATTTTTATGTTAGACAATTGATAAATAGGTAAAAAATAAAAAAAAACAATGTTGGTTGTGTTTTTTTTTTAAAAAAGAGCTTTCTTAAAACTTTTAAGTCATGTATTTTTTTTATTTGTATGATTGTAAATATCTTCAATTGTGTAAATGTTATTATTATTAAAATAATTATTATAAAATTTAAAAATCATAATTTTATTATTTTTTCATTTCCCCTCCCCCCTCTTTTTGTTTATTTACTTTCACACTAAAAATTTGATTATATAGGATTTTTTATTTTAATGATAAGAGGCGTCATTCTAATAATGGCGGCAGATTTTAGGAAAAATTATAAAACAATTTATAACATTATGCTTATGATATAAAAAAAAAAATAAAAACATTAACATTTTTTTATGATCTAAAAAATAATTATTTAAATGGATATTTATTTAAATTCAAATGATTCTTAATAAATATTTTAATATTCTTAATATTTTGTTTACTGAATAATATAAAGTAATTTAAATAGTTTATTTTTTTATAATTTATAATAAATAATAAATATCCTTAAATTTATATGTGTTTAAATTCAATATAACATTAAACATTAAATATTAAATATTCAAGTTTTTGGTTGTTGAGATAGAGTATGGTAAATATTAATAAATATTTTTTTATTTTATTCACATATACTTAATTTGACATAATTGCAAAACTTTTACTTAAAATAAAATATATTTTCAATTTACATCCATTCCGAATGATATTTCTGAAAATTTAATCTTTTCAAAATATATTGAAGTAGTTAAATTGACTGAACTGAAATTAACAATTAATAATAATAATAACAATCATAATCAATAAGAAGAAGAAGAAGAAAGACAAAAAAGTTCATATTGAATTTCAAATGATTTGTTGACAATTCTTAGCAAAATCTTTAGGTTAAGTTGTTATTAAAATTAAGCTTTTATATGTTCAACTTAAGTTTTTAAATCTATATATATTATTAATTATAAATTAAAGAACCATATGATATGATCAAAGTCACTTATTGTTCAAAAATTACTGGTGGAATCCGCTTTATGATAGATTCCAAATTTATATGGCTTTCCTGAAGCGGACACTAGCTCTATCTATGTAAAATTATATAAAATGAATGGGAACCTATTACAACATTCTATTTGAAAATTGACTATAAATTATATTAATCATTAATTATAAATATATAAATTATATTAATAATTAATGAATTTAAAATTAATTGTCTAGGCAAAACTAGTAATTAATATAATAATGATTTAAGTATAATTGATTTGATATAGCTATCTAAGAGCATTGGTAAAATATTCATTACTATCTTTGAGAATAAGCTATAAACCTCAATTAAAACCATATAAGTTGCTTTATTTATAATTCTGAATTTGATTGATAAAATAAGATTGTTTTTAATGATGAGGAATAAAAAGAAATATAAAAAATATATTAGAGTGTCCAAAAACAAGATATTTTTAAATATTTTTTTTCTGAACTTACACTTTATATATAATTTAATCTCTTTTAATAAATTAAATCTATTTTTTTTTATTTTTATTTAAATTTAGTACAATGAACTTTCACATAAAATGAAATATCTAGTTGAATGAAGCGTGTGAATTATTTTAGTTAAGACAAGGGCATATTAATGAAGGGCATCCGTGGGGACTCGTCAATTGGGTAACATTTTTTTATTTATTTATTTATTTTTATTAATATATTACTTTTTAATATATTACTTTAATATGAAAATACATTAAAATAAGGAAAGGTAAAATTTACAAATTTACATTTTAAAAACATCATAATATAATATATTTGTATAATAATAATAATAATAATATATAATATGTATGTGAAATATATAAATTGAGAGAAAAAAGGTTTAATTCAAATTATTTAAATTATAAAAAAATTATTGTTAATATTCTATACAACTCTTTTATTACACCAATACCTCGCTTTGCATCGTTTCGTGTATTTTTATGTTAATTTTCACTGTGCATCGTTAAATTTTCGATGTTGCGTCGTTTTGGGTTCGAGTCTTTAATTTTTGTTTTTTTTGAAATTTTCTTTTTTACTATCAGATAGTATTGCGATCATGAAAATTTTCGATGTCGAGATGTGTGTGCGTGTGTGTGTGTGTGTGTATGTAGACAAGATTACGCAAAAACGGTTTGAGCTAGAATTATGAAATTTGGTACACGGGCATTATACAAAATTAGTAGTTTTCTATCAACTTTTGAGAAATGTAGCTCAACCGGAAGAGGGTCATTACCTGCCACGATTTTATTTTTTTTTCCTCTAAACTGACCGTAAAAATAAAGATATATGTTTGATAGTTTTTCACATGATTAAAAATTGTTTAAAACTGCTAAATTATAGAATTTCAGCTTGATTGAATCTTTGAAAATACCGGAATTAATTTTTAACACGACTGCAAATCACGCGCCAACACGTGACGTGGTGCCATCAACAAAGAGTCAAACACGCACTGGTTTAATAAATATTATTTATTAATTTTAACTTATAATTTATAAGTAATTAAATTTAATTTAAATATAATATATGTAAATTAATCCAATTCAAATTTGTGAGATAGTCGAATGGAGACACTCCAGATTTTTTTTTCTCTGGAATGATATTCAAGAATGTACATCAAGGCGATATGTTTTGTGTTTTATCTTTAAATGGAATGTTAAGTGATAAATTAAATACAATATGTAACAAAACATTATTTAAAAAATGTATCTTTACTATTGAGATCATCGCAAATTTTGTAAATAGTATTTTGTAATTTTAATTAATTAATTTATTTATTTATTTATTATAATTTATTTTATTTATTAGTTTTAATTTAACCTCCAAACAAATTTCCAAAGCGATATGTTTGATTGACGTACCTATGGAGATTTTTTTAAAAAACGATCCTGACAGCGGAAGGAGTTTTAAATTGTCCCAGGTGATAGGTACGAATATCAATTGCTACAAGAAAATTTATTTTACGTTGAAAAAAAAGTTGTTCATCAAACATTGGACCAAATTTTTGTGAAAGAAAGCCGTCGTACGACAACATCCACGATGGACCCATCAGACAGTGATTAATTTTAATTTTGGTTTTCATAAATTAATTGAATAGTTTAATTGTTTTAATTGAATACGTTTTTTTTTTTTGTATTTTTGTATGTATATAATAAAATTTTATATTATTTTTGTTTTTTAAATGTTTACTTTGTTCAATTTCCTTTTTAATAAGCGGGAGTGTCCTCCCCTAGACTTTCCCGCATATAAATAGGTATAAAGAGTTGTGAATGAATATTTAGAATGTGTAAACTTGGTATTAATAAAGAGATAGTTCGTATTAGTTTATTGGTGTCAAATTTGATATTTGGTAACATTTATATATATATATATATATATATATATATAGAATAAAGTGCTACTTCCGGTTAACTGATATTTTAAATGTAAAAAAAACAGATATGGATATAATATAAATATTTTTAATTTTATTTTATTTATAATATATAAGGGCTGGCTGTGACGTCATATAATTTTAAATTAAGAAAAAACTAATGAAGATGATTTTTCTCGAGGATAAAATCAATACAAAGTGCATAACACGTGGAGATATGTCCTCACGTGAAATTTGATATGAAAATAACCCTTCACTTCCTCTCTTCGATCGGCAATACTAGCACTTCCGGTTTCCGGATTTGCACCAAAAGTTGAGCAATTCATCCTACTGATGTATTAAGTAAATATACCAAATTTCATCAAAATCCGTTGAGCCGTTCAAGCTGTACACATCTATACAGACGGACGGACAGACGGACAGACATCATGCTAAAAATACTTTTTTCTGTTAAGAAAATGCATGATTCGTGGAGATATGTACCTAAAAATATCCATAGGTGAAATTTGGTGTGAAAACAATACCTCCCTTACTATCGTCAGTCGGTAAAAAAGAAACGCTACTTGTATAGGTAAATGTCACTTCCGGTAGTCAGATCATGATGAAATTTGGTATCTCAATTTTTTTCATATTCTTAAATCTATATACAAAATATGAAGCAAATATCTCGAAGCAAACTGGTACTTTACTTGAAAGGTAAACGCAACCAGTGTAGGTAAAGTACCACTTCCGGTTAACCGATTTTGACGAAATTTTGATAGAAATCTACAAACTGTGAATAATATAGGTGTACCAAATTTCGAAGTCCTAGCTTGATTAGTTTTTGAGTAAATTTGCTTACAGACATTACATACATACATACATACATACACACACACAGACATAATTCGAAAAATGGTATTTTCCGACTCAGGGAGGTCTAAAACGTCAAGATCTATCGAAATCTCGAAGTCGAAATTTTTGACGATTCCAATACTTCCCTTATACGAAGTATGCGGGAAAGTAAAAAGTAGTATTTTTGTAACTATGAAACGTAACTTCGATCTTTACATGGTTTGCTATTGAAAATATTAATTCACTTTGCGTCGTTTCAATTTGCGTCGTGTTTTTTTGCGTAACCCCAGCGCAAAGTGAGGAATTGGTGTATTTTTGTTTATTTGCACAATTCACACACACATCAATATACTATAGAAATAGAAGAAGAACAAAAAGAAGAATAAAATTTTCCATTCAAAAATACAAATTGAATGGAAATATACTGAAGGCGCCATTGTGTGTAGCGAGCCTGCATCACATTCACATGGTCCCGGGTTCAAGTCCCGGGCCTGGCAAGGGCATATCCCTAGCTGGGGTCGATGGGACGGAGTTAACCCAGCCTTCGGGTACAACATTGGGGAAAAGCTACTTGATAGCGCCTCCGATCAAGAAAATCAAGGTAAAGGTTGAGAGGATCCGTTCTACTGATCATAGGACACCTCATTGATAAAACCGACTTGATTGGCTTTGTCCTTGCGTAGGACGTACAAAAGTCAGAGGTTTTTTTTATGGAAATATACGATAAATCTAGATAATCAATAATATTCTTCTTCTTTTTCCAGCTCCTTCATTTCGCAAAATGAATCAAAAAAAATATTAATTTTAGTGTAAATTTAATCAATCTATTAAGACTGATGAAATTATTTTTATTGTCATCGCTTAACATTTTTACAATATTCATTATATTATTTATTTATTATTATAAATGTGCAAACCTAAAAAAAAATATTAATTAAAAATTTATGATAATAATGATCATTTTAAAAAAAGAAAAGATCGATATTCATTTTTTTTTCTAATTAAAAAAAAAATGCTTGATTTAAAGAGAAATTGAAATATTTTAATAAATATAAAAGGATGCGAATAATTTCTTGTTTTATAAATCTATGTTTATATATTTATATTATGTATTCTCCGAAGCGCAGACTACTAAATGAATGAATGCATGAAGGAACAGAATGTCGGTAAGGGCAAACTATTGGTGGAAGAGGAGGGGGATTTGCATCCTTTACCGTCTCGCTTCTACTGGCACTGTCAGTCTCGTTCTCGTTTCAACATTTGATGGATCCAAACCAACAGAATAATATTAATGTTATGTTATCAACAACAACAACAACAATAACACCACCAACAACAAAGCAATTGGATATTATTTTTAGGATCATTTATAATAAATGTAAGTATATATATATAACATTTTTCTTTCTCTCTCTCTTAATATTTAATTTTTGATTTATTTATTATTTATTTATAATAATATTTTTCTATTAAAGTCTAGAATTGAATATATATTTACTTATACCATAAAATAGAATAGAAAATTAGAATAAGAAATTTAATTATTATCAAAGAACAAAATTAGAAATTAGATACAATATTGTATAATAAATAAATAATATATATATATATATATATGACGTAATTCAATAAATTATTTTATTATTTTTTAATAAATAAAGCAAATAATATTTGTATGTGTTTACTATTGTAATATTTTAAAATAATAGGTTTAATTAATGTTAATGTTAAATGAAAAAGAAGAATAGTTTATAAATTTTAAATAATATAAATATTCTCTAGGAACTTTCAAACATAAAGAAGAAATCTTATACTTGGTTATTACTTTCTTTTTATATTTTTTTTAGAATGCAATTTAATGAAAAGAAATAACAAAATACAATAGAACCTCGATAAGTTAAAGTCCAAGGGAAACACAAAATATTTTAAGTTATCAAGGGTCTATGTTAGGGATAGGCGTATAGGTTAATAACATTTTTTAAAGGCTAAATCATGTCGTTTCTTAAAATTCTTTAACCAGCCATTGCTGGCTTTAAAATTTTTGATTTTCAGCGAATTAGCGAACTCTTCGGCTTTTTCTTTCAATGGGTCCACCAACAGTGATGTTTTTGTTTCGACACTGTTTGAACCACGTAAACAAACAAATTGTTCTAAATTAGGGAATTCGACAATTTTTCGCTTTTTACATTGAAGACTTTCTACTGATTCTTGTTTCTTCGAGATTTCAGCTTCTGAGGGCCAATACAGAGATTACTTATTTAAGTTATCGAGGTTGCGTATTTTAAGTTATTGAGGTTTTGGGTTCTGATGGGAAGGGAACAGATTATTTTTTGAAGTTATAAAGGTTTGAGTTATCGAGGTTCTACTGTATCAATATTTTTAGTGTTAGTATAATTATTAAAATTTTTAAAAATTGAATCTTATAATATTTAAAAATTTGATTAAATTATTGCTAATTTCCTTTTTTTATATTTCAAATATAAAATTTCATATATAAAAAAATTTATAATTTTGTTTTAACAATATTAAAATTATTATAATAAATTGTAAATTACGTTATTGAATAAAATAATTGTTTTGAAATTTTAATTTAAATTTCATATTTTAATATATTTGTGTAATATTGCATTTATTTTATATTAAATTTTTATGAAATTTGTAGAAATTTTAGACTTTTTTTTCAATTCCTATCACTCAAATTTATGCCTCTGACTAATGAATAAATGATTAATATCAGTGCGAATGTGGAACATTATTTTACTAAATATTAACAATATTAACACTGATTACAAAACAAAATCCAGGTTTCTTCTTTTTTCTTTATAATATTTCTCTTTCTTGTTTCTATTTTATTTTATAATTATGAAATTATGTATTGCATTTTCAATACATGTTTATTATTTTAGGCATACACATATTCAGATTAATTGATAAAATTTTTCATACAATTTTTTTTTAATATTTCGGACTCCCACCCCTCTTACATAAAAAATAAATAATTGATCTTCTAATTATTTATTAATCAATGGGATTCTATTGATTAATTGTTCTAAAAAATAAATCTATTTTTCTTTACTTGTTAGTATTAAGAACCAAGATAAAATTAATGAATTATTATTATTATTATCTATACTAGAATTTAATTTAATTATTTATTAATAATATGCTTTATTTGTACTATATTTTATAAAATGTACATATATATATATATATATATATATAATTACATTGATTTATTTATATATTATTATTTATTTATATATTTTGTAATTTTATTAATTTTAATTCTGTCCTGATCTTCTTATTTACAGTAGTGGAAATAATTAAATATTTTCTAAATAGAAAACGGAGCTTGTAGTAGTTCATTGAAAGGTAACAGTCGAGCAAGCAAAGCAAATGAATAAAGTTTAGAAATATATATATATATATATATAAATAATTAAAATATACGAGAAAAAGAGATTGAATATATAAAGAAATAATTTCCGCCCTATTTATGACAATATTATAATTATTTACTGTTTTCCCTTTTTTTTAAATCAAAACTTTTCTTTTGAATCAATTAATTGTTTATTTGTATACGAATTAAATAATTTTAGTTTATTTTCTCTTTTCTTTTAATACGTAATATTATTTGGAATCTTTACAAAAGATTGAAATTAAATTGAGAAAAAACAAAATGCTTAACCATATTATCCATTATTTCAATCAATTTTATGTATTATAATTATAATCAATATTATTATTTTACAAAAGGAGTATACTTGTTAGTTAGATACGTATATCTTGATACAATATACATATATTAGTTAATTTCAATTAAATTTGTTCAATTATTCTAATTGGTATTATGTAGGTATTATATTATTATTTTGTGTTATTATATTTTTACTATAAAAATGGTGATCAAAAAAGAATTTAGTAAATTTTTTGGAATTTTATTCTAAATTATTATTTATATTTGAGACAAAAATAATAAAATGAATAAGTATGTATATATAGAAAATAAAAATGCAATTTTTAGGAATAAAATAAAAAAAATAATTATTTTTTTTTTTTTATTCTTTTCTAATTACCATAAATATTATTTTTTTATTTTAATTTTATTTAAACAAAATATGAATTTAATTTTATATATTAATTTAAAACACATTAAAATTTCCTATCAAGAATATAAAAAGTGTTATCAAATATGATTAAACGGAAGTCAATGACAGGAAATTTTCTGATTAAACATTGAAATCTTTTATTATTATTGTTATTAATAATAATATTCTATCTAACATTTGATTAAATATAAAATGATATATGAATATTATAAGGAATTGTTAATTTTTTCATCGTAAATAAAATATCTAACTATTTTTTAATTATATTATAAAAAATCTGGAATGTCTCCACTCGACTATCTTGCAAATTTGAATTTGATTAATTAACATATATTATATATTTAAATTAAATTTAATTAATTATAAATTAAAATTAATAAATAATATTTAATAAACCAGTGCGTGTTTGGTTTTTTGTTGATGACACCAAGTCACGTACTGACGCGTGACTGACAAAAAAAAAAAAAAAAATTAAAAAAATTAATTCTGGTACTTTCAGCGATTCAATCATGCTGAAATTCTATATATAGCAGTTTTATACAATTTTTAATCATGTGAAAAACTATCAAACATACCGTATATTTTTATTTTTAGGGTCAGTTTAGGGGGGGAATGGAAACGTGGTATGGTACGAGATACATTTCTCAAAAATAAAAATAAAAATCTGATAATCGTGCATATTTATGGGGAGAAGAATATTAGATTGCTTTAAGAAAGTCTCAAAACCTTCATTGCTCCATTCGATAAGAACTTGCTGTCCAGAAGAGAGCTGGCTCAGAATAGGCCTTTGTTTTTCCTAAAAAAATAAGCTGGACTGTCTCCAATCGACTATCCCCCAATTCGAATTCGATTAAATAACATAATATATTATATTTAAATTAAATTTAATTAATTATAAATTATAAATTAAAATTATTAAATAATATTTATTAAACCAGCGCATGTTTGGGTCTTTGTTGATGGCACCACGTCACGTGTTGGCGCGTGAGATTTGCACTGTTAAAAAATTAATTCCAATACTTTCAGTGATTCAATCAAGCTGAAATACTATATATAGCAGTTTTATACAATTCTTAATCATGTGAAAAACTTACAAACATATATCTTTATTTTAACGGTCACTTAAGAGGAAAAAAATCAAAACGTTGTAGTTCCATATCACTACAAACTTTTTATTTTTTTTTTTCCTATTTTTTAATTGAAATGGTTATAAATATTCAAAATACGTAGAATGGTATCTTTTCATGTTTCCCTTGAATTTTATATATAAAATTGATTTTTCTAATTTTAATCTCCTCAAAGTTTATAAAATAATATTTTTTAAAGAAAGTATAAAGAAATAGATAGATATGATTACTTTTTGAACTTATTAAAGTAGAATTCAATGATTATTTTAAGTTATTTGTAAATTTGTAAATTCGCAAATCAATCGCATGATCGTCATTGATAGGATTACACCCCAAATTAATGTTGTTATAATTAAACAAATATTATCGTCTATTATATTATATATATTCCATAAGAAGAAAGATCCTATTTCGGTTGTATTAGTTAAATATAAATAAATAAATATTTTTTTATGTTAATAAATTACTGTATTCTTTGGCCGCAGCTCTCTCGTCATTTACTAGTTTCTAATTTCTATTTTCTTACTTTTTTTATTATAAAATATCTTTATTTAATTTACCCATCTACAGATCATTTACCAATTGTCTTCCTCATATATAAAAATTTCATTCATCTTTCTTCTCCTATTCAAACCACTTGTCACATTAATTTAATCGCAACTATAACTTAGATTAATATTTATATTAAATATATATTTAAATAAAAGAATTATAATTTATAAATGAGATTATTTTGTTTTTTTTTTCAAAATTATATAATTTTTTTTAGATTAGTAATTATTAATAGGAACACATTTACATATGCCACAGTGCCAATGATCGTAAAATTAGAATGTTCTAAGAGATTAGAGAGATATCGTTTAATATAAATAACTTTATAGGAAAATATGAATATAAAAATTAAAATTACAAATAAATAAATAAATTTATTAAGTTTGTTTGTTTGTTTTTTTAGATGCATTCTCCAGAAGATTCAGATGCTAGTCAAACAGTTGATAAAATGATTAATGATAAAGAAACAAATGAAAATATTGGAATTGCCGATAATGTTTTAAATACATTGTCCAAAGAAGATTATAAAAAATCATTACAATCATTAAATGAGGATGTGAAATCCAATGAAGCCAGTACATCATCATCATCATCATCAGCAAAAAATGCATCAGAGCCGTCAGTGAAAATGGCAGGATACCTTGAGAAGCGAGGCAAGATGGTACATAATTTATAGAAAAGAAAATGAAATAATATTATATATGTACATATAATACTTATGTACATATATTATATAATTTCACTTTATTCATTTAAAATTGAATATCATTAAGTTTTTTTTTTATTTTTTTTTTTAATAAATACAAAGATAATTAATTAATTAATTAATTGAGAGAAAAATTGAAAGTAAAATCAAAAAAATAAAATATTAAAAAAAAAGCGAATTATAATATATGAGAAAGTTTATTATTATATTATATTAATAGTGCATATAAAATCACTAAGCATTCAAAATAATAATAATAATTAAAATTGTTTAGGAATTATAAAATTAATTAATTAGCATATATGCACTATACATAAGAATTTTAAGGACTATTAAGAATTTTTCATCTTCATTATTATTATTATTATTATTAAGTAAAATGTAAATTAAATAATTTGCTTGTTTCACTTAATTAAATGACTATATGAATATTTCATTGAAAATTTAAAATAATAAATTCATATTATAAATAATATTAATTTTAAAAATACTTACAATTAGTAAATAGATACTAGACTAGTACATCTTGGTAAAATGAAATTTCATAACAGAATATTTGAATAATTAAATTAAAACCAGCTTCTATTTTTTTATTAAATAATATTTTTTAAAACTTAAATACTTAGATTTTATATCTTATTAATGTGTATTTTCCCCCGATGATATTTTGATACGTTAGTGACTTTTTGAATTTCATGGATAAAAATTTTAAGTACAAATAACTTTAAACTACTCCTGGCAACCTTCATCTGGGAATAGATCACTTTCAATTTTTAATTAAGTTGTCTCATTTAATATGTGTTTGACTTTGTTATTTAAAGAAGATAAGAATTTTGGTAAAAAATGAAAATAGTGAATTGGGTGTGTTGTTTTAAGAATTAGGCTATGAACTGCTGTCCCATCCAACATATTCTCCAGATTTAGTTCCCTTCAACTTTCCTTTCCTTTCTTTTCAAACCTGAAGAATGTATATTTAATATTTTTCGATTGCTCCAAGCTTGATATTATTTAAACTTGTTGATTAATTTAATTAATTCATTTTATATAATATTAGTTTAATTTAATATTTCATGAATAATACATTTTTTTTTGTTTTTTGTTTGTAAATATATATAGAAATTGGTATCGCCATGGCGTCGTTATTGGTTTGTACTAGAGGGACGTCTTTTATTATATTTTAAATCTCAAATGGATTATGCACAAGGGTTGTCCGCATGCAGAGGTTCATTAAATATGGGTTTGGCTAATGCAGTTCGACCAGGATCAGGGAATCATGCCACATCAGTTATTGAAGTGGTTACACGGACACAAGTTTTGATATTAGTAATTAAATTAAAATTTTAATAATAATAAAAAAAAATTATCTTAATTTTTAATGTTTTTTTTTATTTATATATATATATATATATATAGAAAACGAAAGATCGTGGAACACAAGAAAAATGGCTTCAAGCGCTCCTTGATTCAATGGCATTACCAAATGTTATACCATCTACATCAAAAATTGCCGGTGGTACATCACATTTTCGTTATTCTTTAGACAATTTACCTACACAAGTAATGATAGTAAGTACTATTATAAATATTAATATATTAAATTTTAAAATGAGTAAATTTTTAATTAAAGAATAGCTGGAGTGTCTCCATTCGACTATCTCGCAATTCGAATTGGATTAAATAACATAATATATTATATTTAAATTAAATTTAATTAATTATAAATTATAAATTAAAATTAATAAACATATATATCAAACATATATCTTTATTTTTACGGTCACTTTAGAATAAAAAAAATCAAAACGTTGTAGGTAATGACCCTCTTCCGGTTGAACTACATTTCTCAAAAGTTGATAGAAAACTATGAATTTTGAATAATGCCCATGTACCAAAATTCATGATTCTAGCTCAAACCGTTTTTGCGTAATCTTGTCTACACACACACACAGAGAGAGAGAGAGAGTCATTTTTCTCAACCTTAGTGAAAATGATTCAGGAACCTTCAAAACGTATAAAAAAATCAAAATCTCAACATCGAAAATGTTCGTGACGAGATAGTAAAAAAATTAAATCTCATTTTGTGAACATTATAAAACTTTTGGTCTCTTTTAAATTTATTATTATATTTTTATCTAGAGAGAAACATTTTTTTTATATATACGTTTTTTTATGTCTTATTTTTAATTTTTATATAAATATTATCTGAAGAAATTTATATATTCTACTATATCAAAAAAAAAAAATAGTCATGGCCAAACATTTAAATTAATAGAATTTCATAAATGAAATCTCTTGAAACCTTAAAACGTGAAGATTTACCAAAAGTTTATAGTTGAAATTTGTTTTCTTAATTGTAATATTTTTTTTTAAAATTGCATTTCGTCAAAATATCTTCAATACACTACAATACTATAGAGGCAATTGTTTCATTGTTTTATTCTGTAAAGTTGGCAAAAATGCAATAGCCGGTATTCCCACTACAACGAGGATATGCATTAATTAAGAAAAAAAAATACTAAATTTTACTAATTAAAAGAGTTTAAAATGAGAAAATGCTTTATGTGAAAATATATTTTTGTAATGTATAAATTATAATTGTTTTTTTTTTTTGTTTGTTTGTTTTTTAGATAGAAAAAGATATTAATTCCCAAAAGGAAAAGGAACAAGATGATAATCATATATTAGAAAGAATGAAAAGAATAGGTGGACAAAATTATTATGCGGGTGGAAGTTTAGAAAATATTATATTAAAAAGTGGTAGTACTAGTAGCCAAGCCAATTTGCCTAAAATTGATGCTGTGCAAAGGATACATGATCGTTTAAATAATTCATCTGAATCCATTAATAAGGATAATGATATTGTAATTGAAAATACATTTTATGATAAATCAACAAAACGACAAAATGAAATGAAAGAAAATAAACAGGAATTTAGTCCTCCTGAAGAATATAACGAAATTATTACATGTAGATCAGATGTAAACAATGATAATTCCGAAGTGAATAATAATTCGGAACAAAAGGATTATATTAAAGAAACAGCAGAGGCTTCAACAAATACAGAAAATGAATATGTAGAGGAGGATTATGAACAAACACCATTGAATATAAATTTAGATGAGAACACAATAACAACAACAAAAGAGGATGAAAATAAAACTGAAAATGAAGAAGAGGAATATGCTTATTATGATTCTGCAGCTATTTCAAAAGTAATTAGTGAAGAGCCTGAAATTCCACCAAGACATGAATCATCTGAATATCATCAGATAAATAAACAAAAACATCGAAAACAAAAATTTAAATTAAAATTAAATCGCAAAAAATCAGAGAGTAGGGAACTTTCTGAAAATATAGAAGATTTAAATCATTCACCTAAAAGACGATTGAGTTTTTTATCGAAAATGTTTAAAAGAGGTCGACGTTCAAGTCATAATAAATTATCAAATAATAATAATAATTTAAATGATAGTCCAACATCGCCCAATTGTCCACAATCGGATTCCAGTTCAGAGCCTGAATATGAATCAGTTGATTATCAAGCGGCTATGTTAGGTTTACCAGCATCCAAAGGATTAAATGATGAACAGAAATTAACGATACCAAGAGTTCCCTATGGACAGAATGGATGGCTTACAGAAGAGACTTTGGCTGAATTAAGTTCAAAAATTAAACAAAATAAAGTCAAATCGGATCAGGTAAAATCATTAAATTTATATTTAAAAAAAAATTTAAATTTAAAAATTCAAGTTTTAACTTTTTAAAGAATACATTAAAAAATTGCATATATATACATGTACTTATATATAAATTATTTTTAACTATTTAACTATAATATATTTATAAAATTTTTAATGAATGAATTTTTTTGTTGGTATTATTCAGTGGTGTATTGGGAGGGGAACGCGGGGGAACGAACGACGTTCCCTTACCTTTTTTCAGTACAGGTACGCGTTCCAGTACTTTTTCTTGTCCCGACCACTCCCACTAAAATCTACTGTTAAATTTTTTTTTCGTGTTCGTTAATATTTTGTATAGTAAGAATAAGAAAAAATAAAAACTTATATGTAAAAAAATAGTTTGCTGAAAATAGGACTTTTTTGCCCCCACTATGCGTCCCCTTACTTCTTATTTTACCAATACATCACTGGTATTATTCTCAGGACATAAATTGACAAATTTGAATTCATTTTGGTATTAAAGAATTACACTGTCCAACAAATGTTTAAAGACTATTTTATGTCTTGAGATAAAAAAACATTATAGTTTTTTTTTTTTTTTTCCAAAAAAAGTTCTATAAAAAAATTTCAGTTATAATAAATTTACCTCTCATTGTCAGTGCTTAAAAAGCTACGGCAACATATATATATATATATATTATGAAAAAATATTTCCGGGTTATGATGCCCATTTTCAAGAGAATTAATTTAGGAGGAAATTTTTTTGGGATTCTGTGTATACACAGACCAAATATGACCAAAATTCAATAAGGTATAAAAAAGCTGATAACTAAATCAAAAGTTGGAATTTTCTGGAAATATCAGGTAAAAATAAAATTGACTTGGAAAAATGTTTTTTTTTATTAGTTTTTGTTAGTTGACTTTTCAAAAGTGGAGGGGGCTTACTTTCCGAATACACCTTGTATTAATTAAAAATAAATCAAACCTTTTTACTTTCACCTCTTCTCATTTTAAATTTAAATGAAAATTTATTATTTAATTTAATTTAATAAAAACAATAAAAAAAATATATTTAAATTTAATTAATTTGCAAAACCAATATTCAGTAAGAATACAATTATATAATTGAATATTCTATAATTTTTGATTATAATTATTTTCCAAGGTTTCTGAGAAGAGTTGGGAAGAACTTCATAGTCCTGAAAGTATAAAAAAACAATCTGAAGAGATGAGAATGAAATTGAACGATTCATCATCATCAACACCACCACCACCATCACTTCCACCACGTAAAGAGAACCCCCGGCCTGCTAGTCCATGGCATGATGTTCCTACAAATAATTCTCCAGTCAATTTCAATTCTGACGCTTATAAACAATCAATTACAAAATTTGCCGAATGGAATCTTGACCTTCAAGATAATATTTTAGGCACACCCGAAGGATTTCAATATATCAAAAATAAATGGCAAAATGTCGAGAAAAGCGGCTATTGTAATAAATTTCAAAGTCAAGTGTCATTTCCAAATAAACAAATAATAAATATTGATACGAATATCAAAAAATCAGATGATGATGATGATGATAATAAAGGACCAGTATATCTTAAGGAGAATCTAGTCAATATAAATGAAGAATTACCAAAAATACCAATAAAAAAAATTATAGAAAAATATGAAAAAATTCCTACACACTTGGAAGAAAAAGAAGAAGAAGAAGAAGAAGAAGTGAAAGATGATAAACATTCATTATCAGATGAGAGTTTAATTGATTCATTAAATCCAGGTCAGATTAGAATAGAAAATGATTGTGACCGTGATAGTATTGATGAAGGTGATGTTAATAATTTTTCATTTAAAAATGAACAAATTAAACATAGGCCTAGATATTCGGATGAATTAGATGTTTTGCTTTCTCAATTAGCTGAAATATCGTCTGCACCGGTGTTAAAACCCGGTGTAACATGTAGTCTTGTGGAAGTTGGTGTTAATGCACTTTTGGGCCCTCCAAGAAGAAGAAGACATTCTGATCCAGATTATGATATTCCAAGACCTATAAGAGCGATAGCCTTAAATAAAGAAGAGATATCTGATGAAGAATGTTTAGATAATAATAAATTTAAACCTTCAGAGAGGTAATTAAAAACACAAATATTATATCTTTATTAAATATAATTATGTGTAGGTTGGTAAAAAAAAAATTACCTTGATCAAATGTAAAATTGCAATTTATTTTTATAGATATTTGTTAATAAGAAATAAATTAATCGATTTCATTTTATATAAAGTAGCGATTAGGAAATTTTTTAGTCATTTTTCTTAAGTAATATACTTTTTTTTAATTATATTTAAATTTAAAATTTTAAATTAAACACAATCATTTTATAGGAAAAATAAAAATGCTGCATGAAGATAATAAAAATCATTAAAATCAAATAAAATACGTCCATGATCTTCTCCTCTCAAGTAATATATAAAAAAATTTCCACCTATTTAAAATAGAAAATATTAAAAATTTCCCTTATTAATTCCCTCAATAATTTATTTTTTTATCCCATTTCTGATAATTTATACTGGTTCTTCCACCACTAATAAGGAATTTATGTATTGAGACTCATGTGCATATAATTTGTAAGATATACTTTAAGTATTTTATTAATAATAATAAATAATTAAAATTGCAAATATAAAGTTATAAAGAGTAGTTTTTTCTTATACCAACTTAATTATAATGAAATTGAAAATTAATTATTATTTTTTTTTTTTTTTTTTTAGAAATGTTAAACCATTTATAAATTCAGAACCATTAATCGATACTGAAATAAGTTGGAATATATCTATGACACCTGATTCATTGGAACCTGTGCCACTTTTTTAATAAATTTAATCTATTAAAATAATAATATATAAGTATAATCTATTAGGATAAAATACTCAAATGCCATTTATTATATATATATATAATATTAAAAATAAATTGTATTATAAATAAAATAACATTTTCTTTTCTTTATTTGTTATTCAATTTATAAGTATGCCTTTAGTTTAATACATTTCAGAATTCAATCAGTTAGATGTGTATTATCAGTATCATTATTTCATCTTTTTTTGTATTCTTCTTATTTAAGTAATATATATAAATATTAGTGTTATTATTGAAAAAAAAAATATATTTTAAATTTTGAATCGTTTTCAAGTAAAAAGTTTGATATTCTTATAAATAATGGAAGAGTATTTACCATGTAATAAATGTATTTAAGTACATCAAGCTATTAAATATGTATAAATTGTATATAAATATAAATAAATATTCTTGAAAATAGGTTGTTTATTTAACTGAGTGGATCCCAAACTTATTTGGCCAAGCGCCCCCTTCCCATAAAAAAATTTACTCAGCGCCCCCTTGGTAATTAAATTTTTTTAATTTTAATAACAATTGAACAAAAAGATAAATGAACATATTTGCAAAATATTATAAATAAAGGTGTAAATTAGAAACATTGAATTTATGTTTCTATTTATTGATCTCAGAATAGAAAAGTAATATTCAAGAAATTTTCCCTAAATGCATCTGTGACCATCACCGCCCCCCTGGGAAAGTTCCAGCGCCCAGTTTGGGAATCATTGATTTAACTTATTACATTTGAATATATAAATAAGTTTATATTAAAATGATATGTTATATCATATTATAAAGTGTGCACAATTTAGATTGCATGTCATTTTTAATAAAAAAAAGATTGTTCACCCTGTGATCTGCATTTCATTTCGGATAAGATTTTCAATAATAATGATATATAATATATCAATTTATTCAGTTCTAGGTACTAAATAATCATCTATTAATATTCAGTAATTTTTAAAAAAGAAAAACGTTTTTTTTTAATATTTTCTTATAAATTTTAACATTCATAAATATAAATACTAAAAATATATTTACTGATATCTTTAATCAGGACCTTTAGAGACGCAGGCCATTTAATAACATATATTAATAATAATAGAAAATTAGAAAAAAGTAGTAAGAGCTTTTGGTCTTTTATAATGTAAATTTCACAGACACTATTATTTTTATTTTAATGCTTGGGCAAAGAATGATGATTGTATAGTTTTATGATTAATATAGTTGATGGTTGATGATGAAATTATATTAATACTTCTCTCCAAAGGTGGTTTCTTATAAGAGATTTACTACGGTTGGATTGAATCCAACCTTGACATTATTTATTTCTATTTTTTTTTTATGTCAAATATAAAAATGTTAACTTTTCAATTCTCTCTATTTCTATTCTATTTTATATCAAGAATAATTTAATTTATATGAAGTGATTGAATTAACATTTCATTCCTGTCATCTCGTTTCTTGTCCATTTGACAAATATTCTTCTCGGTGTTGTTCAGACCTGGAAGAATTTGTTTTAGATTATTTTATAAAATATTATAAATTTTAAATTATTTTTATCGAAAAGGTGTTTTGAAATATTTTGATAATGTAACTTTGAATCTTGATAGATTAAAAAAATGAAATATAATGAAAATATAATAAAATTAGGGTATTTGGTACTTTCGGATCCCGCAATCACATCACATTCTTTCAAAATATTGGCTGATTATCTTGTCCATGAGAAAATATTATGTTCTGATTAAAATTATAAATTAAAATTATTTGATATCTGAGATGAAATTGTTGGATGAAGTATGAGAAATAAAATTAATATTATATAATAAATATATATAATATATATAATTCAAATATATAATTGAAAAACGTTCATTTTTCACTTTAATTCTTGGCAACATCGAGGGTGAGGTATTGTTTCTATTTAAAAATACTAGGTCTAAAAGAAATACTTAATCATATTAATAAAATAAATAACATACTAAAATTGCATTCTACAATTTAATAAATCAAAGACCACTACTAACCCTAATAATAATAATAATGCAATAATTAGTGCATTTCTTTCTAATTAGTTAAGAAGCATTATCGAATCCTGTCGAATCCATTTATTTCTTTGATCATATTGTTTTGACCACAGACGTAAGTTTAAATTTAAAAATAAGCGGTTATAAGCTGTGATCACAGAGGTATTTAAATAGTTTTCAGAAACTTCACGTTTTTTCTTTAAACATGTTCTTTGCTTACTGGTCAGAGAGCGTTCAGAAAACTATCACTTAACGCTGCCTATATTTTTAAGCCTCATTATTATAAATCTGAAAATAATAATTATTTATTTTAAAACATTTTTTTAAATTATTTAATATGAATAAATAAGCTTAATTGTATTATATTGAATTTTAATAAATTGTTGTTAATTCAAGCTTATTATTATCAATCACTTCTAATAGATAGCGCTAGTGTATTTAAAATTGATGAAATCGATTTAAAATTGATACACTTATATAATATATTTGATCATAGAAATAATAAAATTTTTCATTATTTTTATATAATTTATAGTTTTTTTTTTATAATACAAAATCGAATAAAAATAAAAATTAAGAATTCATTTTATTTTTTATAATTTTTAAGAGTAAAGTTGATCATCTTCAAATATTATCTTAGAAAGCCATTTCCGTATCCTGATTTTATGTGAGTCTATCCTTTTAGTTTCTCGTTTGCTGCACCGTCAACATCTACTCTAACCATGAGGTAATTTTATTAGTATCCATACCAATCAGATTAATATAATAAGCAATAATTAAGAAATTATAAATATATATTTATTTATATTATATAATTTTAAATATTTATGATATTTCATTATTTTTTTTCCTACAGTACAAAAGTATCGCGTGACACGTTATACGAATGCGTGGGTTCTCTTTTAAAACATTCTAAAGAGCATAAGAAGAAATTTCTTGAAACATGTGAACTTCAAATTGGATTGAAGAATTATGATCCCCAAAAGGATAAGCGTTTTAGCGGAACCGTTAAGTATGTAATTTAACCTGGATTTATATCGCTTTTATGATAAACAAAATTGAACAAAATTTTAAAATAGTATTTATATAATTAAAAATAAAAGCAATGTATTATCTCAGGAAGCTGAGCTTCACTCGGCGGACCTGCACCCAGGGTCTTAAATATTGGGGAGGATGTGAATCTTTCACATACCGAAAATCTTATATCTTTTAGGGTTGATTACACATAGGTAAGTATAGCGAATGTGTAATTCCTATAAAAATAATATATTTTTACCTATATTTTCATTAGAAATTTTAATTAAAATTTGTTTATTTTTTACTTTTTTTAAGATTTTTTAATTTATTGATTCTTTTTTTGAAATATTTTTCCATATTTTGTTCATCAATGTTGTTTGCTAAATTATATTTCTTATTTATTTTCTTTATAGATTGAAGCATATTCCAAAACCTAAAATGCAAGTATGTGTTCTTGGAGATCAACAACATTGTGATGAAGCAAAAGCAAATAATGTTCCATATATGGATGTTGATGCATTAAAGAAGCTCAACAAAAATAAGAAGTTGGTTAAGAAATTAGGTATGTTTTCTATTGATATTTCATAATTGTTAAATTTAAAATTAAACACACGTTTACAACAAAAGATTTTAAAAAATAGCATTTAAATAAAACTTGAACCTGAATATTTTCATATTAAATCTTATATTTACATGTGAAATATAATTTCCTTTGTTGAAAACCATCTTTTATTTTTAATCTTTGTGCTAATCACTCATCACTAATCAGATCTTTTTTTTTGTTTTTAGCTAAGAAATATGATGCATTTTTGGCTTCCGATGCCTTAATTAAACAAATTCCTAGACTTCTTGGACCAGGATTGAATAAAGCTGGTAAATTTCCTGGATTACTTTCTCATCAAGAAAGTATGATGTCTAAAATTGATGAAGTTAAAGCCACCATTAAATTTCAAATGAAGAAAGTCCTTTGTTTGTCTGTGGCTGTTGGTCATGTTGGAATGACTGAAGATGAATTAGTTCAGAATATTCATCTTTCTATTAACTTTTTAGTTTCTCTATTAAAGAAACATTGGCAAAATGTGCGATCTTTGCATATTAAATCAACTATGGGACCACCTCAACGTCTCTATTAAAAAAGATATTATTTTATTTATTATAACGAATAAATAAATTAATTAATACATACTTGTTTTGTTTATTTATTTTTCCCTTATTTTTAATTTTTTTTAAACTTAATGAGGACTAATTTATTTCTTGTAATAGTCAGGAGGAAATTAACATTTAATGTCTTCAAGGTCCTATGTAATTCTGGAAACCTTTAAAAAGCAATCAGATTAAAATGTGAGCAACTTTGAAAGAAGTCAAGAAATTCATTGCATTTATTTTTATGGAACACTTATATATAATTAATTATATGATGGAATGTATTATTGTTTTGCAACTAATTTCATAAAAACTAAAAACACGCTTTTATTTAAATGCATTAAAAAATAGAAAATAATTTCTCCACACACCACGATTTCCTTACAATTAATCATATCTAAAAAAATGAAAGCGTGGGTGCCAAACATGCAGAAATATTCTATTATTGGTTTATATGTACATGGATATTAGATTAATATTCATTTAAATTAAAACAACGCATCTTATTTTTAGAAAATAATTAAACATGATTTAAATTAATTTAATTAAAATGATAACTTTAGAATAAATTATTTAATTTAAATGAGTTACGAGGGCAGGTCAGTAAGTCTGTCACTTTTTGAATGAAACGCAGGTTTTTGGATAAAAAATTAAATTAGCTCTTATTAATATAATATAGATAATTACTATTTTTCAATATTATGCATTATCTAATTACTAATTGATAAAATAATTCCTCTTAGGTTACCTATGACCTGGGTGGAAAGTGGGTCAAATTCACCTTGCAAGATTTGACGACAGGACTCGATGTGAAACTAAACAAAAGCGTGTAAAAAGAAATTGTTATTTTATACACAAATAGAGACGATGGTGATTATAAGATAAACTCCCTTTTCTCGCCATTTCACTGTTCACAGATATTTTTTATCCATTGCGAAGCTCGCTTATTTTGCTTGTAAATAAATTTATATAATAGGTTGCATTGAAAGTTCTGTCGTATTTTAAATAGGCAGGAAATTTTGCTTGTAAATAAAAAAACATCTAGCTAGTGAGGTATTCGGATTTTCTTTTGTTTTTTTTTTTTACAGCTACTGTATAATATAGAGTCCTTTTTTACTATTCTTCATTTACTTGTGATATTTAAGGTGAAAAACATGTCAGTAGATAAAGTGCATTTACGACACTGCATTTTGTATGAATTCTAAAAATTGGAAAAGATATTGTAAATGTTCGTACTTTTTGCGTTTTGGACAAGTTGGTTTACTGGAGATGAAAAGTGGATTCTTTTCGAGAATATTAAGAGAAAAAAATCTTACTGCAAACCAGAAAAATTATCAGCAACAGTTCCAAAACCAAGTAACCATCAACAAAAAGAACTGCTTTGTTTGTGGTGAGACAGGAAAGGTCCAGTGTACTACGATTTAATGAAACAGTGAACAACCATTAACGCGAATCTGTACTTCAATCAGCTGAATAAATTGAATGCAGCTATTAAAGAAAAAAGCCCTGCATTAGTGTGTAGAAAAGGAATAGTGTTCCTCCATAATGCTCGACCGCATACTGCAATGCGTTAAGAGGGGAAGTCTAGTTAGCCACCGTATTCACCTGACATTGCACCATCTGATTATTACCTGTTCAGATCTATGCAAAATTATCTAATTGAAAAAAATTAAAGTTTTTTGAAAGTGTTTCTAAGGCAGTTGCTGAATATTTTAACTCCTAGTACGAGAACGTCTACAAAACAGGAATTCACAGGTAACCTAAAAGATAGCAACAAGTTAAAAAAAATAACGGAGCATATTTTTAACGTATTTTTATAAATGAATTAAAATATTTTTTTAAAAATATGTAAGACAAAACTTTCCCTCCAACCTAATACTATGTATATATGTATTATACTTTGTTTAAAAATTTCAGATTGCTCTAAAATTTGTCCCAGGAATTGTTTAATGCTAGAAGCCAATGACATACTTTTTAAAAAATCATAAATAAAATCCAAAAAATAGAAAATTTTTCTTTAGGAAAATTCTATATTTAAAAAAAAAAATTGAAAATTTGACTTTATAACAACAACACCGATTGTCCTTGTTTTTCCACAATTGATTTCCCTCCAACTCACTCCAACTTTTAATTAATCTCTTTCTTATCCCATTCGAGCTTAAAAAAAATCCAGTCGCATCCAAAGCAATTTCCTATTTAAGTGTTTAGTATTTCATTTTATAAAACAAAAATATAAATTTCGAATATTTATAAAGAAAGTAGCACCACTAAACTCGAAAATCAAATCTTTTACTTCAACCATCTTGAATTCATTTCATATCTTATAATTCTCTTATATTAAAATTTATATTGTTTTATAATTTTTCTCTTTTAAAATTAATTTTATTTATATTTGTTATAAATCTACATTATTATTATTATTCTAAAATAAAAATAAAGACAAGATAAGAAATGATTACATATACGGAGACATTATTCAATATATAAAATAAAATAGAAAGAATAAAGAGGATTCATGCCCCCCCCCCCCCCCAACTAAAAAATTAAAAAACTTCACCTATGGAATATATAATAGATAGAGTTAAAGATCCATATATCATCTTATGAAATGAGATTCATCATTTCTTAGATAAAAAAAAAAACACTTGAGCAATATTTGCAATTAGTTTTAAATAGTGATTAATTAAAAACGAGTAAAGAAATTCGCAATTAATGGTTTTTTATTGAGCAGTCTATTAGAAAACACAATTATAATATTTACATGTGCAGTCTTATTTTTTATTTTGTTATAATTTTTAAATTTACACTTGTTTAATTTAATATTTTTATTAACAATTTCTCTTTTTAATTTAATTAATGTTAAGGTTAAAAACAAATGTTCAAAACTATTATTTTTTCAACTTTTTTTTCAAACTTAAAAAAAAAAACAAATTTCTATTACAAGCTCATAAACTATTTTATTTTTTAAGTTCTTAAGTGATTGAGATCATTTTAATGATTCGGCATTATATATTGCCTTATATATATATATATTTAAAATAAATCAAACGCAATCATTTTATTAATATATACGTCTATTTAGGTTTGTTACTTTATATATATAAATATATATAAGGAAACGCTATCACAAAAATAACATATAATATTTAAGATATATGTGTATATATATATATTCTTAAAGGTCAGATAAATTAACATCTTAATTAGTTTTAAATATGAGTATTTATATATATACATAATGGTTATGGCCATAAAATGGTCTATGACCTAGGTCCAAGCACCATAACTTTAAAATAATTTTATATATGTATATTTATAGATTATTAATATTTAAATTATGTTTGTTTAAATCTATTAATACTTAAAAAGAGTGATTATGGTCTTTTTTCTTTTTTCTACATGACTTTATATATTTATATATATATATATAATTTTTTATTTAACAGATTAAATATAAATATACATTTTATATATATGTATAGCAGGATGATAAAACTTAAACAATTAATAATACAAAATAATGTATTTTTTTGATATTTACATTAATCTATATATTTAACATGTAATAATTTAATATATATTACCTTAAAGAAATAAAAATGCCCCATTCAATTTACATATTTCAATAAATCTTAGCCTGAAAAAATTAAATATTTAATTAAATTATTTTTATACAAATTTTATTTATTTATATAAATAAAATATTTTACTTTTGGTAAATATAAAAAAAAACTTAAAAATATTAAAATAAAATACAAATTAGATTTTCCTAATCTGTTAAAAATTTATCTTTTTTTATTTTCTATTCGTTTTCTTGTTTTTTTTTTGTTTCTGTCTAATAAAATGATTTTTAATCAATTTAATAATACAATATGAAGATAATAAGATTAAATCTCACCTCAATTTACATATGTAATATTAATCAATATTCATATTTCAAAAACATATCTTTCTTTTTTTTTTGTATTGGTTTATAAAAGTTCTTTACTTAAAACTTAAGAACCAAAATGTTCGAAATTTTGTTTTTGACATAATTGTATCTAAAAAAAAAATAATAAAAGTAAAAAAAATGAATAAATATAAAATGCTATTTTATAGTACAAAAAACTTAATTATAAATAGATATCCAATCATACATTTTTATAAATAATTTCATCAATATAATTTTTATTTAAATCAACATCAAATCTGTTTCTGCAGCTAATGGTTATGTTTATATTATTTATCATTTTAAAATGTATTTTTTTTTTTGGTTTATTTTATTTATTTTTTTTTTGACATTGATTTAATAATTTTAAATTATTTTTCTTTTATAATATTTTATCCATAATTTAATTAATTAATTTTAGTATATTTTTACTTAACTTCTTGTTGAAAAGCTAATATATAAAAAAAAAAGAATATAATTTTTTTTTTTTTTTTCTTAATTGATATATATAATATATATATATGGATATCACATTTTTTTTTATTAATTTATCAATTTCTATAGATATGTTTTAATAAATTAATATAATGATAAATTCAATAAAATGAAAGACGCACTATTTAGGATGAGCAGACAGATGTAAGGATAAATTAAAGCATGGATCCTGCAAAAAATGGAAATGCTCCATATTGACTATTGATTGGAGTCTTTGGAGAAGCACACATATATAAAAAGTCATCGGATTGCAATTGTGTACGATTAAGTGTTGGTTCACTAGCAGATCTGTGAATTTTTGGTAAAGCACTCATTGCATTTTCTAGAGATGCTAAAATTTGTCGAAATAGGGGTCGTTCTTCACGACGATGCTTAACACAATCCTTGGTTAATCTTCGCAATGCTTTTGGTACATCAGCACGAAGATGATTCAAATCTGGCTGTAGATATCCTCTTCCGACCATAAATAATATTTGATCTTTATTATTGATGGTGGCATATGGCAATTGGCCTGCTAATAGTTCAAATAAGACAATACCAAATGCATATACATCGGATTGAAAACTATAAGGACTGTCCTCTTGCATTCGAATGACTTCAGGTGCCATCCATAAGACAGATCCAGTGGATTGCTGAAATTGCATGGAACCTGCCCATCTGGTTTTCACTGTAGCCAATCCAAAATCTCCAATTTTTACAGTTAAATCATCATGTAAAAATATATTATTGCTTTTTAAATCCCGATGAATGATATTTTTTGCATGAAGATAATCCATTCCTTGGGCTGTTTGTCTTCCAATTTCGATTAATGTTAAAAGTTCAAATTTGGTTTCGATTACATGTAAATGTTTATAAAGGCTCGAACCTTCACACCATTGAGTGACAATTGCCAATTGGGGTTTGGATACGCATCCCATGAATAATAAAATGTTAACATGCCTTGTTTTGCGAAGAACTGCAACTTCATTTTTGAAAGCTTGCAATTGTGCTGGCGTTGGATCTTTGACGTTCAGTGTTTTCACTGCAACTGGTCCATGCCAGTGTCCTTTGTATACCGTCCCAAAGGATCCGGATCCAATACGTGGACCAATTAAAATCTCATCCGCTGGTATTTCCCAATCCTCAATGGATTCTCTTGTCGTATTTCGAACTTTATTTCCACTTTCGTCAGCTGATCGAGCTCTCGGACGCCATGGCCGAAGGGTACTTGTCGGAGAAGCCTGGGCACTTTGACTGTGTGAAGGTTTCGTGGGGCTGCTGTTTGGACTACAAGGAGTAACGAGATTTCCACTTGTTCCAGGGGTGCCTGTCACACTACTAGCCACTCTTATACGAAATTCTTCCAGCGTGGAATCGCCAACATGAGTTACCAGATTGTAACAGACATTCGGAGCAGAACTACTCCGTTCTCTTGTACCTAAGGTTGGTGTATGGTGTTGCGTGCGTCGTGGTACAAGAGCTGAAGCAGATGGATTTGGAAGTGGAGCACGACTTGGTTGAAATTCAATTGGTGTATGTAATATGCCAGCAGAATTATTGACAGGCTCTTGCGCTAAAAGAAATTGCAAGTAAGTGTTTTGCATACGAACTTGTTGGCATAGAGCTGGTACTCCATGAGCGCAACCTCGATGAAAACGATAACCGCATGTACGACAATAAAATCCTTGAAATAATAAACGATTACAACATTCACAAAAGGCTAGGGAGAAAAAAGTTTTTCGCACAAAATTATGAGAAATACTGGTCGTTATTGAAAATTGATCCAAGATTTCAACACTGATTTCTTCCCCTTCGAGCGTTGAGATATCGACATCCCATGAAATATACTCCCCTTTTGTAGGACCTTTGAAAACTCGACACATTTCTGGAGTGAGTTGTCGTAGTTTCATTGCTTTGGCAAGTGCCTCTCGTACCGTTTGTCCTGGTTTGACTTGAACGGTCGTCCGTTGTTGATTAGGCAAATGAGCCCTTACTACGGAAATTAAAGGCGATCTGGGTACTTGTTTAGGGGAAATATCACCACCATTATTTGGGTAATGCATATCTGATGGATCTTGAGGACTTTCCCTTTCACATGTGAGTAATTCAATAATCTCCTGTTCTCTTACTTCAAATTCATGTAATTTACTTGTTAATTCTTGATACATGGAAAGAAACATTTTAGGAGGATGTTGAAATCCTGCAAATTTTGCCATTAGAGCATCAATGTTTTTTCTAGTAATTCGAATCATACTTTGGATATTATTTAATTGCTCATGTAATGGTTCAACCTCTTCAGGCTCACAAAATCTGGTTGGACTATTGGAAAGTGTTGGAACAGTTCCATTAAAGGAACTTTCTTTGACAACCGCCATTTTATTTATGTCCACTATTTTTCAAAATAAATAAGAAAATCAAGAAATTATATTTCAAAAAATTTTTTATTAAAAATGTCAACAAATATATTTGTTAGGAGAATCATTTTTTTTCTCCATCTAATTTTATTTTATATATAATAAAACAATTATAAATTTAGTTATTGAGTAATGTTACACAGAGTCCTATTACCCTAGATTTAGATTTGAAAACATTTCAAAAGGTTAACTCCCTACATCTTAAATTAGGAACCGCTCAATTTGATTCTATTAATTAATCCATAATATAATAAAGTGACATCAAAATTATTCTAAATTGGATTTGGAATTAAAATTGTAAAATAAAAAAAGTATTAATAATATTAAAATCTCAATTATTCCATTTTATTTAAACTGAAAATGAACAATAAAAAATTCTTCCTTAATTTATCCTTAAATGAAATATAATTGATTTAGATATTAATTTTAATTATCCAAAGAACTTTAACAATGAAAATTGAGATGAAAGAAGGCTGCAAATGAATTAATGTAATTTCTGATTTCAATGTTATTATTAAAAGAGCTTTTAATTAAAAAAAAAATAGTATACATATACATAAAACAAAATATCAAATTTAATATTTAATTTTTAAACACACACACACACACATATATATATATATATACAAAATGTTATAAAATTATTAAATAATGATAAAATAATTGAATCTATAATTTTTAATTAGTTTAAAAAAATATTTTTATATTTCTAAATTAAAATATTTGGAACATTTTGAATAATTCAAGGAAAAATATTGTATAAAAATATAAAATTAAAAAAAATATATATAAGATTATTTAAAATAATAATTCATTAATAAAATTAATTACAATTTAAATTTAATAGTCAAGGGTATTTTTTGAAATAAATAATTAATCTGTAAAGGAAATATTTTTGTGTATGCTAAATATTTAACTATTATTTGCTTATATAAGCAATATATCTAGGTATATTTTTTAATGTAAAGATTATGGAATAAAGTTCAAATTCATCAATTTTTTTGTCCAATTTTATATTAATATTTTATTTAATTTAAAGAATTTTAATAAAATTTTCATAAGATTTTACTGTTTTATATTCTGGTTTTAATTTTAACAATGTATAAAATTATCACATAAACCAATGCAATTTTTTTCGAATTATTATTCAATTGTTCAGTTATGAAGTTTAAAATTTATCTTGAAATGTAGTATATTAAGATCTGGAATTAGCCAATTATAAAATCGAAACAATAATATAAAATATTTAGAAGCTATTCAAAAGTTTTTTATATGATTATTAACAAGACATTAATTATACTTTTCTCAAGTATCATCTTATATATATTTAAAATATAGATTAAAATAAATTTTGTCCAATTTTATATTAATATTTTATTTAATTTAAAGAATTTTAATAAAATTTTCCTAAGATTTTTTTAAAATAAACAATTTCTCGGTTATTTTAGGGTTTTTTGCCATATTTTTGACATTATGGTATTTCTGAAAATTTCTTAAACCACGTTTTTAATATTTTCTTTCAAAATTTCAATCACAGACCAATTTTACTTTCATTCTTTTGTTAAAAACTAGGTTAATTTTTATTTTAGATTAATTAATATCATAAATAAATAATAATTTATTTATATTATTTTGGATTAAGTGGATTATTCTATTTTAAATCATGTCTAACTTTAACAGAAAAAGAAAGAATAAAGTAGAATTAGATGAATATGAATTTAGTCCTATTTCAAAACACTTAGTTATATCTCATCAACTTAATCAAGAAAAACGATTAATTGTAATTTTAGAAGGAGCTCAACTTGAAACAGTCAAGGTAATTATAATCAAATTGATTAATTTATATAATTTTTATTTTTAAACTATACCTGATTTTCTCTATTTTATTTAGGTGGGAAATAATTTTGAACTTTTAAATTCTGATGATTATTCTCATATCCTGAAAAAATCTAATCGAGATCCAAATACAATCCGTCCAGATATTACCCATCAATGTTTATTAATGTTAATGGACAGCCCATTAAATAGAGCTGGTCTCTTACAGGTGAATTTTTTTATTTCATATATACATTTAACACAAAAGAAAAGAAAATTAATTGTATATTAGATATGAGAGAATTAATCATATGAAACATTCTAATTTAATTTTATCCATTATATATATATATAATTTGATTTTAGGTTTATATTCACACAGAAAAAAATGTTTTAATTGAAGTTAATCCACAAACAAGAATTCCTAGGACATACAAACGATTTGCAGGATTAATGGGTAGGTATTCTAAGATATGATTTTTATTAATAACATTAAAATGTGATCAACCTAAAAGTAATCCATTTTTGAGCCACAAGGAAACCAATTTTACCATTTTTTTAACATATATGTTGTTATATGTAAATATATTTTGTCATTCAAGTTAATTGATCTATAATCCTTATAGTCATTAAGATATAAATAATTATTATATCCACCTAAATTCTAACCAGAATTTAAAGTTATAAGTTTTAATCATTTTTTCTAATTTTATGTGCCATCTTTTATTGAATGTCACATTTATTCAATATGTTCAAAGGTAATAGGAATGAATAAAAGAAATTTAAATTTGGCATTTACATTATAAGTAATAATAAAAAGAGAAAAATTCAATTTCTCTTTAACCAAAAGAGGAGAAAAACAGGAAAGTTGAAAATCAAATAACAGACATTCCTTTTCTTTCAAAGGTAAAATTAGTAATATAAATTTAAATTATAACAATAGTTTTTATTATTTTTATCATTTCAATTAATGTTATTATTTTGCCTGTGAATTAAGGCGCGTTTTGCTTTGAAAACGTCGGCATTCATTAAAAAGAAAAGGAATGTGTGTTAATCGATTTTCAATCTTCCTATTATCTCATTTTTAGCCAAACAATTATTTAATATTTATTTTTTTATTATTTATCAAAAGGTCCAATATATAAGTAACATATATTTTATTATATGTAATGTTTATATGTACTTCTAAAGAATTTTAAAACCATTTATTTACATTTTTTTTTAAATAAGAGCTATTGTGTCTGAATTTTATTATTGTAAATTATTATAAATAATTTTTTCCTATGATTAAAAAAACTAAATCTAGAATTATAAATAATTTTTTTGAAAAAACAATAATTAATATGAATTAAGCAATTAATTATTTCTTATTTTTAGTTCAATTACTACATTTATTTAGTGTAAAAGCTTCAGATAATAATTCATTGAAATTATTAAAAGTTATTAAAAATCCTATAACCAATCATCTTCCTGTAGGAATAAAAAAATATGGAACCTCATTTTCCGCTAAAAAGGTAAATTTTTAATTAATTTTTTATACCTATATAATATATATATATATTGAATTAATAAAAGAAAAATGTATTTTTTATTTAATTTTTTAGATGATAAGACCAAAAGATTTAATAAAATCTGATGAGCCTATTGCAATTGTCATTGGTGCTATTGCTCACGGCCAGGTTGATCCTAATTACGTAGAAGAAACTATTTCAATTAGTTCATACCCTCTCTCAGCAGCATTAGCATGTTCAAAAATTTGTACATCATTTGAAGAAGCATGGAATATTGAAAAGGGTTTTGATGAAATAGATTCTTCTGATATAAATAAATAAAAATTTAATATAATTTTTTTATTAATTTGTATATATTTAAATATTTATAATATATTTATTACTTCTTATACCAGAATTTAAATATATTAAATTTTTTTCTGAAATTTTATTTCCTTTAATTTTAAGAGCATAATCAACATCATAAGACCTATTTTTTATTTATATTATTAGATATTAATAATAATTTTTATATAGATCATATTTACATTTACGTTTTTGATCAAGTAAATTATTTACTTAACAGGTTTCTGAATGGGAAAACAATAGCTTTTGTTAAAATTTGATAAATTATACAAGAAAGTTGGGAAAACCTGTTCATTTATCTCTTCCATAAATGTTAAGTATAGAAAATTCATTCTGTTAAAATTATTATTACAATTAAGAATGAGATTAGATAACTTTCTATGTTATGACGAATTGAAAAGAACAAATTTATATTTCAATTTTATTAGATTTGTTTTTAATTTTTAACGAAAAAAGTCCTCTTTAAATATTTAGGTCTCTTAAAAATGATTATAATTTGATAATCGTTAAAGTTAATTGAGATATTGTAATTTTAATTTAAAAAAAGATCAAAATATACATTTTATATTATTCTATATATATAATAGTCTTGATAATAACCAATTATCAGTTTCAATTCTTATTTAAAATATAAAGTTAAATAATAATTTACAAATTAACACATTTATTTGTTATAAACATAAATATTTATTTATAACATAGCAATAAACAATTTTAACAAATAATGTTATTCCAGAAGAATGTACAAAAGAAAAATGCAACGTGACTAGAAGGAATAAAATTTATAAACATATAATATTATTTTCAAAATATACATTAAATAATTTTGTGCATTTATAAATAAAATTAAATATTTTTAGGTAGAAAATGTTGATAGTAATTTCTTGTAAATTCAACCATAAGATCTTGTGTACATTCAGTTAATTCTTCAACACAAACTCCAGGAGAGCCAGAATATCTTGTAAATGATGGAACAACAGTTTCAGGAGGCAATATTGTATTATCTTCTATCATGCAGCAATCTTTTAATATGCTACACCGCCCCTGTAATTATTTTAATAAAAATCATTGCTGATTATGAATAATAATCTGTTTATTACTTTATTCTATGTATGTATCAATTTAACATTTATACAATAAAATTTTACCATCTTTTTAATAATATTTATATAATTTACACAAATTTCAATTATAAATAAAGATTATTATGAAACTATAAAATGAAAAATTATGGATTTAATCATTCAATTATTAACATTATTGAAAACTTATGTTACTAGATATTTGTACTTGTTTAATATAGCACCAAGTTTATTAAATCTAAATATATTTAATAAGATTGGTACTTTACTTAACGTGCTCAATAATAAAAATTTGTAGAAGTATATTTATATTTATTTATATTGTTGTTGTTTTTTTAATGAAATATATTTTTAGAGATTTTGAATTTTGAAAAGATTGATATAAAGGAACTAACATAACAACATAATTTCTTCTATCATTTTCAACAAATTTTATAAATTAATTACGATATATATAATTGTACTTATCTTTATACAAAAAGTGTTTTTGCAAGTTACTGAAACAGGAGTGTATTTATGCCACGAAAAATCAGAAAATTTTTATTATTCTAAGAAATAAATTTTTTATATAAAAAAATTATAACTTTCAACTAAGAAAATATATACAGATAATTGTGTTATACGATTATTATTATTATTAAACAAGTATGATAACTATAAAAAAATATTAAAACTTGTTACTTACAATAACACAGTTTTTTCCAATATAAACATAGGAACCTATGCTTGCTGAATTTATTAATGTTTTTTCACCGATATACACATGATCACCAATTTGTAATGGAAAGAATGCAACTCTATAATTAATTTCTTAAATTATTCATTTTTAATTAATATAAAAAAAATTAAATTTTGTATAAATAATTACGCTTTGCTAAATTTCTTAAATGGTGGCCTAATCACAGCATTATTACTAATAATGCAATATCTGCCAACTCGAACATTGGCCAAATCTCCTCTAATAATAGCATCGGATTGAATTATGACTTTTCCACTTAAAACTATATTCTGTGATCCACATAAAACAGTTTGTCGACTTACTTTATTTCCAGATGCCTTAAATCAAATAAGATGGAATGAATCAAAATATATATTTATACACATATAACTGATATGACATATCTTATCCATCTTATCCCTCTTACATACCGTTTCTACATATTCCGATCTATTATAATAAATATCATTGAGATCCATGTTTTTTTTTTTTAATTTTAAAAGTAGTTTTTAATATAAATAATCTGAATAACAATTTTTTATTTAAAAACCTTTTAAAATAAAATAAATTAAGTAAATTATATATATATATATATATATATATATAGAGAGAGAGAGAGAGAGAGAATGAGATATTATTTTTATTTTTCTTCGTATTATTTGAATATATTAATAAATTATTAATATTATTATTATTTATATAATTATTAAAATCAGAATTATATTAACTGGGATTTAAATTAGAGAAATGATGACATTGATGACATGCTAGAGCCTCATACCAACATAATCATTCAATTTTACAATAATTTATCAACATACTGATTTGTAATCACACCATTTAATATAAATGAAAAATAAAATAAAAAAATAAAATTTGATAAAGTATTGATTTGAAAATTATATTTATTTAAATATTTTTATTTTAACATTTCATCCTTAAAAAATATTAATTTTGACTGCTTTAAAATTTAAATAATTTTTTTTTTTTGTTTTATTTAGAATAAATAAATCGTATTTTTGAAACGATTGAATTGAATAAATAATTAGAAATAATACTTAATTTGTATTATATTATATTCTAAAGGTGTATGAATGGTGATTTTTTTTGGTGTAATGATAGAGTCGGCGCACTGTCAATCACCCACACAAAAACAATTTCCAACACACAATCGTGGGCTGTCATTGTAAAAGAGATTAGAGTTTTCAATCCGGCTGCAAACTCGACACTGGTTAGACCTCCATTACTCTATCCATTCTAATCATTTAAATTAAGAGTGTATTCTTATTATCAAATTACTATAATTTAAATAAAAAAAAATTCATAATTTTTCAGTCCAAATTTTTAAAAAATTTTAATTTTAAAGATTAATAAAATAGTGAATTTATAGAAAAAACAAGAACAAATGGCGGATGCCGATACAGAAAATAATTTGTCTGGCGATCCCGATGGGGCGACAGATCCTAATACGGTTTTTGGTTTACGGTTACGGGGACGTAAAGGAGCACTCAAGAAGAAAAATGTTTATAACGTCAAAGATCATAAGTTTATGCCAAGATTTTTTAAACAACCTACATTTTGTAGTCATTGCAAAGATTTCATTTGGTGAGTAAAAAAAAAACAATTTATTTATTTATTATCATTTTTTCGAAATATTTAGATGTATATATATATATATACATATAATAATTATATAAATTACTTTGTTCCCACCATCCTACATTAAGTTAATATTCATATATTTAATTTAATTATTTTTTCCATGGGAATAATTTAACCTATTTTTCTAATTATTTATTATTATTATTTTTAATAATATTTACATTAGTATATATGGATATAAAATATCTGACGTTTTTGTAATCATCTTCATTTTATATATAAATATATATTTTATTTAGTATTGAATAAAAATAATATTTAAAAATTTAAAAAATTTAGATTATATATTTATTTGGTGGTTAAATTTAAATATATTTAGATTAATTTAATTATTTTTTATTGGATAGTATTGATTATTATTATTATTATTATTTTATTCTTTTCACATTATTTTATTTTGAATTTTTTGATTTAATTTTGTAATAAATATATATATATATATATATATATATTAATATATATATATATTAGATATTTTAGGTATTATTTATAGTTTGACAAAAATCGAATTTTGATTGAATATTTTAAGTGAGTTTTTATATTCTACCCTTTTTCTTTTCTATTTTAATTTATCTTATGAGAATGATTGAATTGTCGGATGTTTTCTAACCACAAGATTTTTAATTCCGGAGCTATCACAAACATTCACTTAAATATAAATGTTAAAGAAGTTGTTGCACCCCACCCACAATGCCTTCTTCTTATAATCTCTCCCTTCTTTTTATCAACCACCCCCATCAGTTGGATATTTTCCCATCTCTCAAGAATTCCAATACATCTCACTTCATATAATACAATTTGAGTACGTAGACGATGAAATTTGAATATTTTTTCTAATGGAATTTTTTATAAATAAATAACCCATATTCGTAAAATTAACTATTTTTATTTTTTTAAAAAAAAATCCAATTAAATTAATTAAATTAAATTACATATTCTATAACTATCTCTTTTATACTCCTCTTACTTTACTTTTTTATTTAATGAAGAGCTTCTTTTCATTAGAAAGATAAATATGTTATAGAAGAATATAAATGTAATACTATTAAATATTCACTATTATAGTGATGAAAAAGGCGGTATATCTGCAACCAGCAATACTCCAGGCCTTTATTTCACACAATTATAGTATTTTAAATTAAAGAAAATTCATAGATATTTTTTTTCAAATTTTGAATAGAAACACTATATTTAAATTGAATTTTACATTTTTATTAAATAGCTTAGAACAGTGTTTACCAAACTTTTTTGACCGCGACCCGGTTCGAGGTCTTAAAATTTGCCGCGACCCACTTCATTAAAAAAAAAACATTTATTTAGAACACAAATTTTATTTTTCAATAAAATTCAAGTTGTTTATTTCATACACAAAGATTGCAAAATAATTATATAAGAAAAATAAAAGTAATTAAAAAATTAATAATTTTCAAATTGTTTATTTTATACAAAAAAAAAATAACAAAATAATTATACAAGAAAAATAGAAGTAATTTTGTGTTTCTAATGATGTACAAAATAATAAGAAAAAAATATTTTTTGTTTCTAATGATGTAAAAAAATAAGAATTTCTAAAAAATTTTCGCGACCCACACAAAAAAAAATAATTGCGATAGACTAAATTTTATATATAGATGAATATAAATTTCTTTTAACTGAATTTAACTAAAATAATGTATATTTTCTGGAAATGGATGAACTTACTAATATAGCTTGCATAATTAAACTGGATATACAATTATAAAAATGATATGATTATTTAAATAATGAACATGAATAGTCCTAAAATGTAAAAAAAAAATAAAAGGGGAAAGCATCAAAGCTGGCATAGATAAATATTAAAAAATAACATTAAATCAATTAAATTATGAATATAAATATATAATAGATAAAAATACAAAAATTTCCTTACACTAAAGTAGCAAAGCGACAATGACAGACTTTGGACAAGTGTCCAGGATCTCTCTAGACGTTGTTTATCGATAAAAAATAACATCACATTGAAGGGATATGCAAAACATCTGCCGAAACACTGTTAAATACCAGCTCAAACACCAACCATGTACTATTGAAATATTCATATTAATGCCCACATGGCAAAATTATTTTAACTCGACAATGCAAAGAGGGATCGGTAAAATTAGACTACATCTCCCCGTATCCAGGTTTTTTTTGTACATTTAATGAAAAGACAGCGTCTAACAAGCCGACAGCATCCTAAGCGAGGTAGAGGTTTTGTATGATCAGTATAACGAATCCTCTCAACCTTCTTCTTGCTTTTTTTGATCCAGACCGAAAAGAGAGAATTTACCATGTCAGGTCTCGGGTTTTATCCTGGGACCACGAGGTTGAGCGTCGAAACATTTTACCCAGACTGGGTGACGTCTGTTACGTAAATATTTATTAGTATAAATTTGTCATACTTTTTTTTTCTAATATTCAATTACAATATTATTTATTTAAATAAATCGTAATTATAAGAATATAAATTTTTAAACTTTCCAAAATAAAAATTGAATTTTTTTGCTTAGTATTAATTAATATTATATTATACAAACAGTTATTTTTAAACTTTGTTACTAGCCTATAGGCAGTTAATAACTTTTATTGGCGGCCCAATATTATCTCTCAACAGTTTCCCCTTTTAATAGAGACATTGAAAAAAATGAAGTTAAAATTTTTTGTAAATTTAAAACATATTTCAACATCAATCGGTTAGAACAGGAGTGAGCGACCGTTTTTATCAAAGGGCTAAACGAAAGTTCGACATTTCTTGGCGAGTGGCAGACAAAAAAAGAACTTAATAAATTAATGAACAATTCACATAATACTAATATGTCTCTTTCAAGGACTCAAAAAAATCATTTCATTGTTATAGTAATTATTATAATATATATTTAATTTAACAGTAATCAAGTGGCTAGCAAAAAAATTAGGATACCATTAAAATTCTATTTGCTTGGCGGGCAGAACAAAATTGAACGACAAGCCGCGAGTTGCACATCTCTGGGTTAGAATAAAATTTATTATATTCTAATTGAAAAAAATAATTATGCAAAAAATTATTTACAGGGATTTGAGCATTTCTTCTAATTTTTAAAACTCTTAAAATGACTGTAGTCCCCTGATCTCGCTAGCAGATAGCTTCACCCATCAAACTTTGATAGGTTTTATCAAAGCCTTTAACATTAATATTCAAATATATTATTTTCTTAATCACTTCCCATTAGATAAATCAACTTTTAATAGACTAGAAAAAAAAAATAAGTAATCTTATGTCATCGGCAACAAGGTAATAAAAATTTGATTACAAAATTATGCCCAAACAAAGCAATTACATCAAAGTGTGGTGATAAAAATTCACCAGCTTCAAAATAAAAGGTTCATATGTAAAATATAGTTAGCTAATAATTCGCCATTATATCAACCAAAGTATCAAATAATTCTTTTTTTTAAATTTTATCAAAAATGACTTCATTTTATAGAATTATTTGATTAATTTTTTTTTGAATATAGAATTTTGGACAAATTGGTTATCAAATTGGAATCAAAAAAGGAATCCACTGGTAAAGTTTTTCCAAATCCATGATAAATACGTTAAACTGAACAATTACATTCTTCTATTTAGTGTTTATTTGATTATGTTTATTTATTAATTTTCTCTATATGATAGGGTATTAATGCTTTTAAATATCGAAATGCTTTTAAACATAAATAAATATATTTCTTTCATTTTTACTATCTCGCCAGAAATGAGATTTTGATGTTTTTATACGTTTTGAAGGTCCCTGAATCAATTTCATTAATGTTGAAAAAAAATGTCTCTCTGTGTGTGTGTGTGTGTGTGTATGTATGTAGACAAGATTACGCAAAAACAGTTTGAGCTATTATCATGAAATTTATTATTCAAAATTCGTAGTTTTCTATCAACTTTTGAGAAATGTACCTCAACCGGAAGAGGGTCATTACCTACAACGTTTTGATTTTTTTTTCCTCTAAAGTTACCGTAAAAATAAAGATATATGTTTGATAATTTTTCACATGATTAATAATTGTATAAAACTGCTATATATAGAATTTCAGCTTGATTGATTCGCTGAAATTACCAGAATTATTTTTTTTAACACTGCAAATCTCACGCGCCAACACGTGACGTGGTCCCATCAACAAAGAGCCAAACATGCGCTGGTTTAATAAATATTATTTATTAATTTTAATTTATAATTTATAATTAATTAAATTTAATTTAAATATAATATATTATGTTATTTAATCCAATTCAAATTTCGAGATAGTCCAGTGGAGACACTCCAGCTAATTTATTTAATTATAATTTTTAATAATAATTATTATTTTAAAATAAATTTCCCTTTATACATATATTTATCAATTCAAATTTTTTCTTGTAAAGTTTTATGATTTTAATTATATTTTAATTATTTTAGTTATTTTCATTTGTTAATTATTATAATTATCTATTATCTATTTTGATATTCAATATATTTATTGTGTCTCTCTTAAACTAAAAAAAATTTGTTTGCAGCAAACATGTTCCCAAATTCATATCCCATTACTATTCTTTCTCAATTCCCCCACATTTATGTTATCATATATTAACTACCCATAAATAATTTCTCATTTGCTCCTCTTTCTGTCTTTCCTTGCTCATTTGTACCACTTGTCCCATTCATTTCAACCTACTTTATGACTAATCATTTGGTTTACATAAAATCGTTATACAATTTTCTCCATTTCATTGTAAATTCAATTTTTAGGCCCATATAAATGTTATTAAGAATATTATTTTGTCAAACATTATTAATTTTCTTCTCTCTCCACACCAGGTTTTGATTGAAATTCCTTATTAATATTTTTGATTAAATGTTGACTTTTACTTCAGCTGCATTCACAATTTAAATTTTTCTCTGAAATTTCAAAGATTATATTATATAAACTAAAATTAAACTTAAAAATATAAAATTAGAATAATTTTTTTATTAAATCACCTGGGGAAGTTTAAAATTGCTTTATCCTATAAGTTTTATTAATTTTTATATTTTTTTTCTACAAATTCCATGTTATATCTTATCTTATTATACTAGCAAATGTATTTTTGAAATATTTATATTTTGAAATTCACACCATGAATAATATTTATAAAGAAAAATCGATCTGTATAGGTTTCAATCTCGGGAAAAATCATCTTTGTTAATTTTTTCTTAATTTAAAATAAGAATTTTTATAATAAAAAAAAAAAAAAAATGACGCCGGGCAAAGCCGGACAGCGCTTCCTTAAATACAAAATATTATAAATAAAATAAATTTAAAAATATTTATTTAAATAATCTTTTCAAATCAATCAAATCAAATTATGTAAATATATATTATGTTATATCCACAGGCCATACTTTTCTGTCTTTCGGTGCATTAATCCGTACGTTTGAGGGTTGTATGTTTTATGACTATTTTTTTTAAATTTATGTTCTTTTAAATTATTTGAAGTTCATTCATCTATTTTGTCGTTTATTTATTTAAAATATCAATCTTAATCTTAAATATTCATAGTTCATAAGGTATAATTTTTTTCGGTGAACCAGGTACTTAATCATTGTGATTATAGTATTTAACTTATCTACATTTTCCAATTCTAATTAATATTATTATTATATTTTTTTATATATATATTTTTGTATATTATATATGAAAGAAATAAGATTCTAAAACTTATACTGATTATTGCAATTATTATATTAGGTATAATAATTGCAATTGTTGATTTTTGCCTTTCTCTCTCTCATTATACATATTTAAACGAAATAATTATTAAAAAATTTAAATGTATATAAAAACAAATTTAAAATACATATTTTCAATTTATAATTAACTTTACAACTTATAACCTGTCTGATTTGAAAAAACGATTATTGGTGGAATATCATTGAAAAAAAAACAAGGCATCCATTGTCATATTTCAAGTAGAATGAATCTTTTGTATTCGATTGATTCGTGTTTTTAAATTTCGTTGAACTAAACCAATATAATATATTGATTTACAATTTCCACAAGTCAATTTATATACTTCCCCCACATCCTCACCTACACTTCTTCATACACCTCAACCCTTTTGGTTAATCGGAATTCTATCTTTATTATTATTATTATTATTAATATTATTATTATTATTATATTATTATAAAGCTTCACTGAAATAAAAAAACAATTTCAAAAAAAAAAAAAAAAAAAAAAAATTAAAATAAAATTTTAGTCTTTAATAAAGTAATGGAATATGAAGGTGCTTTGAATTCCTTTTATATAAACTTCTCTTTGGTGTATTAGGAGATTTTCTACCTCTCTCCCTCTCTCTCTCTCTCCTTTATAACTCACAAGTAGAATTATAATTTAATTGATTATCTATTAATATTAAAGCCTCTTTATTCTTGCTGATTTTTTTTTCTTTTTCTTTTATAATAAAATAATGAATTATTCAATTGGATAAAATGAAAGAAGTATACTTCACTTTTCAAAAAACATAGACATATACGTTTCTGTAAATAGATAATTAAATTATTTTAACTTGTAATACAAATATTCTAATAAATTTATATTTACTATATTATTAATTTTTTATAATATAGAAAATACGAATTTTATTTGATTGATTAATTTACAAAATAAATAACAAAAATAATGATATAAAAACCAATAAATATAAAAATAATGACAATGAATATTTACACAAACAAAAAAATTTATTCATATTATTTAAAAAAAAAAAAAATTATTTTTACTCTTTTATTTATTTAGCTTACACCCGTTTCCGTGTCGTCAAATCTTGCAACGTTAATTTGACCCACTTCCCAATGTTCGAATGAGCTGAAATTTCGCATACATATGTAACTCCGATGACAATGCAATATTCTGATTTAACTTAGATCATAGGTGACCTAGGAGGTATTATATTTGTCAATTAGTAATTATATATTACATAATATTGATACAAAATAGTAAGTACATATTGAATAATATTGAAAAATAGTAATTAAATATTAAGATAATATTAATTTAAATCATATTTAATTATTTTGTAAAAATATTTTTTAATTTAAATGAATATCAATTAAAGTAATGGCGATATTGTTTTTGAAAAGATATATGTATATATATAAACCAATAATCTAATAATAATAATAATCAGCCCCCTATACTACCGATTTGATATATAGTATTTTGAGGGGAAGAATCGACTTGAATTAGATTCTTTCAACATTCACACTTTGACCTCAAATAAAAATTCGGGCAAAATTTCTATCATGACTAAAAATTAGGAAATAAAAAAAATATAAAAAAAAACTTTTTAAAAACAAGCTTTTATTTAAATGCTCTAAAAAGGAGAAAATAATTTCTCCACACACCACAATTTCCTTACAATTAATCATATCTAAAAAATGAAAGCGTGGGCAAAAAACATGCAGGGAAAAACGTAAATTTTACTTCAAATAGACATAGTTATCAATTATAGTAGAAAAGGAAAAAAAAACAGAAAGGAGATTGTGGTAATACAATGAAATGTCCTTCGTATTCTTTTCCTTTCTGTGTATGTTTGGCGTCCAAGCTTTCATTTTTTAGATAAGATTAATTTTAAGGAAATTGTGGTGTGTGTGGAGAAATTATTTTCTCCTTTTTAGTGCATTTAAATAAAAGTGTTTTTAAAAAGTTTTTTTATATATATATTTTTTTTATTCATAGTTAAATGAAAGTAAAATATTATTATTCATAAAAATAAAATTCCTTATAATATATATTCCAATAATTTAATATGAGTTGAAAGTGACACACTTATTGTCAAAAGTTCATTGAAATTTCAACAAAATCATAATATATTCTTAATAATCATAATTAAACATTCAATTCTGGTGATAACATAGAATTACCATTTAACCGCGGTTGAGACAAACGCTAACCAAAGTTAATATTTTATGTCATAACTAAATCAATAGTCAATAGGTAAGCTAATTTTGTAAGCCATAAAAATGTTCAAATTCACTACAAAAAAAAAAAAAAAAAAAAAAAAAAAATTAAATGATGAAATGACTTGCTTTTTTTTAATTTTTTGTAAATTTTTAGTAAAATAATTGTAAAATAACTACGACCTTAACATGCCAAAATCGTAAAAACACTTGAGTGAAATATATAAATATTTGATATGTGAATATAATTTATGGAATTGAATATTTGACATGGTGAACAATCAACCCTTTGAATCATATTGAAATTTGGCAATATTATTAAAGTAAATGACGTCATACCATACGTAGAGTCTTGTCATGTTAGTATAATATTAAATATTAGCAAATGTCATGAGAAAGATAATATGCATTTGCTCATTAATTTATTTTGCAATTTGCTAAAAAAAAGTCAAAATTTAAATAATCATTTAAAATTTATTGTTCAAATATAACAAACAATATTCATTATAGTTCAATAAAAAGAAATAAATTTTAAATTTTAAATTTTATTTTTCTCGACAGACGATAAGAAGGGAAGTTATTGTTTTCACACCAAATTTCACATGTGGAGTTTTTACATATCTCCACGAATCATGCATTTCATTAACAGAAAAAAAGTATTTTTAGCATGATCTCTGACCTTCTGTTCTTCTGTCCGTCTGTCTGTTGTGTGTCCGTATAAACGTGTATAGCTTGAACGATTTTGATAAAATTTGATATATTTACTTAATGAATAAGTAGCATGAATTAACACACTATGAGCGAGGCGGGTATTTGTACCCGTTGTGGGGACTGCCACTTATAAGCGGGGCGGACGCTAGCCGCTCATAGTGTGATAATATATATTTTCCCTTGTGTCACTTAAAATTACTTATTTTAAACGATAACTAATATATATCCCTCATATAAGTGGCAAGGGGTATAAATACCCGCCCCGCTTATAAGTGGCAGTCCCCGCAACGGGTACAAATACCCGCCCCGCTCATAGTGTGTTAATCAACTTATTTTGGTGTATATCCGGAAACCAGAAGTGGTAGTTTAAAAGTATTAATTTTATATTCATTGTCGGAAATTTTTCACTTAAAATATAGTAGTAATTAAAAATTGAGCAATTATATTAAAAATAAAAACCAAAATAATAAAATTTAGTCATTTTAATTCAAGTTTTAAAAATATTTTCTTTTTGATACTTTATATATATATATATATATATATATATATATATATAATGGTATTTGGAAATTTCTTTTTTTTCAAATCGTCGGTCGGTTCTGTGCCTGGCCACAGCTCTTCAATCAATTATAATAGAAAATCAGCTGTATTAGTATGTAATTAAAACAATATAAATTATATCCTTATCTTAATGTATCAACGTTTATAAGATAATTTACATATTAGTGATATGTTCTGTGACAGGTCAGAACTTCTGTCCTGCTCACTAGTTTTTTATAACTTTATCTTAGAATGATTTATCTTTGTTTTCAAAATAGCTCTCTTTGGAACTCAATTCATTATTTGAATCTAATCTCTTTCCCTAGATAATTTTTCATGGTCTGTAAAAAGTGAATAGCAATAGGGGCCAGATCTGGGCTATAAGGTGGATGGTAAAACAATTTTAAATTTATTTCAGTTTTTCCATCATTTTTATTCTAAGTTCTATATAAATAAAAGTGAAATCAATTTCAATTTATACAAATAGGTAATACATCGAATATTAAATTTATAGAATTTTATTTTATTGATTGATCTGATATTTTTTTATAATAAAAACCCAAAGTAAATGTCGGCTTGTTATTTGTCATTTTCTAAAACACTGATATACCATGACCTACTTATTTTTGTTTTTTCCTCACAATTTCTTTCTATATACCAATTTAATGTATATGAATATCACAACTAATGATGAGTTATCTAACTATGGATAACTACTCTCCCCTCGTAAACACCTTTACCTCTCATTCAATTATTTAAAAATTATTTTAAAATTAATTTTATGTAATTCAATTTTATTTTAATTTAAGATTTTTACAATCCAAATATTAATATATATATGTTTTTTTCTTTTAGGGGATTCGGAAAACAAGGATATCAATGTCAAGGTAAGTTTTATTTATTATATAAATATAAAATAAATAATTTATCTATATTAAAACATTAATTTATTTGATATTTTGATAACGTTTATTTGTAATAGTTGAATTATTTATTTATAGAAATAATTTATTTTACGATATAATTTAGAAAATTGTATAATTCAAATAAAATTCTTATTTTATATATATATATATATATATATATATATAAAATTTAAAAACTTTTTTAAATTAAAACCATCTAAAAATTAAAAAATAAATAATAATATTAATTATTTTCTAATCTATTTTGACAATTTTATTATTTTTATTGAAATTAACATCTTTAGAATTCTATATTCATTACTATCTCGCCAGAGATAATATTGCGATCACGAAAATTTTCGATGTTGAGATTTTGATGTTTTTATACGTTTTCAAGGTTCCTGAATCATTTTCACTAAGGTTGAGAAAAATGTCTGTGTGTGTATGTGTGTATGTAGACAAGATTATGCAAAAACGATTTGAACTAGAATCATGAAATTTGGTACATGGGCATTATTCAAAATTCGTAGTTTTCTATTAACTTTTGAGAAATGTACCTCAACCGGAAGAGGGTCATTACTTACAACGTTTTGATTTTGTTTTCCTCTAAAGTGTCCGTAAAAATAAAGATATATGTTTGATAATTTTTCACATCATTAAAAATTTTATAAAACTGCTATATATAGAATTTCAGCTTGATTGAATCGCTGAATGTACCAGAATTAATTTTTAACACTGCAAATTACGCGCCAGCACGTGACGTGGTGCCATCAACAAAGAGCCAGACATGCGCTGGTTTAATAAATATTATTTATTAATTTTAATTTATAATTTATAATTAATTTAATTTCAATATAATATATTATATTATTTAATCCAATTCAAAATGGGAGATAGTCGAGTGGAGACACTCCAGCTTATTTTTTTATAATGGTATATTTTGCTTTAAAAAAAAAATTATATTTCATTATATTATTTGGTATCTGTCTGATTGATTTAAAACATATTATAAATTAAAACTTAAATTCAAATATTGAATTCTTTTTTCTTTTGAAGTAGGAAAGTTGAAAGGTTTCATAAATTTATCTGGCTTCTCAACCAATTCAATGCGGCTTAAAGTATTTTACTTAAATTTGGATTCATTATGGGTTTTTAGAAATAGTTTTATTTTTAAAATTTATATATTTTCCTTCAATTTTTATTCTATATAGTATTAGTAAAAGTTCCTGGTCATTTTTAGTAAAATTCAAAATGTATTTATATTAAATATTTATTATTATTATTAACAATGTTTCTCCATTTTTCGGGCAGAAACATAATGTCATTGGTTAAGAATTTCTGCGGTTTCTGCTTAAATAACTGAATCAAGTGCTTTTTACAGGCTTCTTTTGAATCCAGTGTAATTGCATTAATTGACAATTCTGAAAGGATGGAAATAAGAGATATTCATGGGGTGCCCCATGTCTCTATTTATATAGAGGGTGTATTATAAAAATGGGTCATGCCTTTCCTATTATTTAATTTGGGCTGTTCTCCTCCAATTACCAGGCGTAATCTCTCTACCTGTTCACAATAAAGCTCACATACCTGATGGAATTACTTCTTGGTGATGATCTGTTGTTATCTGACTTAGCTGTTATGATACGTTTCTCAGAAACGGCTCGATTTCATTTAATTTTACTAGCACATTGTAGTGATTGATATGCTCAAATCATGGGGAACTCAAACATTTAATTTTTTTTTGGAACCAACGTTTTATAAATGGTTTAAGACCGTCTTGTAGGTGATGCCTAGTCCATTAACACTTACCCGCGGGCTCCACAATTTATTTGTATCTTTATTTTAAGTGGCGGCATGAGCCACCGGAGGTATATGTCGGCAGGAACGTGTTAACAATATCGACGCTGCTAATATGCCAATATTGCCATTATTTTCCAAAAATAAAAAAAAAATTATTTATTTTTTGAGCGTGACTCATCTTTCATATCAAAATTTCCAAGCGAGTAAATTTTACCGTAAACAGCATAGATTTCATAAGCTTGTGAAACGTTCTTGCCTTTGTCATAATAATATTGCAAAATATAGCAAATTTTTTCATTATTGTTGAACGCAAATAATTTTTTAATTTTTTAAGCCAAATTCGATGTTTTGACAAACAAGTGCCACCTATGGCGCTATGATAAAGTATTTCTGAAGTAATTTGAACTTCAATTTGTCTATAGAAAAAAAGGCTTCGAAATTTTTTTCTCAGAGCGTTATGAATTAAAGAAATAATTGTAATTATTAATAAATAGTTTTTTTTTTTATTTTCCAAAAAAATTTTTACATCTGCCCTCAAATATGGCAATAATAAATAAATAAAATATACAGAAATAAATTATATACACGTGAGACTGGTTCAGGATAGGATTACTTGAAGGGAGAAAAAAAAATAATAAAGTAAAGTAGAAATTAGGATGGGCAGGAGGGAGATGAGAAGCAAAAGAAGAAATAATATTTCAATATATCTAGAAATTATCTTTTCATGAGTTGATTAGAGCGGTTGCAGCGAGTGCTAGGAAGCCAAGAAAGTCACCTGAGAACTTGATCTTGAACACAAACCAGTACCAGAAAAACATCAATTACCATTAGTAGTCAAACAATATTGTGCCTACTTCAGAGAAAGTTATTTAACTTTACTGAGAAGCCAAGTCTTCGGGTTAAACCGGAATAGATTGAAACCTTAGATACGTGTTTAATAGATAAATCTAATGTATTTTCAAATTAATATAATTAATATAGGGTCTGGTAAAAAGCCTTTTTACTATCTCGCCAGAGATCATTGACTGAGATCACGAAAATTTTGGATGTCTAGATTTTGATGTTTTTATACGCTTTGAAGGTTCCTGAATTATTTAAAAGCGTTTTTACTATCTCGCCAGAGATCCTTGACTGAGATCAAGAAAATTTTCGATGTCTAGATTTTTATGTTTTTATACGTTTTCAAGGTTCCTGAATCATTTTCACTAAGGTTGAGAAAAATGTCTGTGTCTGTCTCTCTCTCTCTCTCTCTCTGTGTGTGTGTGTGTGTGTGTGTGTGTGTGTGTGTGTGTGTGTGTGTAGACAAGATTACGCAAAAATGAAATTTGGAATACGGGCATTATTCAAAATTCGTAGTTTTCTATCAACTTTTGAGAACCGGAAGAGGGTCATTACCTACAACGTTTTGATTTCTTTCCTCTTAAGTGACCGTAAAAATAAAGATATATTTTTCGCATGATTAAAAATTGTATAAAACTGCTATATATAGAATTTAAGCTTGATTGAATCGCTGAAAGTACCAGAATTAATTTTATAACACTGCAAATCTCACGCGCCAACACGTGACATGGTGCCATCAACAAAGAGCCAAACATGCGCTGGTTTAATAAATATTATTTATTAATTTTAATTTAAATATAAAATATTATATTATTTAATCCAAAACAAATTGCGAGATAGTCGAGTGGAGACACTCCAGATTATTTTAGTAAAGTTCAATTCATTTCTTTAATATTTTTCTTCAATAAAAATATCTTATTTCTGTATAATTATTATATATTATTGAAAATTATATAGACATTGCAAAATGAATTTTTAAAATAACTTAAACATCGTTATTCTTAAAATATTTGGTTTCATAAAAACTAATTTGCGTAAAATTAATTACTAACCACTTTCCTTTTAATTATAAATTTCTCAAGAAAACAAACAAAAAGAGAATATATACAAATATAAAATGAAATTATTTCCGATTCTTTATGAAATTTATCAAAAGCTTTAATTCTTTAATATATAAGACCAACTTAAATCCTAAAATATTACTACCATTTTATTTATTAATGATGATAAAATTTTCTTTGGTTTCTTTTTAAATACTTCCTTTTGATAGTATATAATCATTTGTTGTTTATTTTACATAAAAACTTTTTATTATTAATCATATCTTGTCATTTATCTATGGATTTGATGAAACATTGTCCAATTTAGATTTCATCATTCAGGTATAACTTTTGTTTAGAGTGAACAATTTAATTTACAATCAAATCTCAAAATTTTATTAATTAGAGATAAATTCATAACATTCATATATAATAATTTTAATTTCATTTAATTAAATCAATCTCTGATAAATTTTATATTACGAGGGTGGGGTAAAAGTTTCCGGCCTGACCAAAAAAGTGATGTTTTTAAATTTTTTTTTTTGCCTTATCTTTCAACATAATCTCCATCAACACTGATACATTTCTCATAACGGTGTTCTAATTAATTAATTAATTACTTAAATAATTAATTTAATTTAATTTAAGTCTCATCAACAATTATGAATCGACGCAAAAATTCGTTTGGATTACGCTTACAGCGCCAAATTGTCGGTAGAAATGGTTTTTCGAAGCAGTTTTTAGTCTGACGTTAGCAAACGCGGCACCCACCTTACACACAGCTTCAAATGTTTGTGCAAAATTTTTCGCACACGTTCAGCTGACATCGTACAGGTCTCAGCTATCTTGAATGTTGAAAAATAAAGTAAAAAAAAAAAAAAATTTAAAAACATCGTTTTTCTTGGCCAGGCCGGAAACTTTTCACCCCACCCTCGTATACTAAACAAAAACTATAAATGCTATCATTTGGTTATTTCATATTTAAATTAAATTTACTACTAGAATGTGACAAATATAATATTTTAACAATAAACTTTTACCTAACAAGTATTACTTTTTATATTTTCTCATAATTTTCTCTCAATTTTTATAAAACTTCTTTTATTCCTAAAATATGATATTTTATTTGATAAATAATCACTTTTTGTTTAAACACTAATTTCATTTAAGCGTATTGAATAAAACTATGGGGTGGGGGTGGTTACAGAATAAACCAAATAAGGGTGAAAGTCCCCATACCAATTTAAATTTGAAAATAAATTAGTAAGGTTAAATAAAGTCTTATTAAAAAAAAAAAAAAAAAAATTCTTAAAATAAAATATTATCTTAGATCGAAATTACTCCCACCTGTGTTTCCCTCCAAGAGGAGGACATCTTTTAAGAATATCTTTTGAAAGAGCTTTCTATTGTTTCTTCTTTTGACTTATAGTAAAGCAGGCGTCTTATATATTTTTAGCCTTACCTCTCCATCTCTCTTTTCTCTTTCCCTATTCATTTTCTTTTATAAACATTCCCTTGATACCATTTAGCATTAATGAAAAGATGAAAGATTAAATTCTTTTAAAATGCCTAATTATCAACAAAAAACAAAACAAAACAAAATAAAATATTATATATTCAAATATGCCTAAAAAATTATATTCAAGGAATTTAATTTAATTAACTCGTATATTGAAAAAATATTATCCAACATATATATATTTTTATAAAAATAATATTAATAATAATAATTATATAAAATGTGATAAAAATATCATCTTTAATTCAATAAATATATTTATATGATATTCTGATTATTCAAGGAATTTTTTAAGTGGTTCACAAAAAAAAATAAAAACAAAGAAAAATATATTTAATATCAATGAAAGTGCCTTTATTAACATAGAAAGATAATTTTATGTCATTTTTGTTTGAAAATGAGCTCATGCTACCAATATTAATGCTAGCCTATTGAGGTTTGAAAAATGTTAGTAGCCAGGACTATATATATATATATATATATATACCGTTCACCGTTGAGTGTAACATTCTGCTCATCATTGTTTTTGAAGCCATATCGACTAATTATTTCGCCAACCCACAAAGCGCACGAAACAGTGACGTTTTCTAAATGTAGTTTTTTCGACAATGGCTTGTAACTATCTTCACTTCTCTTCCATGCGACAATTCATCTTTATTAACATACCCATTGAGAGACGCCTCGTAGGGTGTTGGTTAACTGTGTTAGCCCACATTCTCGTGGTCCGGGTTCAAAACCCAAGCATGGCAAAATATTTTCTCTAGCTGGGGGCAGAGTCATTTCAGCCTCCGGGATCAAAATTGGGAAGCTACTTGATAAAAAGTAGCGCCTCTGATCAAGAAAATCAAGGTAAAGGTTGATAGGACCCGTTCTACTGATCATAGGATACCTCATCATTTATATAACCGGTTTGATAGGCGTTTCCTTGCATAGGACATACAAAAATCAAGAGGTTTTTTTAACATACTCATTGAACCAAAAGTGAGATTCAACGTTAAACTAAATTTTATATTGAAAATCTACATCAATATCAATTTATGTTTCAATTTTTTGGCCCAATTTACTTTCAAACATTATAAGGCATAACATTATATTTCCAATAAAGTCAGTTTCATTGATAATAACAACATTTTTTCTTTATTATTTTAATTTAGAGTTATGAACCTCTTAAAACACACCCTTAAAAGAATGCCATTAGATGTATCTACCTTGATAAATCATTAATTGTGAACAATTATAAACTATTTATATTAACTAAAGAAATATATTAAATTTTCTTATTAATGTAGATATTAAAATATTTTTAAAGATTTTAGAGTCGTGTGTATATTGTATAGGAGAGAATATCAGTTATTTTACACTCAAAATTCTGCAAGAACGCCTGCATTATAGGCAAAAAGTATTGTTCTTCAACGTTTTTACTATCTCGCCAGCACGTTACGTGGTACCATCAACAAAGAACCAAACACGCGCTGGTTTAATAAATATTATTTATTAATTTTAATTTTAATTAATTAAATTAAATTTAAATATAATATATGTTATTTTATCCTATTCAAATTGCGAGATAGTCGATTGGAGACACTCCAGATTTATTATATTCTTGAATCCCTTGAGACAATTATAAATAAATTTTCATATATGATATCATGTTGATTTGAAGAGGTGAAAACATTCATCTGTATCAGTTTTTTGTCAGCAAATATTCATTCATTATAAATAAATTGTCTTTCAGTTTTACAAAAAAAAAAAAAAAAAAAAATAAAAAACGAAATGACTTTCCGAACGACCTAATACTACACTCATGAATCAGTTAAATTAATTTTGAATTTCTATTTCAATTCTAAACATTTTCATTAATAATAAAAATAATACATAATTGTATTTTAAATTCATATATACCTATTTTTATTTTCAGTGTGCAGTTTTGTAGTACACAAGCGATGTCACGAATACGTTACATTTACCTGCCCAGGCGCAGACAAAGGTGCCGATTCTGATGTAAGTAATCAATTACCTCTTAAATATTTATTAAAAGCATACTATTAATCACTATAGTCTTGATTTTATAGTTTGATTCAGTCACATTTTTTTTTATTAATATAAGTATAAGAAAAATTGATTCGTTATAAAAAAAAAAAGTTAGATGTTAAATGTATATTTATTTTTTAAATAAAATTCAAAATTAATCCAAAAAAAACATCCAACTTTTTCTTACAATTCATATTCAAAATATTTTAAAAATAAATATTGCATTAATTTTCATTTATTTATATATTCGATTACTAACAGCAAGTTGGGTTAATTAATAATTTAATTATGCATTTAAAAAAAAACAAAAAAAAAAAAAACGGAGGGAATTATTGTTATGCACTTATAGATCATCAAATAATTGTTAAATTTTATTTTTTTTCCATTTATTGATAATTGATTCTTAATTAATTAATTTAAAGAGATTTTTTAATAGAAAAATAGAAAAATTCAATATTTATTTGATGATTTGTATTATTATACTTAGATTGGTTTACATTATATATATATATATACATATATATATATATATTTATATGTATATATATATAAGTCTTACATAGTTCCAATATTTTAATTATTATTCGATTGTAGAATAAATAAATAAATAAATAAAGAATTATTATTTCTATTTCTATTGAATTTTATACTATATATAAAAAAAATGTTTATTGGAATTATGTAGATAATATGAATGTTTCTTTAGATATATTATGATATTTGTGAGGAAAAAAAAGAGAAAAAAAAACATTTTGGCCTGGTGTGTGTGTGTGATGTGAGAGTGCACAATTGTCACCCGTGTGTTGTCCTCCATGATCCTTGTGGACCTCCAGGACTCGCGCACCAGGCATCGGTTCAAGGTGCACACCTATGGCAGTCCCACCTTCTGCGATCATTGCGGCTCGCTGCTATACGGTGTCCTACACCAGGGCATGCAGTGTGAAGGTAGCCCTCCTCCTGGTTTACCCTGTATAATGTTCTATTTGATATTTATTTTTTTTTAATTGTGCCTTTTATACCCCCCACCCCGTATTGGCCATCAACCTTTGCGCCCTTTATTGTTCAACAGCATGAGAACTTCTCGTGGTTGTCTCTTTATTTGCTTGGTTTCTCTTCTTAGACACCAACTCTCTCTTAACACCCACTGATTTTTTAATTTAATATAATCATGTTTGTTTGTTTGTTTTTTTTTTCTATGTTTGCATCGATGGAGGCTCGATATATATTATATATTTTTTCTGAGTTGTGTAAATCAATGTCTCCTAAAACCTAAATCACTCTCTCTCTCTTTCTCTCTGTCTTATATATATATATATAATATATAATATATATATATATATATATATATATATATAAAAATAAATATTAATCTCAGTTGATTTAATATCCTATTACCTATTAAATGATTGTAATTATTAATTTTATATTAATTAATAAAGTAAATAGAATTTGCTAAAAATAATAGATTGAATAAAATGTATAATCATAAAAATCCATAAGCATGAAACCCTCATTATCGGGGCAAAAATTATGAGACTTTTTTAAACTATAATATTAATTTATTTTTACTTGAAAAATCTAAATTATCAAAATAAAATAATATATTTTATGTATATTGTATATGGGTCACACAATAGATCCCATGCCTAACTAACAATACAACTTTTAGGCAAAATGAATCTTTATTTATCAAGATACTCATCTTATATAAGATAAGATACATTCAGTTCAACAGGTAATTTTTACCTCGGTAGATAGGAAGGAAAGTTATTGTTTTCACACTAAATTTCACATGTGGAGACTTTTACATATCTCCACGAATCATACATTTGTTAACAGAAAAAAGTATTTTTAGCATGATGTCTGTCCTGTCCGTCCGTCTGTCCGTTGTATGTCCGTATAGACGTGTATAGCTTGAACGGCTCAACGGATTTTGATAAAATTTGATATATTTACTTAATGCATCAGTAACATTAATTAATCAACATTTGGTGTATATCCGGAAACTGGAAGTGGTAGTTTACAAAGTATTAATTTTATATTCATTGTCGGAATTTTTCACTTAAAATATAGTAGTTATTAAAAATTGAGTAATTAAATTAAAAATAAAAACCAAAATAATAAAATATAGTCATTTTAATTCAAGTTTTAAAAATATATTTATATATATATATATACATAATGTTGTTTGGAAATTAATTTATTTCAAATCGTCGGTCGGTTCTGTGCCTGGCCACAGCTCATTTTTTGTAGAATGATTTGACTTTGTTTTCAAAGTAGGTACCGCATTTATTCAGAAAAACAATGCATCAGAGCAAAATAAACAGGATTTTTTGTGACTATGGATGAAACATGACTCCATTATTATACACTTGATTCGAAAAGATCAAGAGCTGAGTGGATCGCAGGCGGTGAAAGCCGTCCAAAGCGACCAAAAACACAAGACGATGTTATGGCCTGCGTATTTTGGGATGCGCATGACAATTTTGTTCATGGACTACTTTGGTAAAGACAAAACCATTAATAGAGTGAATATTATATCGGGTTATTGGATTGACTGAGTGAAGAAATAAAGAAAAAAACACGTTCGTTAGGGCAGAGACTTATTGCGTGACTTGAATTCTATAGATATAGATATGTAATTTATATTCATAAAAAGGGTCAAAATTTTCGAATCAAACATTTGTATAATGACTCAAGATTTATATATCTATATGAAAACAAAAATATTAACAATAAATATTTTAAGTGTTATATAAATATATTATTTATTAAAATAATTTTAATTTGAAAAGAATTTATTGGAACGAGAATATATAAAATATATATTTATATAGAAAATAATTTGAAAGTAGTAAAATTAGCATAAAAAATTATAAAACTAATTATTAAGAATATCTAATAGAACTAATTTACTAACTACCTATTGTATATTATTATTATTAGTAATGTACTCAATTATTTAAACATTAAATATTGTTTGATAATACTAATACTAATAATAATAATTAATAAATTATCAAAATAAATTAACAACTTTATTTGTTATGTATAACATCGATGTATTCAATGAATATTTCGAATTTTTTTTATTAATTAAATAACCAAAATAACAAAAATATTTTAAATTAATAAATTATATTCTTTGAAATTAAATAAGATTATATAATAAAGATAAATTAAATTATAATAATCATAACAAATAAAAAAAAAATTATTATAGAAAATCTACCTTCTTTCTGCCTATAACTTATTATAAGTTTTTCCAATTCTATATTATTTTATTATTTTATTCTATTTTACTTATATGTATATAATTACCAGTATAATACCGGAATTTAATAATATTGTGGGAAATTTAATTGACACCTAAATGAGATTTAATTAAAATCAGTTGGGGTCAGGCACAGAAACGACTGACGATTTAGAAATAATTAAAAACAACATCATATATAAAATTTCCGACAATGAATATAAAATTAATACTTTGTAAACTACCACTTCTGGTTTCCGGATATACACTAAAAATTGATAAATTCATATTACTGATATACTAAATATATCAAATTTTATCAAAATCCGTTGAGTCGTTCAAGCTATACACAACGGACATACGGACGGACAGAAGGACAGGCATCATACTAAAAATACTTTTTTCTATTAACAAATTGGATAATGCGTGGAGATATGTAAAAAAAATCTGTGAAATTTGGTATGAAAACAATACCATCCCTTCCTAACATCGGTCGGTATAATAATAATATCGAAAAATATATTTATTCCTTTAAATCTATTATCGGCAAATTCTTTTTATTCACAAATATCTATTTTATTTATCTAAATACTTCTATTTTTTATTAAACTTACGAAAGGGTATATTAAGTCAGTTGAGTTATTATAATTAAAAATGTTAATAAAATGCATGTATATAAATAAATAAGATAATTTAATTAAATGTCGATTTACATTTCTCGGAAATTTAGCAACGGTGTTAAAATGACTCACCCCACAAAGCCGCCATGTTTTTGTAGCTTGTTTCTGTGTAATTTTTTTTTTTTTTTTTAATTCATTCAGCAGCTTCCGACATGCCTTGCTTGCAATTGACTACTCTCCTTACTAAATGGCTGTATATTCAGAGAGAGTGTTGGGGTTCTAACTATTCAATAATCATAATTATTGTATTACACGAGCAACTTCCTACATAAGAGAGTTGGCTTTGAAAATTAAATCCAAAAAAAAAAAAACAAATTACGCTTGGACCGCTACTCCTAATTTGCTGTAAATTTTATATTGCTCTTCTAGAAATGGAATTGACTCTACCAGACATATTTTTTTAGATTATGACCCCGGGAGTTGGTTGCATTCGGATCATGTTTTAATGTTGTTGTTGTTTTGTTTTTTTTTTATGTGTAGATATTAATAATATTAAATAAATATAATTAAAATATAGACTATAGCGGCAATCTTTTTAGAGAACTTTTCATTTATAGCCTGACACAACTTCTTTTTCAAAAATAAATAAATAATTCATCACAAAATTTTACCTTGTATAATTAATTTAATATATCATTGTTTTTTTTTTTTTTTTTTTTTTTTTAAATTTTATTTTAACACGTTCCCGCCGGCATGTACCACCGGTGGCTTATGCCGCCATATAAAATAAAATAGACAAATTATGAAGCCGGCGGGAACGTGTTAAAGGGCAATAGTTCAATTAAAATAAGCCATTTTAATCAATACTTGGATTTAATTATAATTTAATTATAATTTTTTTTTTTAAATTGATTCAAATTAAAAATTGATTATTAATTAATAAGATGTGTCAGGTTGAAATAATTAATTTTATCATTCATTTATAAAATATTAATAAAAAACAACAAATTTGTTAGAAATATGATTCTAAAAAAAAATCTTATTTCTTTCAAATATTTGATAATGGTATTTGGTAATATATTATATTATATTATATTATATATATATATATAGAGTTAATAATAATTATACGATAAATGGGCTTTTGAATATTATTGGAAGATAATATTGGATGGCATAGTAGCCAGAAAGTTTATCTTGTTGGTCCATAATATTGTCAAGTGATGATGTCTATTGGTATGGATATCAGGCGGCCGTCGCCAAGCACAAGTGGGATGTCTTCTCATATTTGACGCCGACGTTCTGCGACCACTGCGGCTCCATGCTGCACGGCATCACCCACCAGGGCCTCAAATGTTCAGGTTAGACCACGAGCAACGTTCGGTTGGTGCTCGACTGGTGGTGGTGGTGCTGGGATTATAAAAAAAAAAACTTCTCTTTAGATATTATTTATTTATTTATTTATTTATTTTTTTTTTTTTAAATTCTTCTTTTAATTTATTTTAATAGAGTATTCTGTAATCCATCATATCATCTTTCTAATAAAATAAATAAATAAATTTAATTATAAAATTTTCTATGAAATTAATAGATTATTTCATTTTTTATCAACTTGAGATATTTTGATTTTTTACGTATGTGTGAAAATTTACACTTAAAAAATATAAATAATAATAATAATAATTTTATAATATAATTTTAAAACACTTGACTAATTTATAATTAATTTATTTGTTTATTTTATGTGCATTTGGATAGTAACTTTCAAACTAACTATGCGAATTTAACTATGAATATCCACATAAAAAATACATACCAGTATCAGTATATCTGGAATCGAACCGAGAGTTTATATTTATTTTATTTTTTTTTAATTTTAATTTGGTAGATTTATTATATTTTTCACAATATATACGAGGGTGGGGTGAAAAGTTTCCAGCCTGTCCAAGAAAAACAAGGTTTTTAATTATTTTTTTTTTTGCTTTATTTTCAACATAATCTCCATCAACACTGATACATTTCTCATAACAGTGTTCTAATTAATTAATTAATTAAATAAATAATTAATTTAATTTAATTTCTCATCAACAGTTATGAATCGACGCAAAAATTCGTTTGGATTACGCCTACAGCACCAATTTATCGGTAGAAATGGTTTTTCGAATCAGTTTTTGGTCTAACATTAGCAAACGCGGCAACTACGTTGCACACAGCTTTCCATGTTCAAATGTTTGTGCAAAATATTTCGCACACGTTCAGCTGACATCGTACAGGTCTCAGCTATCTTGAATGTTGAAAAATAAAGAAAAAAAATTTTTAAAACATCGTTTTTCTTGGTCAGGCCGGAAACTTTTCACCCCACCCTATAATATATACAAAATGATAATTTGGTTGCATAATACTCTGTTTTATTTATTTATTTATTTATCTATCAATCTAAATAGTACATTACTTTAAAAGAAGTCTTTTACACAATCTGGGTCGAGTAGACCTTTTAAAATGGTGGTGGGGAGAGTTTAGCTGGCCCCTGAATATGAGATTTACGGCATATTAAGAACCTACGGATCGATAGGTAAAATCAAGTGCAAATTTAAGCTTTTATCAGAATAAAATAAAACTGCATTCATTTAAAATAATCTATTTAACTATAAAAAAATCTCATAATAATTAAATATAATAAAATTTTTATTTTTATTTATTTATATTCTATTCACAAATTTTAAATCTTCTATTTATAAATAATTATACTTTACATATTTAATAAATAAATTTCAAAGAAACATTAAAAAGTTTTTTGATTAAATTTTTACTTTTCGTCTAGTTATTTCCATTTATTTAGTAACAGGAAAAATCAAAATTTTGAAAAAAAAAAAAAAAATTTAAATTTTACATTTTACAAGATAGAACATGCATTTTTTTTGTTTTAATAAAGTTTTAAATTTCTTCTATAAATTCCAAAACTTTAATTCACATATTTTTACTATTAAGTTGATTAGAAAATATCGAAATGCCAATTATATTAACTAAATTAGAACGTAATCACCATAAGGAGAAAAACAAATCACAATAAAATTATAATAAACTTGAGTATAGATTTCAATTCATGAATATGATCTGGTAATTATATTTGTTCTATTATTTAATAGAAAAAATTGGTTGCACTAATTGATTAGGGGACTCAATTAAATATAATTTTGCTTTTCTGTTTTTTCTGTTTAAAATAAAATGTCTTGTGCTCTTTAATTTCATTACTAGCATTTTTTTTAAAGGGATAAAATAAAAATTAACTCTTTTTCTAATATATACTTTCATTCGTTTAATTTATACCCCCTATATAATTCTATAATTAATAAAAATTAATTTTTAAATATCATTATAAGTGCAGAAGAGGTAAATTATATTTGTAAAATTGAATATGCAGAAATAGTGCTTTTGACTTGTTATGTTTGAAGTTCCTATAACATTTATTATTAATATCATTCATATTAACTTGGATATTATCCTTATCAAATATTATAAATGAAATTTTATTTTTATTTGCCTTTCTCTTTAAATTCTCCTAATTGAGAGTTAATTTTATAAGAGGGTGTAATTGTGTGCCAATTTTTATAATATAATATATTCAATCTTTTTATAATTCATCCAAAGATTCATTTAAAGCAATCGAAAACAAAATTTCTAGAAAAAAAAAAAATTACAAATAATTTTGAAAGGTTACATATAAAATGGCGGAGTAAAATTGATATCAAATGTTAATAATAATTTAATTTAGAAGAAGAATAAAAATTACTCTAATTAAATTTGTCTATAATCTAATAAATATAAATGATTAAAGAAATATAAAATATGTGTGTTTCTTTTGATGTATGAATTTTTTTTGTATATCTTTGTTCGTGATATATAATAATAATTTGTTAAATTGACAAATAACATCATCATTTTGTTCATAAAAGCATCATCCATATTTAATCTTTTATTGTTTTGGAAAATATAATATTCTTTTTTTTAAAAAAAAATAAAATACAAAATAAATAAACTCTACCTACCAAAACAACAAGTTTAATTAAATTTATTAATCTGAAATTGAAATCTTTTTTTTTTCTAGAATTAAAGAAAAATATATAATTAATAAATAAAATAATTTGTTTTTCTTTTTTTTTTTTTTTTTTTTATTTTTATCAAAAAATCTAAGCGATTATCTTTGTTAAGTAATAATAAATTATTTTGGTTGTTGAAAAGAGAAATAAACGTATGTTGTGTCAGAGGGGCTGGTATTCTTCATGTCCAACAAGTGTGTGGGCCCGCAGATGAGGGGGTGGAGGGTCAGGGGAGGGTAGAGTGAGCTGCTGGCCGAATATTTCGCTCCCTTGCCGGGGACTGTCAGTATTGATCAGTGGGCATCACGCCGCCGCATACGCGCATCCCCACTTCTTTCTCTCTCTTACCCCTCTTCTACCATCATCAACCACCACCCTCATCCCCAACCCTTATTTCATTTTTCTCTCTCCCTCTCTGTTCAATTCCCCAACACCTATGAATTTATACAACTCTACTTAATCAAACGGGCATTATCATTAAAATTGAAATTATGCGTACAATTGAAAAGGAACCTGATTCGAATGGCACTAGAAACAAAACATTCACACAATGTCAATTTTCTATTTCGCTCATATACTTCCACAACATCATTTTCCAGCCTCCCACAATGAAATTGACCTCTATTTATTGGTAGTAATTTGAATAATTATTTAAAAAAGACATGTTTACTCTCTAAATTCTAAAATCAATTTTTTGTATTTTATCCATCTCAAAATAATAAGCACCTGGTTCACCGAGGTCATTAAAAGAAATATTCCTTATTATCGGGTTTGGCGGGTAATATTAATACCTGGTTCACCAAGTCGTCGTTCAAATAATTTAAAAGAACATAAATTTAAAAAAAAAATCATAAAACATACAGCCCTTAAACATACGTATTAATTCACTGAAAGACAGAAAAGTATGGCCTATAACATAATATATATTTCGTAATTTTATTTTATTTATAATATTTTGTATTTGACGTAGTTGCTGACGTCATTTAAATTTCCAATTTTAAATTATGACAAAACTAATAAAGATGATTTTTCCTGAGGCTAAAACTAATACAGATCGATTTTTGAAGTGAAACTTCTTTAGCGGCGTCCTGACATTTGGTTGAGAATGGAGAGTGAATTGAAAAATTGAAATTTCGTAACGCGTTACGAAACGCAAGAGAGAAAAAAGATATAGATATAACGAGTGAGAATGAGATAGCCTCTATCTCTGTCTCTCTTTTGTGCGGTGTTTCGTTTTTGAGAGAGAGGCTATCTGGGTCTTTCTTTTGTCCGGTCTTTCGTCTTTGAGAAAGAGGCTATCTGCGTCTTCGTTTTATGCTGTCTTTCGTTCTAATACCCTGTCGCTAGGTTGAAAGTCCACGGCGCGCATGCGCACTAGTACGTTGACGCGGAATAATATTTCTTAGCCTCTGCTGGGTGAAAGAATAAAAATTAGTATGTGACCTCACAGTTACCGCCTTTTAGATATATATCTATTCTTAAAATAAAATTAAAAATATTTATATTATATTCATATATATGTAAAATAATAATTATATTATAAGAATAAAAATTAGTATGACTTATGATCAAAAGAGGGCGAGATCTCCACCTTGTCCAGTAGATATCGCAATTAAATACAATTTGAATTTAAATATATATTAATTTCAAAATTTGCCTAAACATTTATAAAAATAAATATACATATGAAATTTGTTATTTTTTTTTAATATTAAAAAATATTTAATTTGAGATTAATTATATGTAAAAAGATCAACTATCAAATAGATTCAAACTTTTATTTTCTTTGATTAGATTATAATTAAATATTATTTATATTATTTAAAAATTATTATTTTTCTATTTATTAAGGATATCTATTAAAAAATTGTAATTAACCTTATCATATGTCAAATATTATAGCTAAGTTTTTTTGAATTTTTTAAAATTTTTTATATAATTAATCTCAAATTAAATATTTTTTAATATTAAAAAATAACAAATTTCATATGTATATTTATTTATTTTTAATATTAAACGTATTTCATATTTTTTGAGAGAGATTAATAAATATATATATATTTTATTAAAAATAAATATTTTTAATTTTATTTCGAAATTAAATAATGAATTTTAAAATATTTTAAATATAAAAAAATGTTAATACAATATCATTTAAAAAAAAAGCGGGATTAATAAATATATATATATATTTTATTAAAAATAAATATTTTTAATTTTATTCGAAATTAAATAATAAATTTTAAAATATTTTAAATATAAAATTTCGAAATTAAATAATGAATTTTAAAATATTTTAAATATAAAAAAATGTTAATACAATATCATTTAAAAAAAAACGGGATTAATAAATATATATATATATTTTATTAAAAATAAATATTTTTAATTTTATTTCGAAATTAAATAAAAAATTTTAAAATATTTTAAATATAAAAAAAATATTAATACAAAATTAAAAAAAGGCGGGAGTAAAATTTCAAAATGGATGCCATTTACGTCACCCATATATAATTTTCAATTAAGAAATTAATAATGAAGCTGTAAGTTTCAAGAGATGTAATCAATAAAACTCAATTTTTCTTTATAAATACTATATCTAGTGTGAATTTGAAAAAAATCGTTAGAGCGGTTTTTGAGAACCAATGGTTATAGATAAATAGATAGATATATACAATTTTAGCTAGCATAATAAGATAAGATATATATCGTGAAATAATTAAAATTCTCAAGTCAAATATACAGCGTGCACGCATACCGACGCATGTAATTGTGTGTGTGAACATGGTCGGCGATTCACACGCCAACACATACAGTTATGTGCGTCGATGACCATTCACGTTATTTATCCGAATCTCAACATTACTTTAACACTACTAAATCAATTTAAAATTATTATTGCATTTAAAACTGCTTTTCTCTACTCCACAGATTTCACTATGCCGAAAAAAAATAACGACCAAAATTTAGACGATATTATTTATTTCACTACTGGTTTATAGCCACACAGGTGCTAATGCACTTGAACGAGGCGAAGATAAAATCCCTCTAATTCTCGGGGGAGATTTTAATGTAAATTTTGAATCTGATGATTCGTTGCCGTTGATCAACTTTCTTCGAGAAACATTTGGTCTGCTTATAAATAACGATCCCAAGGAATCAACAACAAAATCTGGAACTACAATAGATGCTGTTTTTACACGTTATATAGAAAATATCGAATCACGAACATATATATCTTATTTTAGTTATCACAAGCCATTAATATCAGTATTACCAATTGAAGCACCAACCGACAATAGTACAGGCAATGTAGATATGATGATAGAGTAGATAATAATAATAATAAAGCGAATATTTGTTACGAAAATTTTATACTGTTATATGTCTTTCGAAATGATCCCTTTATTTTTCTCTATTTCTCTCTCACTCACACTCTCAACTAAAATTTCTCTTATTCTCTAGATCATAGGTTCTTAAACTTATGTACTCCACGGACCCCCACTTGAAAAAATTTTTTTTGACGGACCCCCATCACAACTTTAGGTACTTTACGTCATTTTATTAATTAATTTCTGGATTACGATCTCATAAGGACAAGGATATATGATGAATATTTCTAACAGTGATTGGTGAATAACGATTTTTTTGCATATTGTAGAACACATTTTATTAGAAATTATAATATTGAAGAAAGAAAATACAAACATTGTCATAGCAACAAATCTCACAAATTATAATGGGTACTTACATTAAATTCATATAAATATTTTATAATTTTTTTCAGAAAATATTAAATAAGAAATATTTTAAAAAATAACTGCATCTATCTCATTAAATATAACTTACATATTTAATGAGATGTATGCAGTTGTTTTCTTGAAACAAGAATCTCAATATCTGGCTTAATATTGGAAACTTTTAATCTAAGATCCGGCTCTACATTTAATTTGTTTCTATATTTAGACTTAATATAAAATAGTACCGAAAAAGCTTGTTCGCATAAATATGTTGTGCAGAATGGAATCAAGTGTTGAAGTGCTTTATTTGCAAGCGCAGGATAATCTGACCTGAGAAGTAACCAAAAGTTGCTCAATTCAGTTTTGTTAAATTTTAGTTTATAAGTTGTATCACATGATAATTCCACGAGAATATCTTGTTCAGGTGCAGATAAATGTTTAGCATTTGTAATTTCCATATTAAATGGATCTCTGATCCAGTTATTGCAAGGATCAGGAGTAGAAAAATACTTCCTGAAGTTGCTTTTCAAAGTAATTAAATGTTCAACAAATAATTGACGCGTTTGATTAAGCAATTTTTCACTGGAGCTTTCTATGAAATCATTGAGAGTTGGAAAAGACTCATATACACCGTTCTGGATGCGTTTCGACCACAAGTCGATTTTTTTAATCATTGCTTCTATTTTATCTTCAACTTTAAATATATTTACAACAGTACCTTGCAGGCTCAAATTAAGTTCGTTCAATTTTGTAAAAATATCAGTCAAGTAAGCCACCTTAGCTAACCAGATAAAATCATTGAAACATTCGGTCAGTTCAAAATGCGCATCTATTAAAAACAATCGTATTTCATCTCGAAGCTCAAAAAGGCGAATGAGTACTTTCCCGCGGGACAACCAACGTACATCTGTATGTAATAATAAATGTGTATGTTGACTACCCATTTCCTCACACAAAATTTTAAAAACTCTGGAATTAAGTGGACGAGCCTTAATGAAATTGACAATTTTAACTACTTCGTCTAATGTTCTTTTCAAATCTGGTGACATATTTTTGGCTGCTAATGATTCTCTGTGAATGCAGCAATGATTCCAAACAACCTGAGGCGCAACATTTTTAATAAGAGCAATCAATCCAGTTCTTGTACCTGACATTGCACGAGCACCATCAGTGCAAATTCCAACACATTTTGGCCACTCTATTTCATTTTCGGTTATAAAATTATTCAAACTGTTAAATATGTCATTAGCTGTCGTTCGTGAAGGTAGTGAATCACAAAACAATACATCTTCTTGTATTTGATTTTCAAACTCATATCTAATGAAAGCTAACAAATTGGCATTATTAGTGACATCAGTACTTTCATCCAATTGTAATGAGTAATAGTGACTTTTGCGCACTCTCGATATTAATTCTTCTTTTATATTACATGACATGTCTTCAATCCTATTCTTAACCGTATCATTTGATAATGAAATCAAATTTATATCGTTTGCTGCTTTAGTTCCTAACATTATATTTGTAATTACTTTTGTAGCAGGAAGAATTAATTGCTCTGCTATATTATGCGGCTTTCCTGCTTTAGCAATAAGTAGAGCTACTTCATATGATGCCATTACTGCTTTCTTACTCATACCACCAGATCCCGTCTTTACCATCAATTTCTGACTTGAATTAAGTTCTTCTTTTTTCATTTTAAAAAATTCGATAGACTTACTAACATGCTCGCTGTGCTTTGTTTGTAAATGACGTCTGAGATTAGCAGGTTTCATACTTTCATTGGATAAACTTTCCTGACATAGAACGCAGACTGGTCTTTCCACATCATTGTTGCAAATATAAGTAAATCCAAATGATAAATAATCATCCGAATATTTTCGTTTCTTGGTAGAGTTTGCTGTTGATGCCTCATCATCTGATTCTTTCCGTTTCTGTGTTGAACCAGTTTGTAGCCAACGATCCATTTTATGGAGTAATTTATTAACATTGAACTACAATAATATAAATATGATATAAATATAATATAAATATAACGAATTATTATTTACTAGCTATGTTTTAATATGATTTTAAATGAATGTTTTAATATCATTTTAAATGAATGTTTTAAATCATTTTAATAAATGTTTTAAATCATTTTAAATAAATGATTTAATATCATTTTAAATGAATATTAATTTATATAATAAATATATTTCGTAATTTGATTCTAAAATATTATTAATTTCGTAATTTGATTCTAAAATATTATTAATTTCGTAATTTGATTCTAAAATATTATTAAAATAAATATTTTTTATTCATAAAACTAACTTATACTTACTCTCAAAAACAGCCTTTCTGGGAAATTGCAAAATGTGTTTAGTGTTTTTATAAAATAATGATCATGCAAATTACACTAAAAATTAAAAAAAATTATTAGCTATAATAAACTATTATTAGCTATAATTTAATTATAATTAATTAAATTAATAAAAATAATTTAAAGATACAACTCGTTGAGAAATGAACTTATAATTAACATTAATAAAAATAATTTAAAGATACAACTCGTTGAGAAATGAACTTATAATTAACATTTGCTTTAAAACTGTTTAAAACCCCAGAGTGGACGCTGACAATTTGGGTTTTTCCGGGTAAGACTGTCCCCTCCCCTGGTTTTCCCCAATAACAAAGTGAAAGAAAATTCCCTTATATGCCTCCCCTTCCGAGCCCCTAAGAGGGGTTATTTTAAAGGAACAATCGAAAAATGATTTTAAATGAATGAATGGATGAAAATTCAAATTTTATATATAGTTTTTTATATATGTTTATTTATTCACAAAAAATTAATTGACATAATTATCAATTTAATAAAATAAAATAGTATTATTAATAGTATTAAATTATAGCCGTAATTCTCTAGGAGGATATAGTTAAACAATGAACTTTAAATATTTATATATGTATATATTTTTACGATGATTTTTTTCCGAGGACCGCGGACCCCCAGTAAAGGCTTCGCGGACCCCCAGGGGTCCGCGGACCACAGTTTAAGAACCACTGCTCTAGATTGTAAGAAGTTTCACTTCCGCCACGTGTACGATGCTGCACATTTTGCTTTTTTCTTTATAAAAATTATCTATGGTGTGAATAATATCAAAAAAATCCTTCGAGCGGTTTTTAATATTTCAAAAATACAAATATATATATATATATTATTTTTGCTAGTATAATGATAAGATAAATTCATAATAAAAAGAATAGTCTCCTAATGGATATGCAACCAATTATAAATATAAATCAAATTCAAGTTAATAGATTAATTATAATTTATAATAATTATTTCATTATTATTTAACAATGAGCATTTCATATCATTAAAAAAACATGGATATAACAATTTTTGAATTATTTTATTACGAATATTTGTTACGAATATTTATTTATATACAAAAATAATATGAAATAACCATAAATTTCATATGTAGAATTTATTCTAAATATTTTCCTATATATTTAATTATTATATAATAATTTTAGAAAAATATTTTCAATTTTGTTTCAATTTTAAATTACATAATTTTTTTTCTTAAATGCATCTTGATGGCTTTTTCTAAATTGCATGCATCTTATTTTCCTTTTGCATTTATTTAAATTTCATCTATGTGTATATACAATATATATATATACTTATATATTATTAAATTTAATAAAATATTTTTTTGTGATTTTTCAAATATTACTAAGTAAAATGTTTGACATTTTTATTACTATATAAATTCTCAATATATTATAAATTTCGAATTTAATTTGTTAGTTAAAATTTGAATGTTTTTTTTGTAGAGCCACCTGTTGTTTATTAATAAAATAAATAAATGATTTGTTTTTAAAATTACAGTTTTTGGTAATTGTTTAGGAGACAGGTCACCTCTCAGATTTTGATGAAACTTAGCAAGTCAATTCTTTGATTAATTCTAAGAACTTTTTTTTTTTGCAATATAGGGGGGAAATTTCTAGTTTTCGAAATAAAATTGAAATTTTATTGAAAAAAATTGTAAAACAATCGAAAATTTTCCAAAGTTTGCGGTAACTTGTAATTGGTTCTAATATCTTCGCGCCCCTCTTACAACAGTCTCGCGCCCCTCAGGGGGGGGGCGCCCCATAGGTTGGAAAACGCTGCATTAGACAGACATATTTATGTTTTATCAATTGACACCACCTCATTTATGTTTTATTTATTTCGGCAGTAGAGGACACATTCACATATAGGAAAGTTATTTAATTCATTATTTTTTTAATTTTCATAAATCCAAACCGAAAATTAGTCTGCCCTGTGGTCAATTGATAAAACATAAAAATGTTTGTCTAATGGGTGCCGATATGTACTGTCAATATCCAAACTTTAATCCTTTTTATCTCGAAAACTAAAAGATCCCCCCTATATTGCCAAAGGAAAAAAGTTTTTTAGAATTAATCAAAGAATCAATTGGCCAAGTTTCATCAAAATTGGGGCGGTGACCCGTCTCCTACACAATTACCCAATTTTTTTAATTACAATTAAAAATACATGAAAATGATTTTATTCGGCTTTTAAAATTAATATTTTTGTATTCCATTAAAAAATAACTAATTTCATTAGTAGTACACATGTGTTAAAAATGTAGATGACTATAAAATATGGTTCTTTTTATATAATTATTGCCCTTGGAATAAATCTTTATTTTAGCCAACTTTCTCAGGATCTCATTGTGGTTATTATTATTTATTCTTAAATCTAAATGAACTTAAAGAGGTTCGATCCTTCAAACTTAAGTTCGGCGGACCAAGATTATAAAATATGGTTTTTATTAACTAGAAATATTAAATGTAAATTCTCCTTTTTCTATTTGCAAATTATTTAATAATATTTTAAATATATACTATATGTATATATTTGGAAAAAAATTGAGTAAAATTAATTTTTTCCTTCCGATTTCTAATATAAAATACAAAAAAATATTATAATTATAATTTGAAATTTTTTAAAAAATTAACATAAAATTGAAATTTATCATTAAATAAATTAATATATATATATATACAAATTTTGATTTTCATAATTGACAAAAATATTTAAATTAGTTTTATTTGTTTATTAAATTCGAATCTAAATTGTTAAAGAAAAACGTAAAAAGATATCATGACTATATCTTATAATATTAAATCAAAAATTTTGAATCACTTACGAATTAGAATAAAAATCAATACAATAAATTACCTATATTTATATCATTATTTAATATATTATAATAAGGACCATAATAAAGAAAAATCAAAAATCAAAAATCAATTAGAAAGATGAAAGAATCTAGAAAAAATTCATTATTAATAAACAACAAACAAATACAAATGTTTAAAAAAACAATTTTTATTTTATCCTAAAAGTTATTATATTTTACATTTACAAGTTTATCTCAGGAAATAATTTAAATTAATAAAATTAATAAGTCCAAAAATTGACAGTTAAATGAAATAATTAGAATAGAATTTTTTAATAAACAGCAGTTCTATAAAAAATTATATTCTGATATATATATATCTGTTAATATGGATAATAGATAAATGAATTTATTTTCATATAAAATAATATTTAAACATTTTTAAATAGTTTGTTTTGTTTGTAATTTTTATTTTATTATAACTAACATTGATCATTTTTTCGGAATTATTAGGAATGTATGTGTAAATTTATAATTTATCGGGTAAGTACTACAATATATAAATGGTAAATTGCTTTTTAGCTTTTATTAATAAATACAAATTATTTTAATTATTATATTTAAATAACATTTTATCATTTATTTACTTAAATATGATTTCTATACACATTAATTTTTTTCAAAAAAAAAAAAAAAAATAAAAAATGAATGAATATTTAATTTTATTTATATTTTTATTATATAGTGTGCCAAGTCATATAGGTGTATATGTATTTACGTATTTATTAAATTGGTGCTGCTTTAACGAATGCAAAAAGAGATGATCCTTTTTTTTATTTTTTATTCAATCAATGATAATAATCTTAAAAATAAAATTTGTCCTATTGACTTGGTCACAATCTGTACTTACCTTATTTGGGGCCTCTGTCACAAAATGCCTAAAATGTATGCAGCATGCGACATGAACGTGCATAAACGATGCGAGGAGTCGGTACCCAATTTATGCGGCTGTGACCACACCGAGCGTAGAGGGAGGATCGAGTTGGGCATCACCTGTAGCGGCAACAAACTCACCGTCGAAGGTAATGAATTATTGGATTTAGTCAACTTTACGATTTTATTTACTAAATAATATTTTTTAGATTTGTATTATATAAATACCTAATTTGTTTTCCTAAACACAAGTATATATTAGAAACCATTATTTTATTTTATTTTTTTTTAAATTAATTATTATAATTACTTACAACTACTTACAACTAATCAACGAATTTTTCAATAATTATTAAAATTCTGAAAGTTTTGTTTAAGATTGAATTTTCCCAAAATAGAGACTCGAATATAAATATACCTTTGAAAATGATATAATAATATTTGAAATTAAAGTATATAGTTGATCACAAAAATAATTGTTTTCATATTTCTATTATAGTTTTTATGATGATTATTTATTTATTTATTTTTTTAATCAAAGATTAATAATTCACTTGTATCATTTCAATATTTTAATATTGATATAGATTAACACCTGTTGTTCTATTAATTACTCTAATCAGTGGCGTAGCATGATCTATTATGTTAGGGGGGGGGGGGGCACGGGGTGGTCCGGGGGTCTCCCTCAGAAAAAAATTTGACAAAATAAATTATTTATTTATTCATGACATTTAGACCAGTGTTTTTCAACCTGGGGGGCGCGAAACTGTTGTGAGGGGGACGCAAATGTAATAGAAACAATTTTTTTTCTAAAATCTATAATAATCTATAATATATGTTTTTGCTTAATTGAGTGTGTGTGGGTGTGTAATGTGTATGTGTTATTAAATTAAATTAAAAAAATTACTATATTATGTGAGTATTTATGAAATTAGATTATTACAAGAATTAAGGGGGCGCAAGAATTTTTTTTTTAAAAAGGGGGGCACCGGTACAGAAAGGTTGGAAACCACTAGTTTAGACTATACTTATACGTAATTTTAAGATGTTTTTTTTTCTTTTGGGTTCTCAGTTACAAAACCAAATCACTTTTAAATTTATTTTTTGCACAATGTTTGGGAGGCGCGTGCCCCCCCCCCCCCATGTCCCCCCGGCCCGACGCCACTGACAAAAAAATGAGTTTCCCGATAATGTTAGGTGAATTTTATAAAAATATCTGTACATTATTTGATATTAGAAACGAATCATCAACTATTTAATTAGTTGTGGTTTATTAAGAAATCCATTTTTAACAAATTTTTGTATGAAAATGGTTGCATGTAGGTAAACACTCTAATATATAATGAAAATAAAATATATTGAAAGCTTGATATATAAGTATATATAAATATAAGTATATATATAAATAAGTATATATATAAATATAAGTATATATAAATAATATTTTTTGGAATTAAAAATATTAATTGATTTTCTTAAATACGTATAAAATTGACTGAGAAGAAAGAATTTGGGCTGTGAATGTAAGGACCAAATTTTATTTTATATTCTAATTTCTCAAATTATATTAATATGAATAGATATTAATATTAATTCATTTTTTTATATTATGTAAAATAATTTATTAAAATTCCGTAAGGATCGCAAAACTTATAACTTCAGGTCGTCGCTCCTGCAACCCTTCCAGGTGTGCTCTCCCTATGACGATCGATCTTCCACCCTTTAAACATGGTGGAGAACCACTCCCTCCATCTTCCACTTCAAATGGAAACCCCTATAAGCTAGCTGGGCTTATTTATAGCTAGCTATATCCCACTCATTTGAAATATTGTAATATTCAACAGTTATAATAATTATATAATCATTAATATTATTAATAATAATAATAATAATAAGCTTTTTAAAATATTTATATTATTATATTCATTTAATGAGAATAAATAATATAAATAAGATTAGCAAAGATAATATTAGTCGTTAGATTTTCGAGGTTGCGTTGTTTTAGGTTCGAGTCTAATATTTTTTTCTTAAATTTTGGAAATTTTCTTTTTTTTCTCTGTAAGGATTTTCCAAAATTTACATCAACGTGATATGTTTTGTGGAAAATTAAGTTTAATGTTAAGTGAAAAATTAAACAAAAATTTAATGTAACAAAATAATATTTAAAAAATTTATGTTTACGTACTACATGAGATCATCACAAATTTTGTAAATAGTATTTTGTAATTTTAATTAATTTTCAAATAATTATTGTATATTACAGAGTATATTCTTTTCTTTTAGATATGTAAATTACATAAAAGTTTGTGGAATTTCCAGTTAAATGAAAAATTATTTATTGAATACGTTTTTGTTTTGTTTTTTTGTATGCATGTAATAAAATTTTATATTATTTTTGTTTTTTAAATGTTTACTTTTATCAATTTTCTTTTTAAAAACTAGTAATTTCGTAACCTTGGGACCTATCTTCGATCTTTACATGGTTTATTATAGAAAACCTTAATTCACTTTGCGTCGTTTCAATTTGCGTCGTGTTTTTTTTTGTCGTGGGCATGACTAAAAGTCAGATAGGGTGACCTTTTAAGGTTGAGCTTTTTTTTTTTTTTTAAGAGACAAATTGAGAAAAATTTTGAAAAAAGTACGAAATGTTCAAAAGCTTAGTTCAAAAAACGGTTGAGCTTTTTTTTTTTTAGAGACAAATTGAAAAAATTTTGAAAAAAAGTACGAAATGTACGTTTGACCTTTGTTTAGAGGCAAATTTTGAAAAAAGTACGAAATGTACTAAATATTTAAAAAAAGAAAACGGGGCAATTGGCTGTCCCGAAGACTTTTTCGGGACGCCTGGACAAAGTACCTAAAAACGGGACGTTTGATCACCCTAGGTATTGGTGAATTGTTAAAATTGATAATAATAATAATAAAAAAAAAAAATTTTAAGAAAATTTAAAAAAAAAAAATTTAAGAAAAGAAGCGAAGATTTTAAATTACATTTAACATTAACCTATTCTATAATATTTAATATATAATAATGGAATTCATTGAATATGTAAATTCATCCCTTAAATAATTAATATATTTAATATATTGAAATCATTTTAATTTTATTATTACTTAGTATTTCTTTAACACATTTTTCTCTTTGATATCATTTTAAAACAGTAGAATTAATTTAAAATCGTACTAGCCTAAACAATATCTGAAAAATTTCATTCTACAATCTCAATTAAAATAACATTATAATTATTCTGTCCAATAAATACGTTTACTATCTAATCAATATTACAAAATTCTTTAGAAAACAACTTCTATTTTCCTCATAATTTTAAAAATCACTACTATATATAATATTTTTTTATCTATTATATATTCCTTAAATAAATTAGAAAGGAAAAAAAGATGTAATTGAATTTATATATTGTACTTTTAAATAATAATTTTCTATTTGAATATCTTATATATAAAATTCTCGTGTCACAAAACTTTGAAATGATACTCCTCCGAAACGGCTGGACCGATTCTTATGAAATTTTTTATGCATATTCAGTAGGTCTCAGGGCATGTCAGACTTCCTTCATAAAACCGCTAATTGGTAAGGTGTGTCCAGGAAGTGCTAATTAATTAAAAATAGTTTAGTTACCATACTAGATCATAGAGGCGCTGGTGGCGAAAATTTGGCGGTAATTTAAATTCTGAGCAATGTGCAGATAAAAATCTCTTTATATATCTATTGATATTTACAATATCTCAATTGATCTTATTGGCCTTTTAAACTTTGAAAACATTCACATTACGGCTATAATTTAATATTATTAATTTTTAAGATTATGTGAGTAAATCATTTTAATTAAGAAAATTTGATCTCATAATTGGATTTTCACTTAAGATTTTAATATATATTTTTTAATATTATTTTTATAGTAGTTTAGTGTTATGCTAATTTTATATTTTATTTTTATTTTGTTTACTTTGTTTTTTTTTAAATAAATTAATAACATTTAAAGTAGCATAAAAAAATAATCGAGGCAGGAAAATTGATGGGGATTGAAATTAATAGTGATAAGACAAAATAATTAGTATCAGAGAGAATAATATTTGCAAAGAATTTAAATTGAGGTTGCAATCGGGAAATTATTATCAAAGGGGATCAAAATTAAAATATATAAAACAATTATTTTTTCTGTTGTATTATATAGGTGGGAGGCATGGTCTATAACCCTGGGAGATGAGAGTAGATTCAGAGTATTTGAGAATAGGATTCTTCCCAGCATTTATGGGCCAAAGAAAGATGAGGACACCGGGGAATGGCGGAGACTGCATAACAAGGAATTGCATGACCTCTATGCATCTCTAGATATAGGTCATAAAATAGCTCAGAATAGGGACACTCGGGGGGTACAGGGGGCGGAGCCCCCGTCTAGGTGTGGAGAGCGCCGAAGGCGCTCGGAGCAGCTAGTATTGTATAATATTCAAGGAGGTAGATATTCTTGTATAAAGATATCACTGTTAGAATTTTCACAATGAATGAATGTCTCTTTATTTGTGTTGTTCTATCTTTTTGTTTATATGATAGCTTGGAATAGGTTGGAAGATAATTTCTCATTGTTCTAAAAATGTTCTTAAGCTCTAGACTCTAAATCATCTCTATTTAAATAAATTTCTAACAAATCCATCCATTCTAGAACTTTAATTTAATATTCTTTAAATAAAAAATATCAAAATATTTCTATTTATTAAAATCTAATAGATATATATTTTTATTATTTTTAAAAACTGAAAGGAAGATAAAGAAGGCTTCTTTTTAGTATTATTATCTCTGTGACTACTCCACAATAATATATATATATACATTTGTAGATATTAAATTATTAAAGCTTTGGTAGTTGTTTTTATTTATAAGGGAAATTTGTAAATAAAACCACATATTGATATTTGTTATTGTAAATTTATTCAAAAAATACGAAAAATATACACAACGTTTCGATTGCTACTTCTGCAATCGTTATCAACATATCAATATGTGGTTTTATTTACAAAATTCCCTTATATATATATATATTTAATTAGGAATTTCTCCTACTTAAATATTATTTTAAATATTCATATAATTATATTAAAAAAATATTATATAAATGCTATGTCTCGAAGGTAGTAAAGTAAGGAAGGGAATTATGCGGAATTATCAGAAATTTTTGAAATTCGAATGTGAATTAATTAAAACCAGGAGACACTATTACTAATGTTATTTAATTTAGTATTAGAATATGTGATTATACAATTTTGGATGAAATCGAACAAAATCCAATTTATCAAAAAAAAACAAAAAAAAAAAAAAATAAATCAAAAATTGCATTACGCGTACGATTTAAATATAATAGGATATTCGACAAATTCAATTAAAGATTTGGAAGAAAAATAATAGACACAGGAAAAAATTAGATTAATTAATATTGGTAAGACAAATTATTTTTTTATCAGAGAAGGATAAACTAATACACAAAATCTTAACATAAAAAACATAGAATTTGAAAATATAGAAAAATTTAAATATTTATGGAATATATTGGTAATAATCGAGAAGAATTTAAATTAAGGTTACAATCGGGTAGCGCTTGTTATTATACAGTAAAAATGCTTATTTCGTTAAAATTATTGTAAAAGGAAATCAAATCAAAATATATAAAACAATTTTTTTTTACCGGTTGTATTATATTGGTGTGTGCCGTGGTCTATGACCTTGATGGATGAGAGTATATTTAGAATATTTGGATATAAGATTCTTCGCAGCATTTTAGGCGAAAGAAAGATGAGTTCAGTGGAGACTGCATAACGATGAATACTATGCAGGAGTTTGATGGGAGTAGCTCAGGATAGGGGCATTTGGAGGAATGTAATTGCTGCGGCAAAGAACTTTAGAGATAGATAGATTCACTAAATGCATAAATATACATATATCTTTCTCAAACTTCATACCTTGTATAGTTTAATAATAATATTGAATTGATATCAACAATTAATACTTCATAATCCTTTCCATTATTTTGAAGTTCACAATGATAATTAATCAAATCACATTAATATTCAAATTTTCATCCATTATATTGAATTTCTCTTGAAAATTTCATTATCTACATTTATCAATTGATACATATTATAATTATATATTAATAGGGAATAATTATTAATTATATATTATTATTTTTTTTTGGTTTGATGATCATTTCATTTTTATTTAATAATTTATTTATATAAAAAAAAATTATATTATTTAAGACTGATTTATTGAAATATTATAAGGAAGTCCACTTTAATCTGTTCAATCATTTCTGTTTTTATGATTTAGAGATAAAAGTAGAAATCTATTAATATTAATTCATTAATTTTTCTAATTTTAATTAATTTTTTTTTTTAATTTTCTTTTATAGTAAAACAAGGACGTAATTTGATCCCAATGGACCCGAACGGCCTCTCAGATCCATATGTCAAACTTAAACTCATTCCGGATGCGGATAATGTGAAAAAGAAAACAAAAACAATCCGGTCCTGTTTAAATCCAGTATGGAATGAAACACTTACATTGTAAGTTGATTTTTTACATTTATTAGCATCTATCCACCCTCTTCTTATAAACCCCATTTATTTATTTAATATTTTTCTTTATTATTAATTCTGATATTTATTATAAAACGTAGAATGTGTCCTTTTTCTTTAACTTAGATCATCGTTTTCCAACCTGTAGGGCGCGCCCCCCTTGGGGGGCGCGAATGTTTTGGGACTAATTTTTTTTCTAAAATATATAATAATCTTTAATATGTTTTTGCTTAATTGAGTATGTGTGGGTGTGTAATATGTATGTGTGATTTTGTAGTCCATTAAATAAATTACTATATTATGTGAGTATTTATGAAATTAGATTATTACAAGAATTAGGGGGGGGGGCGCAAGAATTTTTTTTAAAAAAAGTGGGGCGCCGGTACAGAAAGGTTGGAAACCACTGACTTCGATTGTAAGATCTCAGTTATTATGCAATATATAATGGGTTTGGACTTGAACATAGATCCTCTTGTATCCAGGTGTTTGGTCCTTTGGCTAAACCAATCCCTTTCCTCTACTCATCTCCCATTTCCCTATTGATTGTTGATTATTAAAGGGGAGATTGGTGAATTAGCAATTCTAAAATTGCCATTATCTTCTATCATTCATCAATGTTGCTCAAAAATTAAATTTGATTGATTTATTTGTATTCATTTTTTAGTGAGCTAAAACCCGAGGATAAAGATAGACGATTATTAATTGAAGTGTGGGATTGGGATCGAACATCAAGAAATGATTTTATGGGATCACTCTCTTTTGGTATCTCCGAATTAATTAAAGCTCCAGCTCTGGGATGGTTCAAATTACTTACACAAGAAGAAGGCGAATTTTACAATGTACCGGTGCCTGAAGAAGGAGCTGATCTGGCTTCACTTAAAACTCAGATGCGGGTAAGTCTTATCAAATTTTTCAATTCAATTTATATAATATATTGATAATTAAAATGAAAACCCAACATTTGTGTTCATATAATAAAGAAAATATTTTTTATTATATTTTATTTTTATCTTCCCATTTACTTTTTATAATAGATATTATATTTATTATAAAAAAAATATAACAAACATAAAAAATTAATATTTAAAAAAAAAACATTAATTTTAATTAAAAAAAAAAATCATATACATTTAAAAAAAATTATAATTTTCCTAGGCAAATATTATTTTAGTTTAAATTAATAAGCATTTATTTATTTATTTTTTTTTTAAATAAATTCAAATTTTTTAACAAAATTTAATTTAAGAGTGTTTTAAAGTGCTTTATCAATTAATTTAATGACATTGACTTTTATAATATATATATATTATTTTTAATTTTATTAATTTATTACTCTATTTCGTTATTTAACATTTGAATATATATATATATATATATCAATTTTAATTTTAATCAATTTGAGGTAATAATATTAAGTGAATTTTTCCCCCAAAGGAATTTCAATTTGAAAAGCATTAGATTGTATGGAGGAGTAGGGTGAGTTCTTGAAAGGGTGAGAGGCCTACTGTATTAAGGGCGTTGCCTGCCTCGCCCCTGTATTCCAATGAAATAATTATCTTTTATTCTTCTCTTCAAATAATTATATAAAATGATTTTTTAATCTCTTATCTTATATATACCATATATAAACTCTCAAAATATGTTTTAAAAGAAATTCTAAGATGACCTTAGCTGATCCTTTAAAGAGCTTTATTAAAAAAAAAATATTATCATTAATATATTTCTCTCTTTTTTGGTATTTTGCATGATTAACCCTCTTTTTGCTAATCACTTCACTTTATTAATATCACAAATTGGGTATTGTAATTCCGAAAATTGCTATCTATACTTAATCTTTCATTTCTTAGAAATTATTTGAATCCAAATTAATCAATAATTTCTTTATTTAATTATGAAATATAGAAAGGTTTAGCAATGCATTAGTTGCTCATTTTAGAGCGGTTATAACACACACCTTTTTAAAAAAGAATTTTTCTAAATAGTTTGTTTATAATTTTTTTATTTTTTTAAATAATTTAATAATTAAGTAGGGGTCTCAATTTGAACGCCTGCCTTCAATGCATTCTCAAACTATTCACCCTTCTTTTGTTCATTAATTTACATTGAAAAATATAAAAAAAAATACTGTTATTCTTTCTTTTCTCATTTAAGCCACGTGCTATATATCTTCTTCACATATATTTAATTCTAAATATTTATTCCAAATTAATTTTTTACTTTATTTAAAAATATTTTTTTTTAATCAAACGATATTACAATATATGGGTAAAAAATTGATTAACCTTAACTTACATATATATAAAATTTTTATTTTAGTCTAACCGATGTATGATAAATTTGGACAAAACTTTACCAGCAGATTCCTTTTTTGATTCAAAACAAACTTCTTAGGTTGCTTCTAGTTTACGAGATACAAGGTGACAATAATTATCCACTTTTAATCCAATAGGATATATTTGATACTTTCCATTAACAGATTTTCCATTGACAGATAATCCATTAATATTCTATTTAGCTACCACGATTTATTATTTGGCAACCAGAGGGTTCCACTAATTTTCAGTTTTTATAAGTTCAGTTTGGATATAAGAAGATTAAAAAATTAATTAATTAAATAATTTTCCTAACCAAACTTATAAAAACTGAAAATTAGTGAATTAGTCAATAAAACATTATTAAATGGCCGCTCATTCATTTCACTAGTTTATATGCAAACTTTAATAATTTTTATCTTATAAACTAGGAGCGACCGCCACACACTTCTTAAGGAAAGTTTGTTTTAAATCAAAAAAGGAATCTACTGGTAAAGTTTTATTCAAATCCAACATACATCGGTTAGACTTAACAATTACCATAAAATGATTTTATTTTAAAATAATTTGTATTTTTTTTTAAATTCATTCTCAAACATTTTCAGATTTTCCTTTAATGATATTTTATTAAGTAATTTTTAATGTACTTCGACATTTGGTCCTTGTCGAATAAAACATTAAATATCTAATATATAATTATATTCTATCGCGATTTATTTTTAATGCTTAAAATAAAAATATGTTCTCTATTCTTTAACAGAAAATGAATTCATTCAAAATCATTCGACCCATACACGATATAAAAGGTGACAATAATTATCCATTTTTAATCCAATAGGATATTTTTGATACTTTTTGTTTATTCGTTTAAATAAATAAATAAATAAATAACTAAATTTCATTCAAAAGAATATATAAATAAAATCAATTGGATTTATTTCTAAAATAATTCTGGCGTTCCAATTCGAGATGCCCCTTAAAGTAAATTTAATAAATATCTTTTTTTTAAAACTCCAATTCGGAATTGTAATTCCTTTTAAATATTTGTATTTAATAAAAGTGATCGGTTTGCTGATATTGGATTGCTGATTAAAATCTCCCTTTATATTCTCTCTCTCTCTCTCTCTTACTCTCTCATAACACTATTACTATAACTACTACTACTATTGCCTGTATAAATGTTTATATAATTTAAATCTATGAAATATAATCTTTAACTGTCAATTTTAAACATCTGTCTATAATATAAATTTAATTTGTATATTTTTTTCATACAAGTGTAAAAAGATGACACATTTTAAAAATCATTCAAAATTACTCTCATAAAAACTTTTTCAATAAACTATCTATATATTTTAATTTTTATTTCGAATGTATCAACTAAATATTTACACTTGTGTGAAGATTAAATAAATATTAATAAATAATCAAACGTATAAAATATTTACAAGAAAAAATAAAATTCCTTTTTAATTAAAACTTTATAAATTGTATGTGGATTGATTCCTTGGTGAATTTTGTTTATTGCTAGAATTTATTAATTTTTTAACTTTTAATTACAAAAATCTATCCTTTCATGTTTTTGATGCTTACCTGATTTCAATTAAAGATTTATTTTGATTTTTTTTTCCTCATTTTTCTTTTAATAAAATTATAATATATATATATATGTAGGGTGACCATATTTCGAAAACACCAAACTGGGGCAAACGGTTTTCTTTTTTTTTTTTACAACCAAATTGAAAAAATTTTGAAAAAAATACGAAATGTTCAAAAGCTTAGTCCAGAAAACGTTTGAAGTTTTTTTTTTAGAAGCAAATTTTGAAAAAAGTACGAAATATCCTAAATATTTAAAAAAAAACGGGACAATAGGCTGTTTCGAAGACTTTTTCGGGACGCCGGGGCAGAGCACCTAAAAACGGGACGTTTGGTCACCCTATATATATATATATATATTATTTATTTATTTTTTTTAATTAAAATAAATTGAACTGAGTATAATGAAATAATTGAATCAGGTAATGCATTACTTAACCACTTAGCTTTCCTTGTGAAAATCACTTTCTATGTTTTGTGGTATTTATTTGTGTTTCCCGGTCGGGACAGGGCTCGACCATCATTAGCAAAACCCAGAGCCGAAACACGGTGGGACTCCAGTTTATAAGTAGCCATGCGACTTGAAATCTCTCTAGCGTATACAATTAGCGCTTAGCAATTAGCATTGCTTGCGTTGAATGTTTCCACTGTAGATGTAACGTCTCACTCGTTATCTATTAATCAAGGTGAATAATGTTCTATCATTCATACATTACCGAAAATTTGCTTTTCATTAAAAAAAAAAGAAAAATTCAAAATTTATTAATATAAAAAAATGTCAATAATATCATATAAAAAAAAATCTCAATATATTTTAAATTATAAACATGATTAGTGTAATAATTATAATTTTTCTATAAATAACAAAAATTAATATTTTACATAATATAAATATTAAATAAATAAACAAATATAATTGCTGAAAAAACAATTATGAGTGAATTTTTAAATAATAATAATAATTCAGGTAATTAATACAGGGAGTAATACAGCTAAATAATAATAATAGCAATAAATAATAATTGAATGATAATTTATTACTATTATTATTAATAATTGAATGATAATGGAGGCAGCTTAGCCGTGCGTGTATAGTGGCAATTTTCTACACATGACGTCGGCGTTCGATTCCAACTAAAAACAAAATTTTCTAATAAATTCAATTTAACACCGGCTGCCTCCCGCTCCAAGAACAAACAAGCCTGGTTCTAAATAACCCTGCACCAGCTTCAAAAAATAAGCAACCACCTAGTGGGAGCTTTGCGTGAACCCAGATAGTCCAAACGCAAATAATAATAATAATATTAATTGAATGATAATGAGAATTTGGATCAAACTCCTTATACGTAAAAACAAAATTAGAATAAAAGAAATATAAAAAAATATGAAATTAATTCTGCAATACGAAAAATAAATAATACATACATTTCTTTCTCTCTCTCCCTCTCTCCTCTTTAAAATTCTCTTTTGTGAATTGTTCTATTCCAATTCAATTATTTTTTTCTTTATCCTTGAATTATTGAATTAATACTGTGATTCTTGAATAATATTAATATTAACATTCATTTCACCGATACAACAAATATTTTGATTATATTTTCTTTTCTATCCTGAATTACTACTTCCTTAGGGCTTTGGATCAATTGTTAATTAATAAAAAACTCAAATAATAAAGCAAAAATTATTATTTTTTTTTATTTAATATTTTGTATTAAAAATTTATGTAAAAAAATAAAGTGTAATTAAGCATTGCATTTTTTATTAGACATATATAAAATACATTAAAAATCAATACCTCGAGAATTTATTTGCGACTGACTCATATTTAAAAAAGTAATATATTTTTTACTTGATTTTATTACCTTTTTAGCCATTGATTAGAAATTATCAGTTTATTATAAGTCATATAACATTGATTTATACCATATGTCCATATATTGAGGTTTTAATTAATAGATACAAAAAAAAAATTATTGAAAGTATAAAATTTTACGATGTTTTATTAATAATATAATTAAATGGGGTCTTATTTAACAAAAGTTGGTTCCTTAATAAAATTTATTATTAAATTGAAATTTGGTTGGGATAAACATTTTCCTTATGAGAGAAAAGTTATTCTAAAGGGTGAAAAACGTAAATACATTCCATTTACTCGTATATAAAGCTACTTGATGATGGACATTTGTATATTGAAAATGGGTATTAAATATCAATGAAGAATCCTGAATTATAGTTCCTGATACCTTTTTTAATATTTTCAAAATTCTTTTCTTTTGCTATATACCAGGTGGGCAACCTTAATACGGCTGATTTTTTTTTTTTTTTTTTTTTTTTTTTTTGAGAAAGCAGAAAAGTGAAATCCTCGTTAAGTACACATTTTCCCATCTTTTTGGAAAATTGTGGATTCCACCCCAAAAGAATTCATCTCCTTTTTATCAAGCCATTTTTTACATCTTCATAAGCTGCTCATCAATGCTAACAAATGGTAGTCTGAAGGGTTCAGATTTGGAGAGAAGGGTGAGTGACAAGTGCATCCGGACCTGTCTTGTTGTGTGTAATGGTATTGGAAAATGACACCTTTATGCCTATTTGCGTTTTTCGGTCATTTTTTGCGCAATTCATAACCCAAATTAATGATTTCTTGTTAATATCGTTGGACTTCGTCCGTTTCACCAGGTCTCAACAATTCGTAGTAAACCATCCTCTTCTGGTCCCACCAAACACTCAGCATTGTCTTCTTCCCGAAGCGAGTTGGTTTAGCAGACCATATTGAGGCATTGGTTGGGACTCAGCCACTATTTATTGCGCTTAGGGTTTGCAAAGAAGATCCATTTTTCATCGTCATTGAAATGATTTCTTGTTGTATCATTCAAGCAAGATTTCGCACGTGTTCTGGCGTCTTTCCATCTGTCGGTCGTTCTATTGATGCGGCATCCACTTCCCGATTTTTTGGATCTTTCTCGTGGCATGAAGACGTTTCGAAATTGCTTGACGGCTAACATTATTCAACTGCGCGGCAAGTTGTTTCTTGCAATTCGGTGTCCTTCAAACTTTTGATTGATTTTCGCGTTCCTTGTCGGTGACGTCAAAAGTACCGTCTTTGAATTTCCGAAACCACTCTCTGCACTGAAAATTGAGAGAATTATCGCCATAAACCTCTACAAGAATTTTATGCTCTTCGGCAGCAGATTTCTTCCAATTTAAGTGGTATAGCAGTGCTCTCAGCAAATGCTTCTAATGTAGCACAAAATTTGACATGCTTACCGAGGACTGCTGACTTTGTCCTTTGTTTACTATTGACTAATGTCAATGCAATGAGAAAAAATGGCAGGTAAGTTTGGCTGACGCATCATGCGCACTTACTGCCAGCTATTAGAAAACGGCCGTTTTAAGGTTGTCCCGCTGAAGTATATATAGTATATATATATATACAAAAGTAAAATATTTTTTTTAAATATATTTAGAAAAATATCTGTTTTCTTAAAAATTATAAAATAAAACAATAGCAGAAGTAATTAATGCAGAGTGAATTGTAATCTGGGTTAAAGTCAAACATGCCATTTCTTTTATTATAATTTGAAGCCTCAATGGTTGCTTAAATCGGATTGATCCCCTCGTAAATTTGATGAATAAACATCAGCAAGGGTGTTTCTGATTAATTTGAAATTTTTCAATCTTGTTTTTTCAGCATAAGAGAGTATTTTATTTATTTAATATTTATCGATAAACATTTATTCTCCTCTTAGAGTAATATATATTTTACAGTAATTTAAATTTAGGCATACTTGTTTTGTTTTGTTTTTTTTGTTTTTTTAAACGTCTCATCGAAATATGATAGAAAAGATTTTGTATGCAAAACTTCAACAGTCCACAAAACAAATTTTTTTTATTTTAATACACAATATATATAATAATTTTCTTAAATTTGATTCAATAATTATTAAATTCATATAAAAATTTCGGTGAATGTTCATATCCGTATCAATGAAATTTATATTTTACATATTTCTCTTCTATCCTGAGCATGTAGTAGTAAAATATATATAAATGTTACATTAAATATTCGTGCTGTTGCTTTTTTTATTTCGTTACTATAATTATTAACTGCCGCTTCTGCATTTATACATGTTTAGATAGATTTTTTTGTTTTCTCCTTAATATTGCATGACAACTTCTATTTAGAATTTCTACTCGTATATTAAAAAAATTAAATAACACACAACTTTGTTAATGGCCATATATATATATATATATATATTGCTTTTAATAATTATTAATTTTATTACATAATACAAAATACAAATACAATATATAGAATTCTGATATTTATATATTTACAAGAGTTTAATAAAGATTTTTAAGAAATATATTTATACCCGTATTTTTCTATACTATTTCAAAACATTCCAATTCCTATAATTAGAATTGATTGAAGGGAAAGATTGAAATGGACAATGACTGTACTCTACGTAATAATACGAGCATAGACAATGTAGATGTACCATGGAGGGAAAAAATATTGAGCTAAGTTAAGCTACGTTTGCCTTTGTTATAGGCAACCATTCTATTTTACTAATACATTCAAAAAATGAGTGGTTACAGGGATAACTGACACTTTTTAAGTCATTAAATTATAAAACTGTCAATCATTTAAAATTAAATTAGTATTAAAAATTAATTACTTTAATTTTGATTCACATATGAATTAAAATAATTCCAATATTTTAATAATAAAAAATATCAAGCCGATATTTTTGAATGAAATCTCTATCTTAATTTGAAATGATTTTAATAAATGTTGAATTTAACCAGGATAGCATATTTTTTAAGACATGAATGAATTTGAATTGAAATTTTGACCTTAGACATTTGTGAGATTCCCTTTTCTATTGTCTAAATCAGTGATTCTCTACCTTTTTTTTACCGCGGCACACTTTTAACAGTTTAAAAATTTGGCGGCACACAAAATAAAAGATAAGTGAAAACGTTATTTACTTACCTATAATAGACATTGTAATATAGTTTATGATAATAATCAGCGGTCGGCAGCCTTTTTCAATAGTCCGGCAAATTTCTGAAATAATATAACAAGGATGGGCTCACTTGGTGATACTTAGAGCAATATTGAAAAATCGAAAATGTTTTAAGAACCTGATCACAAAAACATTTTACTTTTTTTTTTTAGAACCATATTGAAAAAAGTCGGAAATGTTTAAGAGCCTGATAACAAAAACATTTTACCTTTTTTTTACATACATTTTAAAATAAATAAGTACTTTTTCTTAATTTGAACTTAACATTTGTAAAATTTGGTGGCACTTAAAAGTGCCGCGGCACAGTGTTTGAGAATCACTGGTCTAAATGATATTCAAAAAAAAAAAAAAAAAAAAAATTATTCTTTCAAAAATCATTCAAATGTTATTTTTTAAAATATTTTATTTTTTAAAATCAACAAATAAAATGATTATATCATTGAAAATTCAAATTTATTAAAATAAATCTTTAATCTAAAATTTTCTATTCAAAAAACCAAAGACTCAATTTATTAAAAAAAGTTGATACTAATATAATTAAGTTTTTCCATCCATGGTATGTATATAATACATGTACGATACAATTGATTGGACTGTTTAGGTCACCATTTTTATTCGGTTCTTACTCTAATATAGAATTTTTTTTTTAATCATCAATCATTTATAAAAATGATTTTATCATTATTGACTTATATAAGTAAAAATCACAAATTTAACGAATTTATACGAAAAAAAAAACATAATAATTAATTAAATTACATATATACATAGGTATATATAATAAATTTTATATGACTAGATAATCTGCAAATAAGTAAGTATAATGATTTTAAAAACTATTAAAATTAAAAAAAAATAACTAAATATGTAGAAAGATTATAATATATATTTATCACTATATTAAAATCAGTTGAATTTTTTTTTTTTTTTTTTTTGTTATATAGGTACTAATTAGTGGATTTTTTGATTTGTTAAAATGATGATAATTATAATTTAATTTATTTTATATATATTATTATTATTATTATTTATATAATAACCTTTAATTTCAATGAATACAATTTAATAATATAGAGAATAATTCAACTCTTTTTTTCTTTTGTTATCCAGTTAAAATTAATAAAAAAATAAATTATAAAATAATCGGTAATTGAAATGAATATCCATGTTATTTATAAGATCCCTAATTGATTTCGATAATTTATTAATTATTATTTTAAAATCACACAATATTATTTAATTATAATTTAAATTATCGAACTTATTAAATTTTTCTTTTTAAAATTTTGGAATTACTTAGGAAATCAATTATAATATTCATGTGTGTTCGCTTATGGATTTTGTTGCAAAGTATAGCGAGTAGGTTTATTCCAACATCTACAAGGAAAACTCACTTGACGTCTGTAATCATTCAAAAGGCTTAGGAGCCTCTTTTTTGAGTATCCGGTATACTCAATTTGAAAGTTATCGTTGATTGTTAATATGAATGAAAAAAAATGGTATCGTCGGAAGACCTTTAAGTGATTGCTTATGTTTAATCCGCCTCTGGATAAGTCTTATTCATTTGAAATGAAATGGAAGGTTTTCAAACTTGCAAGTACAAAGTGAATTGTACCTTGTAAGCTGCTTTTCTGTTGATGCCTCTCAACAATAAATTTAGAAATATATTTTCTAAAAAATAAATGTGTACATTTCAAGATTTTTTTTTTACGAAAGCACGACATATATATCTACTTAATTTAATTGATTTAAATACTTATATATACGAGGGAGGGGTGAAAAGTTTCCGGCCTGACCAAGAAAAACGATGTTTATAAATTTTTTTTTGCTATATTTTTCAACATAATCTCCATCAACACTAATACATTTCTCATAACGGTGCTCTAATTAATTTAATTAATTAATTAATTAATTAAATTTAATTTAAGTCTCAGTTATCAATCGACGCAAAAATTCGTTTGGATTACCCCTACAGCGCCAAATTGTCGATAGAAATGGTTTTTGGTCTAACGTTAGCAAACGCGGCACCCACCTTGCACACAGCTTTCCATATTCAAATGGTTCTGCAAAATATTTCGCACAAGTTCAGCTGACATCGTACAGATCTCAGCTATCTTGAATGTTGAAAAATAAAGCAAAAAAAATTTTTTTAAAAACATCGTTTTCCTTGGTCAGGCCGAAAACTTTTCACCCCACCCTCGTATATATATGGTATAAGTACATTTTTTAGTAGTCATTGATCAATTAGTATGTTTTTATTCTTAGCAATCAATGTTACAAAATTTTATTATAGCGATTTTTGTGGTAGTCAAATATTTACCAATATATAATTACTTTTTAAAATATATAAGAAGGTATTGTTTATTTTTTATTAATAGATTTATTGTGAAATATATTCAAGAAAGTCTATACAATATGGCTTTTATATATAAAACAAGGTAGCAACATAATTATTTGTTTATAAGTTAAGATTTTACTGGATAAAATAACAAAGGAAAAGACAAAGGGGGGTTTGGAGGTTGATCAAAGGGATAATATTCAAATGGGATAATTTTGAGATTGTCGATTAAATGAACGCTTTTCTATTAAATATCTTCTCTTTATTTAACCTCAAATAAACATTCATTTAAAAAATTTACTATCAAGTAGATTTATTTATCAAACAACATAATAATTATATCTACCTATTTTGTCTGATAATCTTTGGCATTGAACAATTTAAAACTTAAAATTGAAATTTTATTTATTTATTTAAATGATTCGGTTCAATCATCATTAATTTTCATGAAAAAATAATGTGAATGTTACAAATCATTATTCATAAATAAATTGCAAATCAGGTTTGATGCATTTTTATTTTGATTGCTATTCTAGGTTCATGTTAACAAACTCACTGCTTTTATATTTTAATCAGTCACTAGATATGTAGATTTTTTTTTTTATAGAATTAGATTGAAATCTAATTTAATCTCACAAATGAATTATTAAAAATTATATCAATTGATTTGTGAGATTAGCGTTAGTTATTATTAATTTATAATGTGATGAACAGAAAACGTCTGTTACGAAAAAAACCCCGTTGGTCACTGATAAAGATGTTCCACATAATATGGGCAAAAAAGATGTTATCCGAGCCAGCGATTTCAACTTCCTTATGGTCCTCGGCAAAGGCTCTTTTGGAAAGGTAAAATATTATTGTTATTATACTCATATATAAGGAATTAATATATCTTACTATATTATTTTTAGTTTTTTTAATCGTAATTGTTTACATAAAACAATTTTTTAATTTATTTTATTTTAGGTAATGCTAGCCGAAAGAAAGGGAACGGATGAACTTTATGCAATAAAAATTCTTAAAAAAGATATTATTATTCAAGATGATGATGTAGAATGTACGATGGTAGAAAAGAGAGTATTAGCTCTTTCTTCAAAACCACCGTTTCTTGTTCAACTACACTCGTGCTTCCAGACTATGGTAAGTGTGAAAAATCATATTATTAATGATTTTTTCATTAATTCTTTTAAAAATTTATTCAATTTTTAACATTAATTAAAAACCAATTAATAGATAACAATAAATTCACAAATTGATTAAATATATTTATTTATTTTATAGGATCGATTATATTTTGTCATGGAATATGTGAATGGAGGTGATTTAATGTTTCAAATTCAGCAGTGTGGAAAATTCAAAGAACCTGTAGCTGTGTAAGTATATTATTATTATTATTATATTATAATAACAATTTTGATATGATTATTGAATATACTTTCAAAAGAAATTAATTATTATAAAATATTAATAGGGAAAAAAAAATTATTTTTATTTTTTGTATTTTTTTTTTTTTTTTTGATAAACAGCACACACAATTCTTAATTAATTTCAATTTTCAAACATTATTATAGTTTGAATTACATGGTAAAAATATTTAAAATAGTTAGTTTTATTGTTTTTTTAATTTAAATTACAAATAAGGATAAAATCAATTAATTAAAAATAATGTTACCTATCACAAATAACATCGATATATGATAGTATTATAAATTAATATTTACTTTTCTGTTTGATAAATATATTTTAAATACAAATGAATTGGAATATTCTCTTCATGATTTTATTTATTATACAAGTTAGATTAGAAAAAAAATTAATAGAGAAATTTTTTTTTTTTCAAAATAGATAGATTCGCCTGTGACTTATGCAACCACGCTTTACAAAATGACGAATACCAATATTTAATGACTATTTTATTTTAAAAGAGAGTACATTAATTGTAATTAAATAATCTAATAAATAATAGAATTTTGTAAATTTTTCCAAAATTTAACTTCAAATAACTTTTGAAGCTCAGTTCTATTATTTTTGTTAACATTAGAATAATAATTTCACTAGTATCACTAAATGATCCACAAATTTTTTTTTTTTAAATTTCAAAACAAAATAAATAATAATTTATAATAAACAAACAGTTTATTCCTTATTGAAATGAAAACATGAAATTAATTAATAAACATTTCATTATATAAAATTATTTAACTTTATTTAACTTATTATTTACTTGACCTTTTATTTTTTTTTAAATATTTCAAAAAAAAAAAAAAAAAAATTAAATAATTTAGCCCTTTTTATTATAAATATTTTAATAAATTATTTTATTTACTTATTCGAAACATTTTCATTATAGATTATGTGTTTACAATATAAATTATCAGAAAAAAATATGTTTGTATTGAGTGTACTAAATTGAAATTTCTTCATCACATTCTCCCTCCTTTAAAAATTTAAATTCTGAAAACAAAAAAAAAAAATATAATTAATTTTTTATTTAGAAATGAAAAATAGAAAATAATATTTTGTTTATCTCTTGAATATTATAATATATTATCTGAATAGGAGAAAATTAAATTTCTAAAAATGATTCAGCTTTTATATGGTTCTTTATAAAATACAATAACAATAATAATCAATTACTTATATAATAATAAAAATATTTTTTTATATTTTATATTTAGAGATAAATAATTTCATTTTTCTAATAAAGTTATTTTCTGAATATTGCTATTTTTTCAAATAAGATACTTGAGGAAAAAAACATGACCTCATTAAATTAACTGACTGGCATTAAAATTGTGTTTTATTTTTCTAAATTTGAAGAATTTATAATAATAATAAAAAAAAAATTCTTATTACTTACTACGACTTCTCTGACAATTGAATTGTTCAATTTTGCATTTATTTGTAAACAGTTTTAATTCGCCGGTATTCTCTTCTCTAGCACAAACAGGTTTATAAACTGAATAGCATCCTCCACAATCTTTAAATTCCCTTGAAATTGAAATTTTTACAACCAGAAGAAACATAAACACAACTGTAATGCAAAAATCAAAATCAAAATTGACATGAGCTTATTTTTAGATTTGATTTAAAAGAGAGATATTTTCATTTACCGTTATATTTATTTATATATAAAAACAAAGAACATAAATTGTATGGTTATTTAACATATGTATATATAATTTGTTTTATAAATAAGCTGGAGTGTCTCCACTCGACTATCTCGCAATTTGAATTGGATTAAATAACATATATTATATTTGAATTAAATTTAATTAATTAAATTATAAATTAAAATTAATAAATAATATTTATTAAACCAGCGCATGTTTGGCTTTTTGTTGATGGCACCACGTCACGTGCTGGCGCGTAATTTGCCGTTTTAAAAAATTAATTCCGATACTTTCAGAGATTAAATCAAGCTGAAATTCAATATATTGTAGTTTTATACAATTCTTAATCATGTTAAAAACTATCAAACATATATCTTTATTTTTACGGTCAGTTCAGAGGAAAAAAAATCAAAACCTTGTAGGTAATTACCCTCTTCCGGTTGAGCTACATTTCTCAAAAGTTGATAGAAAACTACGAATTTTGAATAATGCCCATGTACCAAATTTCATGATGCTAGCTCAAACCGTTTTTGCGTAATCTTGTCTACATACACACATACATACACACACTCATACATTTTTCTCAACCTTAGTGAAAATGATTCAGGAACCTTCAAAACGTATAAAAACATCAAAATCTCAACATCGAAAATTTTCGTGATCGCAATACTATCTCTGACGAGATAGTAAAAATAAATATTATTTTAATTGTGACTTCATCTTAAATAAATGCAATTTTTTTTTACCTTCACCAAATTACCATCGCGGAACCTACTTATCTAACAACTTATAATTTATATTTATACAAACAAATAATTTAAGTGTTATATAATAACTTCTAAAGAGCACGTTTTTATATTTCATTATTTTTTTTTAAAAAAAAAAATAATATAATATAATAATACAATTAGATTACACTGAAAATTGTTTAGTAAACAAACATGAATCAAATTGATTAATTAGAACGTAATTAGAAAATTTTTAAATTTAGAACTCTATATATATATTTATATATATATATAGAGAGAGAGAGAGTTGTTAATTATTAAACATAAATGTGTATTTATATTTATTTACAATATTTATTTATTTATTTACTTATTAAATTAATAATTTAGTCGAATTTTTAATTTTAAATTGAAAGGATACATACCAATTAAATAAATGCTTGACGCCTTCATGATTTGTTAAATGTCAATTGTCTTCCCACAAGCGGACTTACCTACCTGTTACAGCGGATTTACGCTCCACCGATTCCTTTTATAACACAGAGAGGCCTCCTCTTATATGTGAGAGTGGAAGGAGACATGCATTTTTATACTAAGCCTGTCTACGCCCATCTAGCCCCTGGACACTCCCTCCTAGTCGTTTTTTAACCTATACATATATATTTTTGTAAAAGAGGGTCATCTCAATTGTTTCTTTTAATTTTTTTTTTATTTTATTTTATTAACTTTGCAAATCCACATTTAAGTATATGCCATGAAATCTTTCATGTTTTACATAATCAAATAAAAAATTATTTTTCATTTACATCCTCCTAATATAATTTTCATCATCATTTATCCACTTCTAAAATGTTTTTTTTTTTCTAAAGAAATTCTTACAATTTTTTTTTTTTTAATTTTTTGAGATAACATTAATAAATGAATAATTTCAATATATTTATTGTTCATTTGGCATATATTCATTACTTTTTTAATATTGAATTCTAATATTGAAGATTATAAATATAGTTATTTAAAGTCAACCAAATATCTACATGAATTAAAGCTTGACCTTGTCTATAATAAATGATAATTAATATTCAAATACTTTTATAAATTCTTTTAAAATTTACAAATTTTTAAATTATTTTTTTTGTATATATTATGTAAACAATAAAGATGATTTTTTTATTTTCCTTATTAAAATATATTGTGCCAAATTACATTGCAATCCGTTAGGTGTTTTGAATAAATTAGTAAGTTTTTCAAAAATATATACATATTTACATACAAAGAAAAATACAAATACATCAGTTTCCCTATATATACCAATATATCAATTTCATTAATTTGAATAGATATTATAAAAAATAAAATATTAAAAGGAATATTCTGCCTTTATTTATGTAATATCAATTGGTTATTTTGTAGAATCTTGTATATATAAAAAAATGTAATTTTAATTTTTATATTTCAATGTCATTTAAATAAAAAAAATAAATAATAATAATAATAATATACACATATTTTATAAATAGATATAAATAAATTTCTTGTTATATTTAAATAAAAACATTTTTATTTATTTTAAATTCCATATCATTTTAATATTTTTTGAATGTTTTAATCATTATACAATACATTTTAATACAAAAGTATATTTATTATTTTTTTTTTATTAATAAGGATTGGGACCTTCTTTGTCACAGGAACCCTTTTTGAAGAATTTAAACTCTGAAATATTAATTATTTTTTTGTTAATTTAATTTTTAATTTAATTTTTATTTAATTTAATTCTTACTTGTTTTATTGACGCAATTATGGTGACCGATCAAGCAATGATTCTCAAATTGTTTAAGCACCCCAGTCGTTTCTTCTTTGGCGCATTGAGGGTCATACTGCTGACGACAAACTTTACACTCTTTTTCGGCCATTGTGACAGCAATCAATGCTTAAAAAAACAAACGATTCAATATTACATACCTTAAATAGTAGTTGAAAAAATAATTTATAAAATTTTCTCATCCAAAAAGTTTCAACAAAATAAAATAAACAAAAATTATCCAATTTATATATCATTTAAATTAATTGATGTATTTTCCTGGTTTGACTGTTTTCTTTGCTTTTTATTAAAATTTGTTATATAACAAAAAAATAAAAACCCCAACGTAGATGTATTATTTTTATATAATCAATGTTTTGGGAAAATATTTAAAAAAATCTAGAGTGTCTCCACTCGACTATCGCAAATTTGAATTGGATTAATTAACATATATTATATTTAAATTATTTAATTAGTTATAAATTAAAATTAATAAATGATATTTATTAAACCAGCGCGTGAATGGCTCTTTGTTGATTGCACCACGTCACGTGCTGGCGCGTAATTGTTAAAAAATGAATCCCGATACTTTCAGCAATTCAATCAAGCTGAAATTCTATATATAGCAGTTTTATACAATTTTTAATCATGTGAAAAACTATCAAACATACCGTATATCTTTATTTTTACGGTCAGAGGGAAAAAAATTAAAACATGGTAATAGGTAATGGTCCTAAATGGAACTAAATTTCTCAAAAGTTGATAGAAAACGACGAATTTTGAATAATGCCCGTGTACCAATGTACATGTGCATTATTTTATATTGTTTCATTATTCAATATTCTAGCTCGAACCGTATTTGCCTTGTCTACACACACACAAACATACACAGACATTTTTCTCAACCCTAGTGAAAATGACTCAGAGACCTTCAAAACGTATAAAAACATCAAAATCTCGACATCGAAAATTTTCTTGATCGCAATCTTTGCCGAGATAGTAAAAATGTTTTTTTTTATTGAAAAAGCATTTAATTTAAGATTATTTCTAAGATTATTAATTCTTTATTTTAGCAAAACTTATCACTATTTTTAAATATTCTGATAAATAATATATTATAAAATAAACTCCTGTTGCGATTGAGGAAAACTTATTTGGCAAAGTCATGACCCTTCGATTTAATAAAACTCTCACTTTTGACCCCAAAAATAAACTTATTCATCAATTCATCAGCAAGTTATAATTAAACAACAGATTGAGTGAATTTGTTTTCCAATTTTATTAGAAAAAAAACAACAAAAATTGGTGTGTATCACATCACTTTTATTTATCATCATATTAAAAGAAATTTAAATTTAATAAATGAAAACTTGACTGAAAATAGTTAAATATACATTCTAAACTCACTTGAAATTTTGATTAAACTTTCTTAATATTTATTAAAAAGAAAATAGAAGAAAATATACATCGTATAAATAAATAAAAACATAAAATATCAAATTTTAACTTTTTAACATTATTTATTTAAAATTAATAATAAAACCGATTGGTTATTTTTTTTAATATTAATTAATCATATTTATATTTTATAATTGAGAAAATTTACCTACCCGCAATAACTAAAATCCATGTGAATTTCATGGTGAATTTTATGCAAGTAGAAGAGGAGACCTCAAACAACCAACTGTTTAGTAGAAAGGTCGGCGTGATTATATATATATATATGTATATAGTTGTTGGTTGAATGTGAGAGGGATATGCTACATATAACTCAATAAGGAAATCCCCCACTTTTCCTTCTAGCTCATGTATGTAATCTTCCATTCTATTAACATTCGAGGTCAGGTCATCTTTACTCAGGCGCATATCCATTTATCATACTTGACTTAAACAAAGACCAATGATTACCATGATTGTCATTTGTGTTCAACAAACCAATCCTGACATCTCATTTAGTCATGCTTGCGCATTTTTTTTTTCATTCCAACATCATTTATTATCAATTGAATAGAATCTATGAATGATATTTAAATAATATCAACTTTATATATATATTAATAATAAATTGATAAATTAAAAAATATAATAAAATATAAAATATATAGGTAATAAATAATTTTTTTATTCATAAATATTTATTTCGAAAATATATATTACATTTTTTCCTGTTTTTTTTTTATCTATAATAGAGAGAACCTTATATTACTTTATGTTTTCCAACTAAAAAATTAAAACTATAATTTCATATAAAATAGCATTCAGATAGTATTAAACAATAATTAAGATTACTTATTTACCTCTCTCTTTATCTTTCTGTCTACAATTACTAGATATTATTTATTTGAAATTAATAATAATAAATTTATAATTTTACTAATTTTTTTCTTTCATATTTAAAATTTAACTTTAATAGAAAATAAGTTGACCTGTGGACAGGCACAGAACCGACCTACGATTTGAAATAAATTAATTTCCAGCTACAGAAACAATTTCAAATAATTTTAATATATCTATTAATGCAATAAAAATCATATATGGATATAACATAAATATTTTTAATTTTATTTTATTTATAATATATAAGGAGGTGATGAATTTGAGGTCATGAAGGGCTGGGTGAAGTCATATAATTTCAAATTAAGAAGAAACTAATCAAGATGATTTTTCCCGAGGATAAAACCAATACAAAGTGCATGATTCTTGGAGATATGTAAAAAATCTTCTCATGTGAAATTTGGTGTGAAAATAACCCTTCCCTTCCTATCGTCGATCGCTAATACTACCACTTCCGGTTTCCGGATTTGCACCAAAAGTTGATCAATTCATCCCACTGATGCATTAAGTAAATATACCAAATTTCATCAAAATCGGTTCAGCCGTTCAGGCTGTACACATCTATAAGGACGGACGGACAGACATCATGCTAAAAATACTTTTTTCTATTAATAAAATGCATGATTCGTGGAGATATGTAAAAATCTCCACATGTGAAATTTGGTGTGAAAACAATACCTCCCTTACTATCGTCGGTCGGTAAAAATTAAGATAAATTATTTGTTTTAAATTTTAAACATTTATTACACTTAACTACATTTATAATATTTAATTATTTTCTAATCAAATACTTAGAATGAAATTTAATTAATTTACCAAAATGTATTAAATTAATTATTTAATTCAAGATAAGAATATTTTTTTAGCACGAGACAGAAAGTTTTTATTATTCATTACAATGTCGTAACGTAGGTTTCTGCTACATATTTACCTCCCTTACATCCATCCATTAACAAATTGAATTTTTAATAAAATTTGATTTTACTCCAAACGTGAAATATTCACTTCCCCCACCTTCCTTCAAAAATCGATAATTGGAGTGCATTCAATGTCGCAATACGATATCACAATTAACATTCAATTTTTAATAAAAAACACAATAGCAATACAAATAAACTTTCTTAAAAATTTCAAAAAAAATTGGATCATTTATAATTAAACTATTCTGAAATATTGAAAGTAAGAATTAATTAATTATTTTTTTATTTATTTATTTTATTGTTGAGAATTCAGATAGATTTTTAAAATGTATAATCCTAAAAAATATTATATTTAACATCTATATATTATCTTTATACTTATAAATTCGATGGAATCAGTAAGAATTCAGTAGTTTACTGTTTGTCTGGTGATAAAAATTCTCCCTGAAGGGGTTACCTGGAAAGGAAGGAGGAGATTAATCATATATGATGGTTGTATTGAGCTTCCGATAATAATAATATAAATACGATATTTTTGTAGAAATGAATAAATGAATTTTTAAATATATTTTTAAGAAATTTCAATAAAGAAGATTTATTATTTAAATTTCATAATTCTTTGAAATACACTTCATGACAAGTGTTATATGCGAAAGTGCACCTAGTATGTGACAAAGTATCCAATAAGCATTTTTGATTTTGAAAAAAAAATGTATGATTAGCTCAATAGCTCAAAAGTTATAACACTTTACCTACCTATATTGAATCGATCTATCTCTGTGGCTCTACGGAACTCGAAAGTTCATGGCCGCAGCAACCACATTTCTCCTAATGTCCCTATCCTGAGCCAAAACCCCTCCCCTCCCCCATCTCTCTCACGTTCCTTCCTCCTACATTGTCCTCCCACCGCGTCTTTGGTCTTCCAAAAGGACATTTCCCAATTGGTCTCCTCACCAATATATTTTTCGCCATTCTTTCCTCTCCCATTCTAGCCACATGCCCTTTCACCTATATTGAATAGAAATTTGAATATCAAATTTTAATTTTTAAATTTTCAAAAATTTATCCTAGAATATCCAACAGTTAAAATATTTTAAAGGGATTACATATTTACTTTTTTTTTTAGATTTTACGCTGCTGAAATTGCTATTGGCCTGTTTTATCTTCATGTTCGTGGAATTGTATACCGTGATCTTAAATTGGATAATGTCTTATTGGATCAAGATGGCCATATTAAAATTGCAGATTTTGGAATGTGCAAAGAAGGTATAGCCGGAGATAAAACTACTAAAACATTTTGTGGAACTCCCGATTATATTGCACCGGAGGTATATTTACGATACAATATTTATTTATTATATATTGTTTAATCAAATAGAAACGAAATATTTATTTAACATTTTTATTTGAACACTAACTACTCAGTCCGCCTTCGGTGCTCTTCGCACTTAAAAAGGGGTTCTATCCCCGAAGTAATACTTATTATCTTGTTGAAAGTCTGTATGTAATAGATTTTATAAATGTAATAGATTTATAAATCTAAAACTATTTTTTTTAACTTATTGGCATCCCAATAACCATACAAAATTTAAATAAATTCAAATATTTATTTTTTTAATTTAAATATCATTTAATTTAAACTTGTGAGTCATAATAATTGTTGTACAGAAATATTGAATGTTCTCAACGAGAGATTAAATTTGATCTAATGTTGTCCGATTTGGCATTCATATTCTCCTAAGAATAGGAAAAACTTATAATTTGAGCCCTACCTCAATCCAATTCATTTACCCATCCAAGTTGCATGAGAAATAATAATCAAATAATACTTAGATTTTAATATTATAATTAAATATTCAAATTATAAAGTATTGAATTCACATATGATTGATTAATTGTATTAAAATTTAAGCAAATTCACACAAATATATAATAATTCTTTGTATGAGAAATGATAAAATTAATATTAATTTTATATTCATTGTCGGAAATAAATCGACTTCTTCACTGAGCCACCAGAGGCTCTGAATGAACAACATGGAATATTATATAAATTTTTAAAAATTACTTTTTGTGTTTATTGAATAGATATGAAAAACAGACATGTAAAAATTTCTAAAGTCACTTTTCGATTCTAGAGGTCATTAAACGCGAAGATATGCAAAAAAAAATTAAATTAGGATAATATGCAGACAAAAACCTTTTTTTTTTGTATATATAGATAACAAAAATAATTATATCTTAATATTCTTCGAAATATTCTAATATTCTGATTTTTTGAAAATATTTAAAAATATATCTTGTGTTTCTATTTGATTTAAAACTTAATGTAATAATTATTTAATCAAATTTTGTTTCTCCTATATATATTTTTTTTTAGATAATACTTTATCAACCTTATGGAAAATCTGTTGATTGGTGGGCTTATGGTGTACTTTTATATGAAATGCTTGTTGGACAACCTCCATTTGATGGGGAGGATGAAGAAGAATTATTTGCTGCAATTACAGATCATAATGTCTCTTATCCTAAAAGTTTGAGTAAGGAAGCAAAAGAGGCTTGTAAAGGGGTACATATTTATTTAGTTAATCATTTCTTTTAGAATGCATTTTTTTTCTTATCATTTTCCTTCTCCCTATTTAAAGAAAAAAATTTTAATAAATATTTATTATTATTAACTGAGTACGTATAGTGTTTTCTGTTCAAACTAACTAATTATCTTTAATTGTTTTAGTTCTTAACAAAAAATCCAACTAAACGACTTGGATGTGGGGTTCGGGGAGAAGAAGATGTCCGGGGCCATGCATTTTTTAGACGAATTGATTGGGAAAAAATAGAAAATAGGGAAGTTCAACCACCATTTAAACCGAAAATTGTAAGTAAAATATGTAACCATGTGAATGTGAGGCAGGTTCACTACCCACACACCCAATGGCGCCTTACATTTGTTTCCAGGTTTATAATAATTGTTAATATTTATAATTAATTTTTTTCCTCGTTTTATTCATATTTCAGAAACATAGAAAAGATGTGAGTAATTTCGATCGACAATTTACATCTGAAAAAACTGATTTAACACCAACAGACAAACTTTTTATGATGAACTTGGATCAGACCGAATTTCTAGGTTTTTCATATCTCAACCCTGAATATGTTCAACATGTTTAAATATAAAGGGTGAGAAAAATATTTTTTTTTTTAAATTTAATATATTTTATTTCTTTATTAATATTTTATATCTTTTAATTTTACAAAAAAAAAAAGAAAAAAAAAGAATAATAATAATAAATAATATAAAATCAAATATTTTTTGTTATAAAATGTTTACAAGCGGTAGTGATGAGAGCGATGAGATCTATGGCCAAATTTAATATTTGGTTCTGTATCAATGTTGTTGATAGAGAGTTTTTAATCACGTATTTATCAATTTGTTTATGAATTTTTCTGTAAAAAAAAAAACAAAAAACAAAAAAACAAAAAAACAAAAATACAAAATGAATTTACGACAAGGGATCGTAAAATTTTTGTTGAAAATAATTTTTCTGAGATATATTTTTTTAATATAAATTCATTATATATAGGTATATATTATATTCAAATTATATTCAAATTTATGTTATTCATTTTTATTTTTTTTATTTGGAAAAAAAGTTTTTCTTATATTTTTTTTTTTAGTGATTTATATTATTTTAGAAATGTCTCAGAAAAAATTATTTTTTTCATATAATATTTCAAAATAAAATTCGGAAAAACCAAAAATCAAAATTTTAATTAAGTCACCATATATAGGAATGACTAATATAAAATCCCTGTATTTAATATTATTCCATGACATATAATAGTTTAACTCTTTTTAAATCTAGGTGTGCCAAAGTATTTTCTAATTTAGATATATCAAACATACTTACTTATTCTTTACTTGATCTCTTCATATATCCTTTCTATCGTGATGTGTTCACACCCATTGATCTATCTATATATTGACTATATTGACTACATATATATATATATATATATATATACCAATTTAGCTTTTCTATATCTTCATTTCACATTTAAAATATTATAAAAATATAATATAATATATATATATATAATAAGAGAAATAAATATAAATTCAATAATTTTATTATATATATATATATATATATATACTTTGTCTATAAACAAATATCAAAAATATTAATAATAAATCCAAAGTTATTATAAATATTCTAAAAAGGCCTAAAATGATAAATGTAAATAAATAAAAATAATAATTAGACTAACTAATCTTAGAAGTCTTAGTACTTTTGATCAGGTAATTTCAACTGTACGAACTTCTTGACTCGCCAGAAGGCTGTTCAATGGCGTCTTATTCTAATTGTACAGATTAGATTTAGAGATTATCTATCTCTGAAGAAAATTTTTATATATACACAAATAATACTTCTAAATATAATAATTGTATTATATAATATATAAAACACATAAAAAAAAATCAATTCTCTTTTAAAATCAAACACACTTGATCATAGTTTGTTTTTTTTTTCTCTTTTTTTTAATTTCATTTTCTTATTTTTATTATAATATTATTTATTTCTTTGAACATTTTGGGATTTTCAAAAGTGACTTTATGAAAATGTCTGTAATTATTAAATATTTCAGATAAAATTTTTCATCCTATTATATATATTTAAATTTAAAACCTAGACCAATCTTATCAATATTAGGAGATTTCTTTCAATCCCTCTTCTCCTTTTCCTCGTATAGGTAAAATCCTTTAAAGGCAATAAATACATCCCTCCTTCTTCAAATAAGTTGTATGTGTGCAAATGTATAAATCATTCTATCTAAACTTGTTTAAGAAATGTATAATCCAATTTATTGGATTAAAAGTTAAATGAACTTTTTACGATATTGTACCCCCCTCCTAATATTATTAGCAATACTTTTAGTAGAATGTACAGTATTCAGTCTTCCAGAGTGTGGCTTATCGTGAATAGATTGAGTTCTTTCTTTATATTAAATTGCAATGCAAAATGATTACATCCTTCGAGCAATTGATCTAAATTTTAAATTATCTTGAAAACATATAAGATAGATATATTGAAGTCACTTTTATAAAAGAATCCCTCTACACCTTCTTAATAAATGTATGTCATAATTCTATAATCTTTATTTGTATTTCGAAATAACGAATATTCTATAACCAATTTAAAATACCAAGTGTGTTATTATTTTCAACTTTTGAATTTTTCTGTCACATTATTCTAATCAATTCTTCAATTCTTTAATATAATTTATTTAATGGCCTCGTCTCGAGCAGAAAGTGAGTATGACTTAAGGCTGAGCAAAACTGACAATCCCAAACGTCCTATAACATATTATCTCCTTTTTCATTATAAACATTTTTATATTTAAATCAATTAAATGTTGTAAATAATCAGCAACAATTTTAAATAGGTCTTTTTGAAAGACCACAATTTCTATGAAAAGTCTGGAAAAGTTGAAATCCAGGAAAATAGAAAAATCTATTAACCCACAACGACGAAAAATCCAGTATTTTTTTAAACAAATTGAATTAGGAAAAAATATAAAATTTGAAATATGTCTGTCTGTTTTATTTGAGAGATTGTTTTTAAATATATAAAACTAGATTAATTTAAAATTAAATACCTAAAATTGATAATGAATAAAAAATATTTTTCATTTATTTTTCAATTTAATTTAAAAAAAAAAAACAATCAACAAAAAAAGTATAGTTCTTCCTTTAAAAATTGATTAGATAATAATATAAAATTTAACTTTATCAGTTAATTATTTTGTATTTCATTGAATATGTGTGAATAGGAATTTTCTATTAGTTTTTCCTAAATTTTTTTTTCTAAAAAGTAGAAAAATACAAACACAATTGTGATTTAATATATCATATATTTTTTAATTGATTATATTATTCCCCCCCCCCTAGAAAAAAATACTATTTAATCTTAAAATATTCATTTTAATCTTTATATATATATATTTAATTCTTTTATCATAATAAATCATTGATTTCAGATTTAATTGATAATGATTATTATCACGGTATTTTATATTTTTTTTCTAGAAAATATGCATTTGTGATTTAACACATTGCAATTAGCTCAAGATAAAACAAGATATTAAATATTAAAAGAAAATAAATTTTAATAAAATATCTTTTCTTTTAATTTTTTTCAGATTGATTAATTGATATTTATTTATTTATTTATTTTTTAATAACAAGCTAATTTAGGAGAGGGGGGGTATTTTTTGTTTACTGTTTCTTGGCTTAGTCTAAATTCTGCTTGACGAGGTCATCCATTTTTTTATTCTATCTTACACACCGCCTCTTCTCTCTCATCCCATCACCTTTTTATAACATATCTCCATCTAAGAACAAAAATAATACCTTTAGCTATATATTTACATTTTCCAATTTGCAAAATGAATAAAAAAAAAATAAAATTTTTATAAAACTAATAGAAAATTCTAACAAATTTTATTTTTCAGTTTAAAAAAAAAAGAAAGAAAAGAAAGTAAAAAAATATTTTTTCTAAAATTTCTTCTAAAATGATAAAAAATAAAAAAAAAATTCAAACTTTTCTATAATTTAGTTAAAAATTTAATAAAATTAATTAATTAATTAATTTTGATTAGAGCTAATAATTTTACAAATTGAAATTAAATAAAAATTTATGTTTTGTTTGAATGAAATTTTATAATAGAAAAAAAAACATAATATTTAATCGACAATTTTATGTAAAATGATGATAAAAAACAAAATTTTATATAATTTAAAAAAATATATTTATTATAGATGAAAATAGGATTTAGTTAGAGGAATAAATTATACAAGCATATATATATATATATATATATATATATATATATAATATGTGGTATAATTAAAGCCTACCCAATTTTTCGACGCTCATCTTCAAAATAAATGATTTTATATAAAACAAGAAAATACTTAATTTAAAAAAAAATAATAATTTATATTATTCGATTATTTATAATAGTGTTATAATAATACTCATGTTAATTAATGCCACAGTTTATTTGTCTATTTTCTATAAAAATAAATAAATAAATTTAATAATACAATCAGGGATGATATTCTACATGTAAATTATTTAAATAGACATGGGTGGCATGGTCAAATTTTTTTTTTTTTTTTTCATTTTAATTTGTACAATTGACAAATCAGCATATTTTATCATAAATCTTAAATGGGTAAATTATTTTTTAAAAATTTGTAAAAAATACATTTTTAAATCTATATTAGGTGCCTAATCGAATCTAGGGCACAGGATAAAAAAATTAATTGACTATGAATAATAATTTCGAAATTTTTATTAAATTAAAATATTTAATGAATAATCTCTAATAATTTTTATTGATAAACTGAATTGTGATGATCCCTTCTGGCAAAGTTAAATTAATTAAATAAAGCGAAAGAAATTCAGATAAATAAAAAAAATACTTATTAATTTTATTTTTGGGTATTAAAAATTTAAAATTTACATTTAATTAATAAATTATTTAATTAATTAAACATAAATTAATTTGTTAGCTCATCTAAATGAAATAATTAATAATATATAATTTTTTTTTTATATAAATAATTCGAATAAAATAAAACAAAAAGATTTTTTAATAGTATTTCTTTATGCTGTTTGTGAACGGAATAAATGATTTAAAAAAAAAATATGAATAATTATATATATATATAGAAAAATTATATTATATATAATATAATTGTGTATTTAATATTTAGATTTTAATATGTAAATATTTTTACTTAAAATGGTGGGTTTTTTTTTTCGACCATCCTGGTTTTCGATTTCACTCAGACGATTCTCTCTAATCCTTAAGTAGAATTTAAACATATAAATATTAAGGAATAATATGATTATTATAATATAATAATAATAATAATAAACATAATAATATTAAGCGTATATAATATAACTTTAAATATTTATTAACTTTATAACAATCTTAAAACAACAAAATATTAATCATATAATATTTGTTGTTACTATTTTTCCAAAATCCTTATAAAATCTGAATGTTTTCACTTTAAAAATAAAAAAAAATAAAATGATTAAAAAAAAACAAAAAAACAAACTTGTCAATATATAAGTATATGGAAAAATTAAAATGGTAATTCTTAATAGAACATTTTTAACTATCATTTTCTCACTAATAACTACATATAATAAAAAGATATCTATTCTTATTCACCAATTCACAAATGTTGACCAAAATCAGTCATTTTTAAACCAAATCATAACAATATTTAGTGTATCGATGTAAGAAGTGGAAAAATATTATATCAATCTTCAAATACTCGTAAGTTTCTATTTTTTTTTTTTTTTTTAATTTTATTTTATTTTATTATATTTTTTAACATTTGTAGATTGCCTAAATTTAATAATAACATAATTATTTAATTTTATTAAATATAATTTGAAATTATTATATTTCTCTATTATATTAAAATAATATGTAGATTTATTTTTCAAAAAAAAAGGTTAATTTTTTTATATTCTAGTAAGTTTTTTTTTTTTTTTTGTAGAGAATCCTTTTGTCTGAAATTATTTTCTATGATATATATATAATTTTGATAGTTTTAAGAATCATAATATAGAATGTACGTAGTAGCTAGTTTCAAATAAATAATTAATTTATAATCTAAATATAAAAATATTATAAAAAAATAAATATTTTATCTAAATATATATATAATATATATATTAATATAATCTCTTTATCGAATGCAAAAATTATTCAATTTCTTTCTTAGGATTTAATGGAAAAAATAATAAAAAAATAAATATAAACTAATTTTCTTCATTAATCCTTGATGAACTTTCCATTTAGATTATTCTATGCTAATATTAATAATAATAATAATAATATTAATAATAATGATGATAATAATGAAAACATTTTCTTTGTATAATTTTTAATTTATTTTTGTATTTTTTTATCTTTTATTCAAATTTCTAGGGGATAAAAACGCTCGCTTAATAATATCTTTTTCAAAAACTATCCATCCATCCTAATTTAAATATCTATGCACTATTAATGTGTTTTTTTTTTGATATTTATCTTTATTAATACATTGTAGAGATTCTTATGAAATTTTCTGCTGAAAGCAATAATAATTAAGTAAAACTCTTAACTTTTGAACTACCTATTGTGATAATATTTAGTAAAAATAACAAACAAATAAAAAAAAAAAAAAAAAAAAAAATTAATATATATATATTTCCCACCTCACTCAAGTTAAAAAATATATCTCATGAAACTAAAATGATTAACCAATAAAAAAAAACTCATACGTAAAATTTACCTTTTCTTTATGTATATAATTTTATATTTTTTGAATATTATTATAATAAATAATTAAATAATATTATATTGTAAGCGGCTGAAATAATTTTTCTAAATTTTTAATTAAATAAATAAATATATATATATATATAATCTTTCAAATATCAACAATTTTCACAATTTTACAATATTTATTTTATTGTTCTTATTTATTTACTTATTTTATTTTTTGTAAAAAAAAAAAAATCAGCAATAAATATCATTCAAAAAAAATGAAGAAAAAAAAATTTAGAATTCAATTAGATTAAAAAAATAAATTATAATTATTATGTCATTTTCTTTTCTAATCATATTAAATCTTAAAAAATATCAGATACCGATAATTCTTAAAACTCAAGAGGTTTTGATAATCGCATAATACCCTTTTTAATCATAATTAAATAAGAACATTTCTTATCTAACATACTTTTTCAGAGGTTGTTTTTAAATTTAATTTTTTTTTTATATCCATTCAAATAAATCATGAATAAAATCAATAAATTGATAAATAATAATATTTTTCCATTTTTATGGAATTAATAAATAAAAAAAAAAATACATAATTTAATATATTAAAAAAGTATACTTTGAATTCATGCAAATAATTATATTTGAAAATTTTAATTATTTAATATTAATAAAGAAATAATAACATAATGTATATATTGTTCCTTTTTTTACATATTTAATAATGGGGCAGCTCATATGATTGATGATATTAGTATCATATATGCTTCATTAATCAAATCTTTCTAATCTATTTAGTTATAATTAGTTTTAGTTTTCCAAAATATTTGTTTTAATTCAGAGTATTTTATTTAGAATTATTGTTAGTGCCGAATGAGAGAAAATCACACATTGCCATAAATATTTTCATTTTTTATATTTTATTTATTATATATTAATGCTCGAGTTTTTTTTTTTTTTTTTTTTTGGCCGCCCCTTAAAATCTACAATATTACAAATATCTCTACCTTAAAATGTTCCTTCACATTAACTTTATTTTTTCCTATACATTTAGTATATGTATATCCTTAGGGTATCCACCCACCGATGATTTTCCTATTGGTTTCCCGAAAACTTTCATTACTTATTCGGACCACTTATTAATTTTATTAAAAATTAATACCTCATTTGAAATTCAATTATTTACATTAATATGCCTTCTTAGAACATATAATATATAACTTTTTTTTTTGTTCTTCTCTTCATAAAATTTACAAATAAATTTCAAAATTTGTCAAAAATTACTATTTGAAAATGTTTATTTAGCTCTGCCATCTATATACATACTTTTATTTAAATTTTAATTTTCTGATACTTCATGGCCCTATCTATCAGATAGAAACTGGCCTTTTTTTTAATTAATTTTTGTATAATTATGTATTTTTATTTGAATGATTTATACAATGTTAAATCATTTTTTGGATAACATAAATTCAAGTGTCTTAAATAACAATATTATGTAATTTCTAGATATTTCTACATAAAAAAAAAAACAAAAAACAAAACAAAATAAAAAACTTTAAATATTTTTTATTTATAGTTGTACTTTACCTAGAATTCTATTTACTAAAATTTAAATAACTTGAACTTTTTATTTTGAACCTAGGATAAACTATTTTTATATAATCAAACATATTTAAAAATAATAAAAATAATAATAATAATTAAAAAAAATAAACTAAATAGACAAAATAAACTTTTCCATTAGAGCTCATTGATCATTTAATGATTTATTCAAATAAACTGTTCCATCTTGAAATGTGATTGCAAATCATATATTAAAAAAAAAATATTTTAATTGAATATAATAATAATAAAAAAAAATACATTTGAGATTAGAACTTGAACCTAACTCATTCCATTGTATCTGTATATTATATATAGGAGTTTAGAAAACTCAATTTTTCATTAAATTTATGTAGAATATCTGATAATTAATATATAATATATTTATCTATCATACAAATTCTTATGAATATGATTTCCCTTTTACTCCATCAAAACAAATTTTACATAATATCTATCTATTCTATTATTCTATTATCTATATTTCTAAATAATATATATTATAATAATATTAAAAATAATTTATTAAAGTATATATAAGATTAAAATAAAAATTAAATGTACTTTTATTAACATTGAAAAAAAAATATATATATTAATTTTAATATCTTATACATATAGTATATATATATATTTTTTATTTTAATCAATTATATATTTGACATTAAAGAATGGTGCTCATTTGTTGTTATTTTTATTTATTTATTTTTTTTTTGTTTTTGTTTTCTTAATTAATTAAATAAAGACCATATATGTACTACAAAAGAATGGGCCACTATTCTTCAAAGGTCAATACTCTGCCCAGACAATCGTATCTTGGTTGTGTTCTAATTTTTACATTCCATCACATAATTATTACTAGAAAAACTCATCAATCTTTTTTAAGCAATTAAGATTTATAATAAAATCAGTCGCTTCAATAAAAATTAAAATTGTTTTTTTTTTTTTTAAAAAAACAAAAAAAAAACAATCAATTTATTTAATAAACATATATATATATAAATAAATAAATAAATAAATATTTATATATTTGAATTATATGTCAATGTTGTTTTAATGTTAACTCAATTATAAATATGTTTGAATTACTAAAAAATAAGTAATATATAATATAAATTATTTTATTTTATAATCTTGGAAAAATATCTTGTTTGATCTTATTATAGTTTATTGTTACCTTGTTGTTACCTTGTATTTTAAAAAGAAACTAAATAAAACTCTGTTCCTATCATTTATTTATTTTCTTTCTCTTACTTTCTCTCTCTTTCACATACACACACCCTCATTTAATCACACTCTCCTTTGTTATATTATTAATACATATATATATATATATATATATATACGAGGTTTGTTGAAAAGAAAAGGTCAATTTTGAATTATTTCGAAAAGTATTTATTTCTTCATCAATATCCATTTTGTCCCCTTCAAAGTAATTTCCCTCTGATATAATGCACTTATACCAGCGCTTCTTCCAATCGACGAAGCACTTCTGAAATACGCTTTTCGATATTGCCATCAGCTCGTTCTACGATTCTGACTTTATCTCATCAATTGTGGTAAAACGCTTTCCTTTCATTGGTCTCTTCACTTTTTAGCAATAGGAAAAAGTCGCAGGAAGCCAAATCTGGTGAATACGGTGGTTGAGGCATGATTACGGTGTTGTTTTTGGCCAAAAAAATCACTAACAAGAAATGATGTCTGAGCTGGTGCATTATCCATGATTTGTTTTTTCACAATCCCAATCGTGTTTGATCCGTATTGCTTCACGCAAACGTTGCATAACTTCCTTGTAGTTCCTTATTAACAGTAAGACCTGTTGGCAAGAAAACATGATGCGCCACGCCATTGTAATCGAAGAAAACAATGAGCAAAACCTTCACATTTGATCGAACTTGGCGCGCTTGTACCACTTATAAACATTTTTTTGAGACAAAGTAGACTCTCCGAATGCCACAGTCAACATTTTCAGTGCGTTGGAGTACTTTATTCCACTTTTAACGCAAAATTTAATACAAATTCTTTGATTCATTTTTTTTTAACTAAAAAATCGAAGAACACACAAAATCGTGGCTAACTTTTTCAGTTGTCAAAAACAAACTACTAATCTAAAATGGCTGATACTTTCAACATATGAGAAACATATGTGTACCAACATAACAAAAAAAAATTTGATAATCGAATGAAAATTCAAAATTCACCTGTTCTTTTCAACATAAATAAAATATATATATAATTTTTAACATTTCTAAAAATTAATTTTATTATTCATTCTCTTTTATTTTTATTAATGTTTTTATACATTCAGTCGATTGATCATTTATCATTTAATTTATTTGTTTAAAAAAAATGTATGCCTATTATAATAGATTTATGCTGAGATAATGTAGAAATAAGGTAATTTTTTACACAATGACATTGGTAATGAACACATGAATCAATCGACTGATAATTGATAAGAACCTCATGTTTCATGTTTATCAAAACTTTTTCATTATTCTTTTAAGGCACTTTATTTAGTAATCCACAAACAACTTTCAAATGGCTGAAAACGGAATACAGAATGTTACCAATCGAGGTATGTCTAATCAAATTATTATTATTTTGTTAGTTTTTCAATAGTTTGAAATTCAACTGTAAATATTGTATCTAGTATATGTATGATATATTATATTTTTTTCATTTTAAAATTTTTTGTCAGATTTGAACTTTCTTTCTATTCTTTCTTTATTTTACCTATCTTATATAAATTTTGGTCATTAAAATTATTTTGACATGCTATTGTTATTATTATTATTATTATTATTATTATTATTATTATTCGAGTTTTTGCACTTTCTCAATTTTGGTCTTTTTTTGAGATTAGGCTCGGAAGATGTGGAAAGAGGAACTCCCTTTCAGTGTTATTATTATTTACAAAGTATTAACTATTAAGGATTGAATACGTTAATTATATAATTTATAATATATAACATTAATGAAAATGGCTTAGATACCCAAAACGAATAAATATAACAATTATGAAATTTTAATTTTATTTTATTAATTAAGAAATGCAGAAAAATAATTAATTGTTTTTATTATTTATTTTATGTTTAATAAATATTTATAATAAATCAAATTATGTAAATATTTTTATATTTTTAATTAATTTTTTTTTTTTTTTAATAAACATCTCAGAATATAAATTTGAGAAAAAAATAATTCATAGTTATAATATTTATGGGTTTTTTTAAATAAAATAATAAATACCCTCAAAATTTCTTACTCATTATATAAATTAACACTTTTTTAGGAAATATTTTTTCCAAAGTAGTTACTTTGTTCAATTTTTTTAAATAATTTACTTCAATATCAGCCTATTTAAGTATACACAATGCCATTTCTTACAATTTATTATATAATAATCATTCCCCCTTCAAATAACAAAATCTAAATAATAATAATAATAATAATATATAGAAATTGTATTTTCTTTAAAATTTTAATGTAAACTATATAAGTGCAATGATTATAGGTATTGTAATTCGTATATGTTTTTTTTTAATATTTCGATCTTATCTAAAAAATAAGATAAGATGGCTCTGATTTTTTTAATATTAAAATTTAAGTTTGTTTATTAATGACTTTTTTTGGTTGATGGAACATGAAAATTGAAGATTTTATATCAGTGAATATTCATAAGATTTAGATTATATTAATTAATCATTTTAAATAAATAAGAAAAACGAAAAAAAAAGAAAGAATTTTTAGTCAAAATACCAAAACAAGATAATATGTTATAGTAATTAATTACTAAATCTAGGTAACTATTTTCTTTTAATTCAAAGTAAAAATGTACATTAATTCAATAATGCCATTATATAATTATTTGCATTAGTATTTCACGAGAATATTATTTTTTTTTTATTTTAATTAAAATAAAGTAAATTTTCACTTATATATATATTGAGTATAAGTTTATTTTATTAATAGTAATTCATTCCTAGTCAAATAATTCATCACGTGTGAAAATCCTTTTGAATTTGACATAAAATTAAATATAATATTTCATTTAAATAAGTTTTAACAATTTTTTAATTATTTGAACTTTTTTGATATTCTTTTTTTACGCAAAAACTATCATCTAAAAAAAACTATATATATATAAGTTAAAGTTTCGTTAAAAATTATATTTCACGTCAGTTAATGGTAATGAGATGTTCTACCGATTTAGATAGTTAAAGTTACAAACTCAAAAAAAAAAAAAAAACAATGTTAAAAAATTTTTTTTACTTTTTTCGTTTTATTTATTGTAATGATTATTCAAATTGATTAAAAAGAATATTTAATAAGAACGGTTAAGTAGCAGATCAAAGCAAAGAGAGATTGCTTAGAGTAATACAATTGGAATGTATTTGATGACACTTTAAAGCAATTAATTATATGCGAATTGATAACAAATGCAGGTGATTACAAAGAATCCCTGGTCAAACTGGCAGACCCACCGGTTATGACGTCAGTTAACAAAAAACTGATTATAAGCGTGTGTAGCGCGTTCTTTTATAATCAGTTTTGTGATGAGTTTGCAAAATTCAGGACGACATAAATTCTGTTGGGGTTGCAGAATCTGTGTACGTAACTTATATATATTATATAAAATTAACAATTTTTAATTTGTTGATAGAATTAATCATTTATCATTTTATTTGTTTATGCCGGTTTGATAAATAAAATTGTGCTTGCATTTAAACAAATTTTGCCCACTAAATTTAATTAATATAATAAGAATATCTAATATTTTAATATGTTTAAAAATGCTATTTTCTTATGTGTGGAAGACTTCAATATAAAGTAATTGAATTAAACGCGATGATTTTTTTTTTATAAATTAATTATTGCCAATAAAATCAATCCCACAACCTCCCACTCCTGTGACGCATTACTTGCTGCTCAGTGACGTAGTGGTGGTGGTCTGAAAATAATTATTTAAGAATTTTCACAACTTGGCAACATACAAAAATAATATTTAGATATGTTTTTTTTTATTAATAAAAAATACCTACATTTGTGTATATAATTTAATTATCATTTCTCCAAATCAGCATGAAACATTTTTTATTTATTTATTTATTTATTTTTTTTGGAATTTTGTATTTTAATTGAATATCTACTTATTTATAAGGACACTTCTCATGCTGCTTATGACTTACTCACATGATCATGTGATAATATACTGTTTTCAATAATTATTTTTTAAAAAAGAAATAAACAACGCGATAACGATGCTATTTTATATATATAAAAATCTTTCCATTGTCTTCTTGTATTTAATAAAATATAAAAATAAAATTAATAATGATTGAATGCTGAACCCACCCCGGATTAAATATAACTATATTAAATGGCCCCAGGGAATAAACGTGGACTAACTAAGAATATTGTCTTCTCTACCTTATTCATGCTTTTAACGATTGTGAAACTTGTGAAAATATAATAATTCTTAAAAGTTTTGGAGAATTTTCAAATCTGAGAGAATAAGTAAATATACTCAATCAAAATATAAATATGTAAAAGATTTTAATAAATATTGTACGAGGTGTGTTCAAAAAGTAAGGTGACTTTGTATTTTTAAGAAAAAATATTTATTTATTTAGCAATATTTTGTTGTCCACTTCAAAGTAATCTCCCTCAGAGACGGTTTTTCCAATCCTCAAAGCACTTCTCATAAGCACTTTTCGGTATAGCCTTGAGCTCTTTCAGCGATGCAGTCTTTATCTCCTCAATCGTTGCAAATCTCCGTCCTTTCATAGGTCTCTTTAGTTTTTTTACTCAGAACAGTTTCACCGTATGCCACTGTCAACATTTCAAGTGTTTCGGAGCACTTTATTTTATTTTTTACACAAAATTTGATACAAATCCTTTGATCCATATTTTGCGATAGCAAAAAATCGCCAAGCGCGCAAAACACTTATAACGCCTCTCACAACCAAACAAAAAATGCTATACGCTTTGGTACAGATATTCGGGAAGTGTGTACCAACATAACAAAACAAAAAAAAATCGATAATCAAAAGTACGTTGTCCGAGAAATTTGAAAAGTCACCTTACTTTTCGAACACACCTCGAATATAAATTTTAATAAATCTAATTGAATAATTAATTTCTAATAAAAATTAAATCTAAAAAAAAGAAAAAATGAATTATAAAATTTTATTATAGAAAATTGTAATATGTGTATTTTATTTTTCTATCTATTAAATATATATATATGATTTTTTTAGAAGATAAATTTCATTTTGGAAATCGTCATGTTCAACTTACTTTGCTCTTTATTGGTGTGGCATGTGCCTACATGCAACGTACAAATCTTTCAATAGCAATTGTGCCAATGTCCAATTCCAATGCTTCCGCTGGATTTGTTTCCTATGATTGGAGTTCAGCCCAACAAGATACACTTTCTAGTAGTTTCTTTTGGGGATATATATGTACACAGGTAAATTGTTTGTTTATTTATTTATTTTCTCTTTTTACTTGATCAATAAACACAAGAACACTATTTTAATTTTAAATTTTATTTCAGGTACCCGCAGGTTGGCTAGTACATAAATATGGTGTGAAATATTTTCTTCTAACAGCCCTAACAATTGCATCCATTATCACTATGATTACACCCTTGGCAGCTGCTGGTGGTATAGAACTTGCAATAGTATGTCGAGTGGTTCAAGGTCTTTGTCAGGGATTTCTTTTCCCTTCGATACATACAATGATGTCTGTATGGGCACCTGAAAAAGAACAGGGCGCATTTTCTACAATTATCTTTGCAGGTATCATATCAATCAATTATGATAGTGGGTTAATCTATAATATAAAAATGATCATAATTTGAATATTATTTCAAATATATTCTATTATAATAAATACGGGGAAATTAATTAGAACGAGGATAATATAATACATACCTAAGAAGAGAATTAAGAGAGATAATATAGTAGTACATAATTAATTAGATGGTGGAAATGTAGATGACTTGGGGTAAGAAATTTTGGAGTACAAGATGTGTGTGTGTATTCCAAAGAAAACTGGACTTTTTCAAAATAACACATTCCAGTGGCACCATTTATTTACCATTATCAAAGTTGCATGACAATCAGACGTATAAAAGCTGAGTTTTTTGTTTTAAGTGACACTGTGTTTGGTGCATCGGTGCAAAAACGAATTTTGAACAAAGAGACAACATTTTATCAAACTTTTACTGAAACGCTTCAATTTATGAAACAAGTTTATGGTGAGAGTCCATGAGTGATATACGCGCGTTAAGAATGGACGTCAATATATAAATGAAATCTAACATATCGGGCAATTGAAATGTGTGATGACCAAAGATGCCATTAAAGATCAGTCAAAATCTGATGTTTTCAATCGTTGGTGCGAATTGTTGGTCATTTTCAGCGTGAAGATGAAAAGTTGGCGCATTTTGCATGATAATGGCCCACTCATCGATCGACACTTGTGACTGACCTTTTTTTTTTGACCATCAAACCTTCGCCGTATTCTCCTGATTTAGCTCTCTGTGATTTTTAGTTTTCAAATTCATATACACTGATTTAATAGGATGCGTTATTGAACTTATATATACAAGCTCATTTCGACTGGATTGTGTAATATTACAATTAGAATTAAAGAAATAATTAAATACTAACATAATTATTATATATATATATATATTATTTGATCTATCTATTATAAAATAAGAAAAAAATAAAATATAAATATATACTTAAATGTGTTACAAATACTTATGATTGATTAATGTTTGTTACAGGTGGTCAATTAGGGACAATAATATCATTAATTGTTTGTGGTCAACTTACAACAAGTGCTATAGGCTGGCCCTCCTGTTTCTGGTTAATTGGAAGTTTTGGTCTTATTTGGTCACTTCTTTGGTTTATATTTGCTGCAAGCGTACCAAATGAATCCCGGTTTATTACTCCTGAAGAAATAAAATATATTCAAAACAATCTTAGAACTAAAGTTAGTGAAGATCATGTAAGTAAAAAAAAAATAAAGAAAACATTTTAATTGAAAATTGTTTTAAAGAATTATAATATAATAGCAAATAGATGACTTAGAAGCAAAAAGTGATTTTCTCATTATCATTTGAATTTAATTTTTTTTTTTTTATTATTCTTTAAATTAAAATAATAATAATAATCTTTATAGTTAGACTTCTTCTAAAGTCTTGTTTTTTACTATTATTATTGGGCCTGGTAAAAAGTTCGCTGACTTTTTTTTAGTAAAATTTAACTCATGTTTTTTTAATATATGAAAATGAATTTGTTTAAACCATAAGGTCGCCAAAAAATTTTGATCATCGACCCCTATAAATATAATTTTTCGAAATTTTCATCAAACCCCATAAAGGTAATTTTCAGGTAATTAAAATAAAATTATCTATCTTTAGCTTTAATATTTAATAAATCAGAAACAATAAGTAAAGTAGCTACATATTTTTTACTTCTTTTCACTCGAATAAATACATATAAAGAATTTTACATACACAGTTAGGTGATTTGCATATTAAGAACTGTTTTCCTTCGAGTCTCGATAGACCCCCATTCGACCCCTTGGGCCAAATCACCCCCTAATATTGTTAAAGACCCCTGGGGGTATATATAGACCACTTTGGCGACCCCTGATTTAAACTAAATATTCCTTATTATTATTATTATTAACATTGTTTCGCCATCTTCATCGGTAAAGAATTTCTGCTGTTTCTGCCTAAACAACTGAATGACTGGCTTCTTTTAAATCCAGTTTAATTCCATTAATTGAGAAGAGATCTATGAAATAAGTGGTAGTCAAAGTGTGCTTAATCCTACATTAAAACTGCCCAACCAAATTCTTGCAACTTTACAGCTCACAGACCTAATCGAATTACTTCTTGGTGATCTTCTGTTGTTATCTGGCGTATCTGTGTTATGATACGTTTTACACAGAAATGGCTCGATTTGATTTGGTTTTACTAGTTTTATATTTGATATAGATTGATTCGACTTAACATGTTTTTCATGCATATTGCATTGGTAACTCAAACGTTTAATTTGTTTTACTATCTCGCCAAAGTAACCCCAGCTTACGGTATAGAAAAACCAGAACCATTATTCTTCTTCCTCTTCTTCTTCTTATTATTATTATCTATTATTATGATCTTTTATTTATTATATTATATTCTTTTAAACAATCTATCAATAAATAAAATAAGAATAATGAATACATACCAAAATTGTTAAATTATTTAAAATTTTGTATTATTTTTAATTTTTAGCAAAAAGTTCCTACACCTTATCTATCAATTCTTACTTCTCTTCCTATGTGGGCAATTATTATTGCTCATAGTACTCAAAATTGGGGTTTCTGGACTTTGATGACGGAATTACCTTCATTCATGTTTAATGTGCTCGGATTTGAAATGGGCTCAGTAAGTCAACTAATTTCAAATAATAATTTAACATTGTAATTATATCAGATCTTTTAAAATACTTGAAATGTTTATACAGTAACTGACAAAATTAATCATACATTTTTAAATATTGAAATTTGTTAGTGTAAATAAGCAAATAAACAAATAGCAGATTATATACGTTACATAATATCAAATATTAATTTCTGTAACATATAATCAAATTTGGTTATTGTTTAGTCTAACCGATGTATGATGGTTTTAGATAAAACTTTTCCAGTAGAGTCCTTTTTTGATTGAAAACAAACTTTCCTTAAGAAGAAGTATGTGGTGGTCGCTTCTAGTTTATGAAGAAAAAATTATTAAAGTTTGCAATCCATTAATATTTGACCACCAGAGGGCTCCACTAATTTTCTGTTGTTGTTGTTTATAAGTTCGGTTTCAATATAAGAAGATTAAAAAATTAATTAATTAAATAATTTTTCTATATCTAAACCGAACTTATAAAAACCAAAAATTAGTGAATAAGTGAATAATTAGTGAATTAGTCAATAAAGCATTATTAAATGGCTGCTCATTCATAAATAGTTTATGCCCAAACTTTAATAATTTTTATCTCGTAAACTAGAAGCGACCACCACATACTTCTTTAAGGAAAGTTTGTTTTGAATCCAAAAAAGGAATCTACTGGTAAAGTTTTATCCAAATCCATCAAACATCGGTTAGACTGAACAATTACCTCAAATTTTTTGTGAGGTATATTCATACATACATTTTATTACAATAAACGTTTATAATATTATCAATTTAATTTATTAATCAAATAAAAAAATAAAAATAATTATATGTACTACATATATGTTTATTGCATTTTTTTTAGAATGGAATACTATCGGCATTGCCTTATTTTGTTATGTGGCTATTAAGTTTTGTATTTGGTTTAATGGCTGATTTTATAAATAGTAGAAATTTAATATCATTATCATTGTCAAGAAAACTATTCAATTGCATTGGTAAATAGTTTTATTTATTTTAATATATACGTGAACTGTTTTAGTTAGAAACTGATTTCATTGTTAATATAATACATTAACACGTTCCCGCCGGGATGTACCACCGGTGGCTCATGCCGCCACATAAAATAAATTGACAAATTATGGAGCCGGTGGGAACGTGTTAATGCAGCGTTTTCCAACCTGTGGGGTGCCCCCCCCCCCTGGGACGCGAATGTATTAAAACCAATTTTTTTTCTTCTAAAATCTATAATAATCCATAACAGGGGTCGGTAACCTGGTTTCGAATTTTTTCCAATTTTTTCAATATGGTTCTAAAGAAAAAAGGTAAAATGTTTTTTTCGATAAGGCTTTTGACCATTTTCGATTTTTTCCATTTTTTTCAATATGGTTACTATATTATGTGAGTTTTTATGAAATTAGATTATTACAAAAATTAATGAAGGGCGCAAGAATTTTTTTTAAAAAAAGGGGGGCGCCGGTTCAGAAAGGTTGGAAAGCACTGCTTTAATGATAAAGTAAAACAAATATTCAAACATATTATTAATTATAAAAAAGAATATGCTATTGGAAAAACCGGGGTAAATATCAACAAATTTTATTTTTTATGAAAATAACTTCTAAACTTATGTACAAGCAAATAGCATAGCGAATGAATATAGAAAACATCATAATATGTTTTCATGTTTATTTCAATTTATAAAGCCAAAAAGGTAATATGAAAAGTAAAGTGATAATTCTAAAATGAAGGAATAATAGTAAAAAAGATTTTTTTTTTATTTTAACGCCATCAAAATTTCAATATATTTAACAAATGATAATGAATAAATGGAATGTTAGAAACCTAGTAGAAAAAATTAAACCCAAGTTTTAATATTCCATTGATGCTATCTATTATATTATATTAGAAAAATAAATTATCTCTTTGTATTGGTATAAGATTGGTTACACATTCAATATATATATATATATAAATTAGATTTTTTTACTATCTCGCCAGAGATAGTATTGCGATCACGAAAATTTTCAATGTCGAGATTTTGATGTTTTTATATGTTTCGAAGGTTCCTTAATCATTTTCACTAAGGTTGAGAAAAATGTATGTGTATGTATGTAGACAAGATTACTCATAAACGGTTTGAGCTAGAATAATGAAATTTGGTATACGGGAATTATTAAAAATTCGTAGATTTCTTTCAACTTTTGAGTAATGAAGCTCAACCGGAAGAGGGTCATTACCTACAACGTTTTGATTTTTTTTCCTCTAAAGTGACCGTAAAAATAAAGATATATGTTTGATAATTTTTCACGTGATTAGAAATTGTATAAAACTGCTATATATAGAATTTCAGCTTGATTTAATCCCTAAAAGAACCGGAATTAATTTGTTAACATTACAAATCACGCGCCAACACGTGACGTGGTTCAATCAACAAAGAGCCAAACATGCGCTGATTTAATAAATTTTATTTATTAATTTTCATTTATAATTTATAATTAATTGAATTTAATTTAAATATAATATATGTTAATTAATCCAATTCAAATTGCGAGATAGTCGAGTGGGGACACTCCAGCTTTTTTTTATTTAATTTCAATATATTGTTTTATTTTTCAGGGCATTGGATTCCTGGTATTGCAATGTTCTTTCTTTATTATTATAACACGGAACCTATCACTGTTATATCACTACTTACCCTTGCTGTGGGTGTAAATGGGGCAACTTATGTTGGTTTTAATATAAATCATATTGATTTATCTCCCAATCATGCTGGTTTTATGATGGGAATCACAAATGGTATTGCAAATATTTTCAGTATACTTGGACCTTTAATTGTGTCTGTTGTTGTAACAGATAAGGTAAGATGAATTTAATTTTTTTTTTAACTTTTTTTACCTATTTTATTTTTATAAAATAAGATATAGAATTTATAAAATTCTTGTACGCAGTTTATTGTTAAAATGTTGGAAGGAATTTTGTTGTTTTGCTCTGTGTATATATTTTTACCGACTGACGATAATAAATAAGGGAGGTATTGTTTTCACACCAAATTTCACATGTTGAGATTTTAACATATCGCCACAAATCATGCAATTTGTTTACAGAAAAAGTAGTTTTAGCATATCTGTCCGTCCGTCCGTATTGACGTGTATAGCTTGAACGGCTCAACGGATTTTGATAAAATTTGGTATATTTACTTAATGCATCAGTAACATTCATTAATCAACTTTTGGTGTATATCCGGAAACCGGAAGTGATAGTTTACAAAGTATTAATTTTATATTTATTGTCGGAAATCTTTCACTTAAAATATAGTAGTAATTTAAAATTGAGTAATTAAATTAAAAATAAAAACCAAAATAATAAAATATAGTCATTTTAATTCAAGTTTTAAAAATATTTTTTTATACTTTATATATATAATGTTTACATGTTAAACGTTTGATTAATTAGTACGCATGATTCAAATTTGTCTTGAAGGTAGTAAGGGAAGAGTAAGATGCGGGAACCAATAGTCAGAAATTTTCGAAATTTGGAATGGGTTAAAACAATTACCACCAATTTTATTTAATTTAGTAGTGAAATATGTGATTAGACAAATTGAGAAGAAATCAAACGGAATCCAATTATTAGTTATAGCTCAGAATTGGGATTCTTGGAGAAATGTAATTGCTGCGGCCAAGAACTTTCGAGTTCCGTAGAGCCACAAAAAAAAAAAAGACAGATAGATAGATAAACGTTTCATTAAATATATAAATACAAAATCATAATAAATTATTATTTTATTTAAAAATGAAGAATTTAATTTGAAAAATTATTAGTTATTTTTCCCATGCTAAATAGAAAATTTACTCGGTAAAATATTCACAATATTTTTTTTTACAACTTTATCTAGCTAGTCTAGTAATTATAATCAAAAGGAAAATGAAATTAAACTTTTTATAAATTTTACACACATATGTTTTATAACAAAAACTATTTTAATAAATTTATAATTTTCTTTTAGAAAAATGCTGAGCAATGGGGAATTATTTTCTTGGCAACAGGTTGTGTCTATGCCCTAGGAAATTTATTTTATATAATCTTTGGCAAAGCACACGTTCAACCATGGAATGATTTACAAAAAACAAAACCATTAATTGCAAAATAGGCATTGGCAAATATTAATTAAGTTTAATTTTATTTTTTAAATTTAATAAAAAAAAAAAAAAAAATTAGAAAGGTGAAGTTTATTTGAAGAGATATATTATGTATAATACTCAAACAAAATAGTGATATTTGTTTAAAAAAAAACAAAGATGTAAATTATTTATTTATTAATAATGAATTATACATTTGTTGTAAAATTAATAATATATAAATGCTAAGTTAATTTATGTTTGTACTAAATAGAGATACTAAAGTTATTTTAACTTTAAAACATTGAAATTTTTGTATATTACAATAAAGTAAAAAATAAATCTTAATCATTAATAAATACAAAAAATATAAAAAGTATAGTAGTAGAGTTTTATTTATAATGTTCTTTGACACCGATTGAAATGATCACTTTTGTTCTTTTGTTTATATTATAATAATTAGTATGATGATGGTGAATTGAAAAGAGATTTTTATGAGTAATTTTTCTAATGATATTTTTTATAACATATCGTTTGAAATCGACGTGTCCATCGAACTAATCCTGCCATTACATAAATACAACCACCAAAAGTAACAAGCCACGTAAGTATAGATATATAAATCCAATGAGATAATGTACCAACTGGTATAGGCAATGTTAGATTTTCAGCATTCTGCAAAAAATACAAATTTTATTATTATTTGTTTAATATTATCCTTATATAATGTCATTTTGTTAATTAAAATCAAATGAAATGATTGTTAATCAATTTAATTCAATCACACACATTTATAATAAAAACACTTTCAAAAAATAATTTAAATAGAATTACTTGTGACTGTATTTAAAAATAATCAATTGTCATAGGCAATTATTCTGAAAATGAAACAGAACATTAATTATAAAGATTAATTCGTTTTCATAAAAGAATTATTCTTTTTCAATTTTGAATTTCATTTAAAAATTTAATGTCCCATTAAAAGCCACTTTAAAAATTGTGTGTGGAAATAGTTTGGATTTATTTAAGAATTTATTCAATCTCCCTCTCCCTCCACCTCCCCATTCAAAAATTTTCATTATTTTTAAAAATACCCTTACACATTTAAGTTATATATATATATATTTCTAAGTATATTTTCATTATTTTTTTTTCAATTATAAATAAAATATTTATCTATCTAACAATAAAAAAAAATAAAAAAAAAACTTTTCTTTGAGTAATGCCCTTTTTTAAATATTCTAAAATTCTATATTATAATTAATATTATTAAGAAGAAATGTTTATTTAATTACAAATTTAACTTTATATTACATTATATGGTATCGAATAACAATTTAATAATATTACCGTTTTAAAAAATATCTGTTTCCATGGGCACTTGTTTTTTGATGAGCAATTTGTGCATGGAAACTTTTTAAAATAACTTTCTTCATTATCATCAAATGAAGAATTACATCGCATATATAGTTTTGGTTTTTCTATATGTGCTTGTGTATAACTCCCTTCCAATGTTGGTTTATGATATCTTAGATGAAATGGAAGTATAATTTGTGCTGATAAAAGATTCTCTGTTTGTTTTAATAAAGAATAAACTAAAACATATTGTTCTGTAGAGTCTTCTTGGGATTTTTCTATATCAATATCATTTAATGAACATGCTGTTATCTGTGTGAGTCATTAAAAACAAAAAAAAATATGAATTATAAATTTGAAATATAAAATGATCATAAATATAATTTTTTTTTTTATATTTATTTCACATTGGTTTGTGTGAATGATTCAATGATTTATCATTTAAAATGTTTTGTTTATCTTTTATAAATAATTTAATAATAATAATAATAATAATAATAATAATAATATATATATATATAATTGATTTAATTATATTAAGAAAAAAAAAGTTTCTAAAAGATTTTTTTTAATTTTTCATTATTGGACATAAATTTAAATTATTTTAAAAAGGTTTTTAACGTTAATATTAATAGAATGAATTTTAATTAAATATTATTAATTATATTAATCTGAGTAAAATGTTTTTAATACATTAAATTTTACATTTAAAAAATATAAATAATAAATATATATTCTAATATATGTATTTGTATACGGGTTTTTTATAATTTTTCTTAGATAAGTTCAAATAGAAAAGAGTAAAAGAGAACGATATTAATTAATATTTCATTTAAACCAAATATAGAATTAAATGATATTATTTCACAATATGGAAGAAATAATAAATAAATTGTATATCTATCTCTGATCAACAAAAAAAAAATCAAAGAAAATAAATTCTATTCTAAAATATTATATCTGCGACTGTCGAAGTGAACGAAAAAATTAACATTTCTTATAAATTTTAAAAAGAAATTAATTTATTGTCTCCAAGCTCTTCTTCTCCATTTGAAAAATTTTATAATTATATATTAGCCCTTTTGCTCCGACAAAAATCTCAACTGACGATAGACAATAAACTTCTAATTTACAAAATGATCCTTAAACCCATTTGGACCTATGGCATTCAGATGTGGGGGACCGCTAGCAAATCCAATGGAGACCTGATTCAGCGGTTTCAAAACAAAACACTTAGACTGATAGTCGGTGCTCCTTGGTATGTCCCTAACAGACTGATTCATAGGGACCTCGGAATAGATACAATCGAAATGGAAATTAAAAAAAATAATATATTAGCCCTTGAAAAATTAAAAATTTATAAATATTCTACAATTTATACAATTCAATCTATAAATTAACTACAATTTTGACAATAAAAAAAATCTATAATTGGTAATTGTTTACAAAAACCCAAGCTTTAATGATTTGGATGAAACTTTGCCAGTAGATTCCTTTTTTAATACCAAAGACACTTTCCTTATGCAATATTTCTAGGTCTCTTCTAGTATAGGAGATAAAAATTATTAGAATTAGCATATAAATCCAGCAGTTCAGTTCAGTTCAGTTTGGATATATGAAAATTAAAAAATTGATTAATTAAATAATTTCCCAATATCCCAACCGAACCGAAAAAACCGAAAATTAGTGAATAAGTGAATAATTAGTGAATTAATAAATAAAACATTACTTAATGGCTGCTCATTCCTTATTATGTTATCTGTCAAACTATAATAATTTTTATCTCATAAACTAGAAGAGGCCGAGAAATATGATATTGATATAGAAAAATTATCTTTGGAATTAAAAAAGGATCCCACTGGCAAAGTTTCACCCAATTCCCTGAAGCTTCTAGGTTTGTAAACAGTTACCCTATAATTTTATTAGCTGTTATATATATTATATTTTAATAAATGAATTTGAAATGATACATACTTTTTCTGATCTTTCTAAATCAGCCAGTTCATCTGGATTCACATAAAAACTGGATGACATTTTTTCCTCTAAAATTATATAACATTTTTCCGATTTCAATGAATAACTAGTTACAATTTCTACTAATGAATTAAGTTCTCTAAAATAATCAATAATATCTATTTAATCACAGCCAAAATATATATATAATTAAATTTTTAGATACCGATGATATCCTTCATTTTCAACTCTACGAATTATAGTAGCATATATTTCTCTTGAAAAAATTAATCGATTATTAATAATAAAAAATAAAATTGTAAATGATAAAATATTCATTTGGACAAGAGTGAGTATAAAAAAATATATTTTATAGACACATGAGTATGAATTTATATATTCATTGCTAGATACAAAAATATTTGTTGAGTGTTGTAAAAATTTAGTGATTTTTAGATTATGTTGTCATTTTGACACCTTGAATGGAGAGAAAACAGGCAAAAACAGCTGATCATAAAAAGAGTTTAAATTAAACTTCAATTTAAATATAATTTTTATTTTATATATGATGAAAACGTACTTAAGTAGATAAAATATATTTTAAATAAAGTGTTCACACAAATGCAAAGTGAAAAAAATGGGTGCTCTTTTTGGAAAATCAAAAAAACAAAGTCGAGTAACCGAACATGATAAATCTATATTGGTAATTATTTATCATCATTATTTTGACATATTTATATTATATTAAAATTAGAATGATTTTATATATATATATATATAATTTATATTTGTAGCAATTAAAACAAACTCGTGATAAAGTGAAACAATATCAAAAAAGATTAGAAGATGTATTAAAAAAAGATCGTGAATTAGCCAAATTCTTATTAAAAGAAGGAAAAAAAGAGTAAGTAAAAAAAAACAAAGATTAATTTTACAATTTGCCGGATTCTAGTATTATTAAATAATTAAATTTTTAATTTTAAATAATTAATTATTAATTAATTTCTAAAATATGCTTATATTATTTATAACAAACACTCCACTCTTAAGTATTTTAAGTTCTGATTGGTCCTAGATAATTTATTTAATTTTTAACTTTTTTAAATTAAAATTTTATTTGATAAAGTTTTTTGGAATTAAAAATGGAATCCACTGGTAAAATTTTATTACCATCCAAGTGCGTGTTCGGTAAACTGTAGAAATTACCACAAAAAGTTATATAATTTGAATTTGTATTGATTTTATTCATCTTATTATAAATTTTTATAAGTAAAATTAAACATAAAGGGCAAATATTTTTTTTTCTCAAACCAATTATTAAATTTTAATATTTTGCAGACAACAAAACTTTCCTAAATGTTTCCTATTGTTTTTCTGCTGGTCTGGATATATATATATATATATATCATTTTGATGTTATTTAAAGTATGTTATAAAGCCTTAAAATATCTAAATTTGTATAATTATTCTCTATATATAGAAAGAATAATTAAAAATCACTGTCTTTTCAAAACTCAAATTTTTTTCGTAGAGCATTCCATTCCATTTCTAATAATTCATTTTATATAATTATTGAATATGTATATTTTTTATTTATTTAAATAAGCTTTAGCACATTGCTTCATATAACATAATATTTATATGCCTTTATATTTTTAATTTTTATTTGTTTTCAGGTTTAATTAACTCTTGAAATACTCATTGAATTTTTCATTCCCACTCCAATGTTTTTTTAATCTTGACAATCTCCATTTATATTATTCAAATTATTAATACCATATTTTCCCATTCATTATTTTATTATTTCCAGACTTTTTTACTATTCCTCCACTCTCTTCTTCTCCACTTATAAAATTTTAAAAAAAATTTACTAATCGTTATATTTTCTATTTACATCATTTTGTTATCCCTTCCCTCTCATTTTGCCCAACTGTTTGATTATCCCATATCCTATCACTATCCATAATACCTGTTATATACCTTTATAATTATTTAATTTTGTTTTAGACGTGCGAAATTGCTTTTAAAAAAGAAACGTTATCAAGAACAAATGCTAGTTAATACAGATAAACAATTAGAAAATTTGGAAACTTTACTAAATGATCTCGAATTCTCTTTAATAGAAACTCGGGTAAATATAAACTAAAAGTTGTTATAAATATTTATAATCCTATAGACACCACTTAAGGGAAATTGATAGTATTTGCTTCAATTTATAAGCAATATATATATATATATATATATATTGTATATTGAAGAGATTATTTCCAATTCGATGATCCATTTTTGTCTCGATAAATGAAAGAATCTTATTTTTTTCTTAGCTTTTGTCTCTCCCTAATTCTTAAATATGATAAATAAATGAATAATAAAAAACAATATTAAAAATAAATAAATTTTAGGTGGTTGAAGGATTAAAAATTGGAAATGAATCATTAAAGAAAATTAATGAAATCTTAAATATTGATGATATAGAAAAGATTTTAGAAGAAACTAAAGAAGGAATTGAAAAACAAAAGGTAAATTAATGTTTATTAATAGAGGACGACAATTTATATTAAATTGTTTTTTTTTTAATTTAAATGTATTTAGGAAATTGATGAACTTTTATCTGGCGGGATAACAGAAGAAGATGAATCTGCTATTGAAGCTGAATTAGAAGAAATTGTTCAACTAACATTGCCAGAAGTACCAGAAGATGAAATACCAATTAAAGAGGAGATGGAAGAAGAAAAGGAAGAAATTAAAAAGGAAAATAAAAGTAATAATAATAAAAAAATTAAATTTTAATAAATATTAAGGTTTATTTCAATAATATGAACTAAGTTTGGAAAAAAATTGACGGAGTTAGGGGATAATTATGGTGGTTGCAACAAACTTGTAGTATTCAAAGAATTCAAGAGCACTAGCCATAGAAATAGATAGTGTATGCGTTCTATTTTTTTTTTTTTTAAATGATAAACAAATTGATAAGGGTGGAAGAAGGTGAAGATTCATAAGATAGAATATTTAGTATACGTAAGGAATAAAATTAAAATCTTAATAATATACAAGAACTGCAAATAATATTAAAAGTAAAATATTGAAAAATTAAAATTGCAATCGAGTTAACATTTGTTATTGTGCAATAAAATAACCTTATTTTATCCAAATTTGTTTGTTGAATATTAAAATTAAATCGATAAAAGAATTATTCATTTCGATTTGTTGTATGGGAAGAGTGTGAGGCGTGGTTTATAACTTTTTCAGATGAGAATATAGAAATTTAGGGTTTATAGAAATAAAAATACTCTAAAATATTTATAAGTATTCGGATTGACAGGTAATGACAGATATTACATAATGGAAGATTCAATCCTCAAATGTAGTTTAAATTATAAAGATATATAAATAATAATGATGTGAGGGACATAGAAAAAGATAGATTATTTAAATAAATATAAGGGAAATAAATAGAGGTTCAGTATAGGATTGGTTGGTGACAATCAAGATCTCTAAGACTAGTAGATACTCAGTATATGGAATTATTAATAAATAAAATAAAATTAAATTACAGTTTCATACATGTATATATATATTATATTATATTATATTATATATAAATATATAATATTGTTTTCATTTTTTTCCAGAAATTATACAAAAAGAATCACATAAAGAGAAAATTGCCATAGCAGCTACATAATGATCATTGATGATGATGATGATGATGATGATAATATAATTATAATAATACTAAACAACACATTTGATTTATATAAAATAATGATAAAACATATTTTAACATATAAATAAATATATACACACTGATTGCATAAAATATGCTAATTATTTTTATTATATATTATTATAATAATAATAATAATAATTGAATTTATTTATTTTTTTACTAATACCTTATAATAATCCATTAGGTTTCTCCAATTCATATTTTTCATTAGAACCACCAGATTTTAATAGACTTTCAACAACATCAAAGAAATTAACTTTTTTGCTCACAACCAATTTCCTATTGATATCCTTTCCATAACTTTTTGTTTTAAGATTATATCTTCTTATAATATTATGCATTTCTTTTCTTTCTTCGCCAGTAAATTCTGATGAAAATACTAAATCTTGTACAGAATCTTTTTGCAGAAAATTATTAATAACTTTATGTATCATGGCACGAAATTTTCTAGGATTTTCAAGTGTAATTTGTTTGGATGTTAATCCTAATCCAACACGATTAACATGCTCTTGTACTTGGACTGGCTCATGTATCCCCTGTTGGGTTTTACCTAAACCACCACCAGTCCAGCCCATTAAACGCAATAATTTATTACCAATATTATTATCGCCAAGTGTACTTTTATCCTCTTCAAATGTATTTTGAAATGATTTATCAATTGTAAAATCAGCTAAAAATTTATGTTTAATTTTAATTGTATAACATGTCTCTTTGAGTTTATCAATACCAATTCTAGCAGCTGCCTCTTTTGCTGCTTTTACTGAATATTCAGTTGCCGTTGCTAAAAGTTTATCATCTAAGTATAAATCACATTGTTTCCCTTCTAAGCCAGGAATTGTATTAAATGTTGGTTTAATATGACATAAATGCATCGACCGATTTATTGTTTGTACAGGATTAATTAATCTATCAGCGGGTTCAATTAAAATTATCTTTCCAAATGGGCAGGGTGGCAAATTAATGGATCTCGAAGAACAAGATGACTCTTGTTGATGTTGAAATTGCTGCTGCTGCTGATGCTGTTGTTGTGGATGCTGAAACTGCTGTTGTGGTAGTTGAAACTGCTGTTGTGGATGCTGAAACTGCTGATGAGGAAGCTGAAATTGCTGCTGCTGCTGCTGATGCATTGGCTGAAACTGTTGCTGTGGTAGTTGAAAATGCTGCTGCTGCTGATGGTACTGCTGTTGTTGATGTTGATGCTGATACTGGTACTGTTGTTGTTGTTGTTGTTTGTTATTATTCAATTTTCTTACATTTTTCCGATTCATTTTTGGTTTTGGTGTAATATCCAAGTCCATTTTTTCATCAAACGATTTTTCCAATGCATTCATAAATTTAATTTGATTTGCTAAAATATTTGCTTCCCTTGGAGTATTATTTATGGGTCTTTTCACTTTTTCACTAGCTGCCTGTGACGCAGGCACAAATGTCCTTTGTAATCGAAATTTTCGTTTATCTCTAAATGTTTCTACTATACCTTTAGATAATTCTTCAACCAATTTCATTGTCTCCAATGGATATTTACATCCTAAAAGTTCAATATTAACAAAAACCTGGGCAAGACATAAAAGTTTCTCTTCATCAAATTTATTTTTATTAGCAATTAAAAATGTCTTTCTCAATTCCCAATGTTCATCACTTTCATAATCATTTTTGTAAGTTTCAATATTCCAATCAAATTCTGAATCAACCTCCATTATATAATAATATTTTAATATTTATATTTATATATATATTAATATACAAGTAAATATAAATATATATATATATATATATATATATTTTTTATATATGGACCTGTAATTGATTTTATGAAAATTAATATTTAATTTAAAAAATCCAATAATAATATAAAACTTTTTAATTTTTCACTTTCCTTATTAATAAATATTTAAATTATTATTATTGTTATAAAATAATAGGAATTCAGAAATACATATTTCTGTATAAATTCAACTATTATAAATGTCTATTAAAGATATATAGATTACGCCCTCTAACGGATTTTTGAGTAAAATAAAAAGCATCTAATAAAAAAAAATGATTTATTTTTCAAATGATTCAATTTCAAACTCTAAATTATTAATTTATTTAGTATTATTATTTGATAAGTTTAGTTTAAATACAATATATATATATATTAATATTTTAAGTTTATACAAAAAATTTAATAATTTTATATATAAATAAAAATATTATTTAAACTTCTTGAAATATTTACAAATATCAATTTTTTATTAATATTTTTTTTTTTTATAAATTTATTATTAGTAATTTTAATTTTTATTGTCCAAAATGATCAAATGATATTTGATCATAATTAAAACGCATGCGTTAATTTTACCGCCACAATTGAACTTCGGATTGTTTCTAAACTAAAATATCTAATAATATAAATTTAAACATTTCATGTTTTAATTAATAATTATTTATTTAAAAAGGTATATATATATATATATATATATATTTATTAATAAATAAAAAAGATTATAATATGGATTTATATTTTTTTTATTTTAGTTGAATAAAACTGTTCAATTGAAAATAGTATCAATGGATTATGCATTGTGAATTGACTATGATACTTGATTTACCGAATAGTCGCTCGGTAGTTAAAAAAAATATACTTAACCAAAAGTCTAATCAGGAATATTTTATAATTAATTTATATTTGTAAACAGTAAATGGATTTTCAACTATTCTCAGAATTATTAAAATATCTTATCAATTTTAATTTATTTAATATTATTAGATTCTATTTATTTAATTATTTAATTAGAAATAATAATAGTTATTAATTTATTGCAATAGTAAATTCTTTTTCAATAAAATTTGTAAAATATAGTAAATATGTTTAATATAGATTTTATTTCTCGAATTTTTACTATCTCGTAAGAGATAGTATTGCGATCACGAAAATTTTCGATGTTGAGATTTTGATGTTTTTATACGTTTTGAAGGTTCCTGAATCATTTTCACTAAGGTTGAGAAAAATGTCTGTGTGTGTGTATGTATGTATGTGTGTGTGTGTGTGTGTGTGTGTATGTATGTAGACAAGATTACGCAAAAACGGTTTGAGCTAGAATCATGGAATTTGAGACATGGGCATTATTCAAAATTCATAGTTTTCTATCAACTTTTGAGAAATGTAGCTCAACCGGAAGAGGGTCATTACCTACAACGTTTTGATTTTTTTTCCTCTAAAGTGACCGTTAAAATAAAGATATATGTTTGATAATTTTTAACATGATTAATAATTGTATAAAACTGCTATATATAGAATTTCAGCTTGATTGATTCGCTGAAATTACCAGAATTAATTTTTTAACACTGCAAATCTCACGCGCCAACACGTGACGTGGTGCCATCAACAAAAAGCCAAACATGCGCTGGTTTAATATTTATTATTTATTATTTATAATTTATAATTAATTAAATTTAATTTAAATATAATATATTATGTTTAATCCAATTCAAATTGCGAGATAGTCGAGTGGAGACAATCCAGCTTATTTAATCATTATTATTACTTGGATATTTATTTTATTTATTAATAATTTATATATTAATCATTTGTTTTATCAAATATACTCAATATATATATATATAAATAAAAGGACAATTGATATTTATAATAAGAGATGGCAGCACCAATATTAATATAGAGAATATCTTTTATATACTGATTTATTTATATATAAATATATATTATATATAATGTATAAAAATATAATATCTACAAAACAAAATATAAAAATCAAATATAAGAATTTATTTGTATAACTTATAATTATATGCTATCTTCTCTTAAATTAAAATAATTAACCCATTGTTACTCACCCTTTCAAATTTGAAACGTAATTGAAAGTCGATGACAATGCTATAATCAAAATGAAATATTTTGAATTTTTCAAAAATTCGGATTTTTAAATTTTGTGAATTTGAATGATTGATGTCAATATAATGTTATATATACCCATTTGGATAATCAATGTCATCTTTTAGGAAATAGACCAGACTATTAAAGCAGAAGGAGGTCGACGATCCTCTTACACGACAACATCTGACATCAAAGTTCTGTTACAATCATCTTTTCAAGAAGCATCTGAATAACTTTTTCTTCAACATAATCTTCAAAAGTCAGTCGAAAACAACAATCGTCAACTTTACTCCCATAAAGCCTGCAAAAATTAGACATGATTCCATTCAGTTTGAGACGAATATTGCCAAGTACGAGTAAATATATATATATATATTTATATATATTCAAACTCAAACTTGAACCTAACATATCTGAATTAGAGAAGAGCATATCAAAGTCATTGGGGAGCTGAATATATAATTATTCAACCCACCTGTGGGTAACACTCCAGTTTAGTTTACTATTCAAGGTATACTTAAAGATGTATGTACTTTACAAAAAATAAAAACATTTGCATTGTACATATAATAATAATATTAATAATAATAATAATAATAATAAATTATTTTACATGAATTATTATTATTATAAATAAAATTTTAATTATAAATTACGAAATGTTATCGGAGATTAATCCTATATAAAGTGCAAATTGCAAATTGAATTATAATTATTTATTTAATATAAGTGAAATAATTCCATTCAATGTGATGGATTCAATATTATTTTCTATGACGTGAATGAGAATGAAGCGAGAGAGATGATGATAAAGAGAGGGATAGGAGAGGGTCAATCAAATCGAATGCAAACCCCCCCCCCCCCCTCTTCCCATCCTCAATCAAATCAGTTTGCCTTTATCTCAAAATTTTGCTTAATTGAACATTTCTATTATATATTCAATTCAGCATTAAATATTGAAATCTATTAGTCTTTTATCATCGAAAAAAATATATTTTATAAATTCTACAATCAAAATTAACGATTGGATTTTTTATTAATAAAAGAAAAAAAAATTAATTTTGTATATACAGATACAAAGTAGCTAAAGGCTTTTGAAAATTTAATAATTTTTCAAAATAGTAGTCCTTCAACCTATTCTTAATATTATACGTGTCTATTATAAAATTATTATTATTATTATTACTTTCCTTTATTAAATTTGATAACTCTTTTTGATATTTTTAATATATAGAAGATGTAAGAACAAATTTCTGATGTTCTTGCTGTGGTGACCCATTTTCTTTCTCTACTTCTAATATTGTATTTTTTTAAAATTTTCTTTTTCTTTTGAATGTTTAATGACTTTCTGTTTAAATTGTATCGTTTTTCGTTTTTGTTTATTTACCTCTAAATTTATATACTTATATATATATATATATATATAATATATAGAATACTTATTATATGGAATATAAAAAACTGGAGTGTCTCCACTCGACTATCTCGCAATTTGAATTGGATTAAATAACATAATATATTATATTTAAATTAAATTTCATTAATTATAAATTATAAATTAATAAATAATAAATAATATTTATTAAACCAGCGCATGTTTGACTCGTTGTTGATGGCACCACGTTACATGTTGGCGCGTGAGATTTGCAGTGTTAAAAAATTAATTCCGGTACTTTAAATCAATTCAATCAAGTTGAAATTATATATATAAGGCAAATGGTTTTATATACAATTATTAATCATGTGAAAAACTATCAAACATATATCTTTATTTTTACGGTCACTTTAGAGGATAGAAAATGAAAACGTGGTAGGTAATGACCCTCTTCTGGTTGAGCTACATTATTCAAAAGTTGATAGAAAACTACGAATTTTGAATAATGCCCGTGTACCAAATTTCATAATTCTAGCTCAAACCGTTTTTGCGTAATCTTGTCTACATACATACACACACACACACACACACACACACACAGACATTTTTCTCAACCTTAGTGAAAATGATTCAGGAACCTTTAAAATGTATAAAAACATCAAAATCTCGAAATCGAAAATTGTCGTGAGATAGTAAAAACTAGCAATAAGTAGCTAGTGTTGCGTTTCCCGGGATTGTCCCGATTTTAGGTACTCTGTCCCGGCGTCGAAAAAAAAGTCTTCGGGCAGTCTATTGTTCTGGTTTTAAATATTTAGGTCCGACGAACGTTTTCTTACAATCAGTGTAAAAAATCTCTTACGAGAGAAAAAAGATGAAATAATGCAATCAATGTTGTCTAGTGGGAAATTGACAACTTTTACAAAACAGCGTACGAATACCTTTTTATGTGGAAGGAAACAAATGCTAGTGTATCCGTATTTTCTAAAAAAAGGGTAAAATTTTTTTTGTTTTTTTACAAATGTCCCGGTTTGGTGTTTTCGAAATATCACCCTAGTAGTTATTGCTAGTTTTTACTATCTCACCAGAGATAGTATTGCGATCACGAAAATTTTCGATGTTGAGATTTTGATGTTTTTTTATGTTTTGAAGGTTTTTGAATCATTTTCACTAAGGTTGAGAAAATGTTTGTGTGTGTGTATGTGTATGTAGACAAGATTATACGCAAAAACGGTTTGAGCTAGAATGATGAAATTTGGTACATGGGCATTATTCAAAATTCATAGTTTTCTATTAACTTTTGAAAAATGTAGCTCAACCAGAAGAGGGTCATTACCTACCACGTTTTCATTTTCTTTCCTCTAAAGGGACCGTAAAAATAAAGATATATGTTTGATAGTTTTTCATATGATTAAAAAATGTATAAAACTGCTATATATAGAATTTCAGCTTGATTGAATGGCTGAAAGTACCAGAATTAATTTTTTAACACTTCAAATCTCACGCGCCAACACGTGCCATGGTGCCATCAATAAAAAACCAAACATGCGCTGGTTTAATATTTATTATTTATAATTTATAATTAATTAAATTTAATTTAAATATAATATATTATGTTATTTAATCCAATTCAAATTACGAGATAGTCGAGTGGAGACACTCCAGTTAATTTTAATGATGAAAACTGATTTGGAAGACTTTGGCACAACTTTAGAACTTCATCGTTCATGTTAAATGATATCGTATCATTTTCTCTTAATTAATTTTCGACTATTATTCTTAAATCGACAAATTTTTCTCTCCAAATCAAACTGGCTTGGAATTCTACCAGTTCACCAAAGCCTAAATTCACCGAAATTATTATCCGGAATAAACTTGTCGGGATATCGAATAAATTTAATTAAATGTTCAATTTTTTTAATATATATTTTTTTTTTTCATATTTTTATAACGCGTGCCAATCTTGGTAATTGCGATACGTACCTATCAATATTTAAAAATATATAGAAATAAATTTTTAAGCCTATTTTCGAATTGAAATCATTTATATTTTACTTACTTATATAATTATAGGTATTTTTTATGTTCTTTTTCCAAATGTTTTCTCCTATAAATAACGACTTTCCTTCCATCTTGTTCTCTAATTCAAGTGAAATATACCATTTATTATATATATATTAATATACATTAGACTTAATAATATACTTGTCTTGTTAATATGTAATACCAAATACGCCTTTTGACTTTGAAGTTAATTTTCTAAATAATTTATTGATGATCAACAGAAATTAAATCTAGGCACTTAACTAACGAGTTCTCTTATTCTAGAAATCCATTAAAGTTTTGTTTATTAAATGTTAATTATATAGCTATACAAGGTACATATACCAATCTTAATATACATATTAATTATATATTTAATTTTTTTAATGTGCCCATAATAATGAAAGTGGTCTGTCTTAGTCAAGATTTAAAAAAAAAAAAAAAAATAAAAATATGTTTATCAGTTATTTCACACCACAATATTTTAAACTAAATTTATTCAATGTAATTATTACGACATCGTCAAAAACAAACATGCAACATAATTCATTTAATGTTAATTATAAAAGTGTTCCAAGTCAAAAATTTAAAAAAATTATATAAACAGAACTTGAAAATGGCATATTAAAAATTACATTAGAACGTCATATTTACAAAATGCCTGAGCGAGCTAGGAACCAGAAAAAAAGCAAAAGAAAATTCCAGGGAATATTATGGATTGTCATTTGATTTCCAAAAAGCACTTTTGCATCCTAAATTGTCTGTTTCGTTAGTTTATTATGAGCGAAATACAATGTACGTATGTATACAATTTGGGTTTCCATAATTTTTCCATGATGACAATCTCAAAATGTATGTATGGGAAGAAACTAAAGCTTCAAGAGGTGCACAGGAAGTAGCATCATGCATTTTAGCACATATGGAAGATATTATTAATCAAAAACACGAAATAGCTTATAGTGATGCTCGTTCAGGCCAAAATCGTAACATTAAAGTAGCATTGACATGGATTAAAATTGCTCAGTCATCAAAAAAAAAATATTGAAACGGTAGACCACAAATTTTTGGTATCGGGTCATTCATTCCTTTCTACTGAATGGCCATAATTTTGGGTTGATAGAAATGAAAATATAAAAGCAAATTATTTTTACAACCCTGAGCATAAATCGAAAAAACGAATGTCTAAAATGTACGAAAATATTAAACTACTTCCATTATACACCACCACTACTAGATCAGTAACGGAAGAAAAACATAAAGATATTATGTCTCTCCAGTTTTTCAGGAACATTTTAATAATCTTAAAAAACACGAAATGATAAAAATGGATTACTTTTTAAAAATAATTAATAAATGTAGGCATGAATTATTTCATTAAAGTTAAAGTTATTGTTTCAAATAAAACTCATAGTTCTTTATTACTTTAAGTTTAAGTCATTTATATGGCGTTCAGTTAATTTTGAAAATGGTCTAAACAAGTCAATTCAGGCTTTAAAAACAACATTTTCATGTGAAATTTACAGAAAAATTTCATATTCATAATAAATTTCCATTAATCAAAACTAAGAAAATTATAACTTAAAATGTCGCATAATGTAAAATTATTTTTTAATTTATTCAAATGCAATTTATTAATTATCTTGAAACAAGAAATATATGATTTACACCACTTTCATAATTATAGGTAGATACTCACATACATATATATATATATATATATATATATATAATATACTTTTTTGGTAAGTGTATCTATCTATCTATCTCTTTGACTCTACGGAATTCGAAAGTAGTTGGCCTTAGCAACCACCACATTCATCCAAGTATCCCTATTCTAAACTACACTCCCATCCAACTCCTATTTTCTTCCATCTCTCTCACGTCCCTTTCTATATTATCGACCCACCGCCACTTTGATCTTTCAACTCGACGTTTCCCAATCGGTCTCTCCACAAATATATATAATTCTATTCTCAAATACTCTAAATCTACTCTCATCCCCCATCTTCATAGACCATGCCTCACACCCATATAATACAACCGATAAAATAATTGTTTTTAATAAAATAATATTCGAGAGAATTTTATATCATGTCGTCAAAAGAGAAATTCCCATGTAGTTATTGCAGTCGGTTCTACGAGGGCTACTATTTATGTATTGAGAATTGGCAACACTGATATTGACAGGTGAAATATGACATTACCATTGTAAAATTTGTCAATTTTGAGGTTATATGTAATTGTAACGTTTTGACTACGAGAACAATTGAAAATTTTCATCTCTGCCAAAATATGGAATGAACTTGTGAAAATTTTCGATCAATGATATAATTATCATAACATTTGAGGTAGTTTAACTCAAGAACATCTGCATCTATCAATTAAATTCAACATTTGGCGATGAAGCCACTGTACATTGCTGGTACATTGAATTCAAAAGTGGACATAGTTCGTCCAAAATCAGTCATTGTGTCGGAAAATATTGATGCTGTGCAAACACTAATTGAAGAAGATCATCATGTGACAAATCAAGAAATTGAGAGATATTTAAGCATATACTTATAAGATTTTGCATCAACATTTATGTGTTTAGTTGGAAAGGTCTGTACGTTTTGAATTCCACATTTGTTGAATGATGCTCAACAAATTGTTTGTGTCGGTTTCACAATACAATTGGGGTATATCCAAAGTGGTATATACTACATCGTCACAGATAGCAAGTCGTGGATTTATACATACGAGCCAGAAAGAAATGGCCAGTTGGCAATTTGGGTGTTTCAATGTGAAGCAAAGACGTCAAAAGTTGTTTGTTCTCGAAGAGTTAAGAAGCAAATGGTGGCGTTTTTCTCCATGAAAACGAATCCTGTGGTTGTCTACTATGCCTCTCGAAAATCAAAAGACATATTTTTAGTGAAAAAAAACTAAAAAGAACTGACTGAAAAAAATGAAGGGAAGATCGTAGAAAGAAGCATAGCGAGTTGATGAAGAAATTTTGGAGGAAGAAAAAGGGAAAAGCACCATCAACCCAAATCAACAAGTTCAAGTGGACAAAACGAAACCAAATTAAAACGATTGAATAAAAATCAACGAAATTTATTTAATTTAATAACATTTAAAGTATAATAATTATAATAAAGTGAATAATTAATTAATAAGTTGGTCAATTTGAATTGTGATTTTTATAAACATTTATTTTATTTTGCTGTTATGTGGGTGTATGCAATAATAGTTCATGAGTTTAAGGTGATGAGAATAGATTCAGAGTATTTAATTATTAATGTACAATGCATACCTATTAATTAAATATTGGCTAAAAATCGATGAAAAATTGATTAACGAATAATTATGTAACATATTTTCATCTATTAACAGATTTTTAGGAGTAAGATATTTGATTTATATTAGTGATTCTCAAATTTACGTGACTCCTTTCCAGAAAAAAAGTTTTTCTCAACGCCCCCTGAAAATTATTATTATTATTATTTTTTTTTATAATAATTCTTAATTGCAATTAAACAGAAAAATATTTAATTATATATTTATTTATGTTTCTACTTTGTTCTTAAAATATATGTATATATAATAGTTTATTGAAAATAGAATAATATAATTTTCTGCCAATATGCATCTGTAAACATCACAGTATCCCCCACCCCACTGTAACACACACTTTGGGAATTTTTGGTTTATATGGAAATCAAATAAAAAATTACGGTGGGCAGATTTTCTTGATTTATAAAATATTGCCTTCTTTGCTTTGATTTAAAATCGTACATTACATATTTAATGATTACATATAAAATAAATATCAAAAAAAATAAGAAAATTTATAAAAATTATATTCTTTTTTTTTCTTATCAAATAATAATAATAAAAATGATAAATTCTATATTTAAAACTTTTAACTTTTGTAGATCCTATAAATGCCAATGCTTATCATGTCGGTTGTCAGCTAAGCGGAGTAGGGGTATTGTATGATTAGTACAACGGATCTTCTTTCTCATAGATCCCATTTATAGGGAACATTTCCTTAATTGAATATTTCAATTGAAGACTATGAAGTAAGCAAGACAAGCGTGAAGTCCTCCAGTTTATGTGACGCCTTTATATTTATAGATATATAATATATTTATTATCATTTATATATGTAGTTATATAAATTAAACTTTTTATATGTGACAAACTTGAATTATATACAATAAGTTACTTCGAATAGATTTGTTTTCCAAAAAAACTTTGGTACATACACCTATAGTCCTATATTCATCAAATCAAAATTAGGTATACACAATTTTTTAATAAAGTAAGTATAAATAATATTTAATAAAATTATAATAGTACATGTTAAATTTTTGAAATGCAATAACCAAAATAATACACAATTTCTTATATATATATATATATATATATATATATTTGATATATGATCTAATGTTCTAACTAAACACATGCATATGTAAAAAAACATTTTTGTTATATATAAATTCAAATTAAAAAAAAAAAATAATACAAAAATGTTATTTAATAAGTTTTATGTTCATATTTTGATGTTTTATTTATACATTTTAATTATAATTCTTGTAAACTCTTTAAAACACCAACCATACTTATAAAAAATCTGGAGTGTCTCCACTCGACTATCTCACAAATTTGAATTGGATTAATTAACATATAAGTAATATATTTAAATTAAATTATAAATTAAAATTAATAAATAATATTTATTAAGTCAGTGCGTGTTTGGCTCTTTGTTGATGGCACCACGTCACGTGCTGGCGCGTGATCGCCAGTCAACGTGTTAAAAAATTAATTCTGGTACTTTCAGCGATTCAATCAAGCTGAAATTCTATATATAGCAGTTTTATACAATTATTAATCATGTGAAAAACTATAAAACATGGCAACCAGTGTAGGTAAAGTACCACTTCCGGTTAACCGATTTTGACGAAATTTTGATAGAAATCTACAAACTGTGAATAATATCGGTGTACCAAATTTCGAAGTCCTAGCTTGATTAGTTTTTGAGAAAAAAACAGATATGGATATAATATAAATATTTTTAATTTTATTTTATTTATAATATATAAGGGCTGGCTGTGACGTCATGAAGTGCTGGGTGACGTCATATAATTTTAAATTAAGAAAAAACTAATGAAGATGATTTTTCTCGATGATAAAACCAATACAAAGTGCATAACACGTGGAGATATGTCCTCACGTGAAATTTGATATGAAAATAACCCTTCACTTCCTCTCTTCGATCGGCAATACTAGCACTTCCGGTTTCCGGATTTGCACCAAAAGTTGATCAATTCATCCCACTGATGCATTAAGTAAATATACCAAATTTTATCAAAATCCGTTCAGCCGTTCAGGCTGTACACATCTATACGGACGGACGGACGGACAGACATCATGCTAAAAATACTTTTTTCTGTTAAGAAAATGCATGATTCGTGGAGATATGTACCTAAAAATATCCATAGGTGAAATTTGGTGTGAAAACAATACCTCCCTTACTATCGTCGGTCGGTAAAATGGAAACGCTACTTGTATAGGTAAAATGTCACTTCCGGTAGTCAGATCATGATGAAATTTGGTATCTCAATTTTTTTCATATTTTTAAATCTATATACAAAATAGGAAGCAAATATCTCGAAGCAAACTGGTACTTTACTTGAAAGGTAAACGCAACCAGTGTAGGTAAAGTACCACTTCCGGTTAACCGATTTTGACGAAATTTTGATAGAAATCTACAAACTGTGAATAATATCGGAGTACCAAATTTCGAAGTCCTAGCTTGATTAGTTTTTGAGTAAATTTGCTCACAGACATTACATACATACATACATACATACACACACACACAGAGACATAATTCGAAAAATGGTATTTTCCGACTCAGGGAGGTCTAAAACGTCAAGATCTATCGAAATCTCGAAGTCGAAATTTTTGACGATTCCAATACTTCCCTTATACGAAGTATGAGGGAAAGTAAAAATAGGTAAATTTATATCGATTTTTTCTAAGGTCTTTGTTGCCTTATACTTATATCACAAATAATAAAATAAAAAAATATACAAAAATAAATATCTAAAAAAAAGAAAAAAGATAAAAAATATTAAAAAAGAGGTGAGAATTTCTATATACATGTACAGTATCTGATGCATTAACCAGCATCTCGCTATTTTCAAAAATATTATATTAAGAAATAATAATCTTTTTTCTAGGCAGTTTATATTTCACTTATTTCGCGAGGACTTTTAAGATATTAATACAATATTACAACTTTATTTTCATTTAATAAGTACATATAAGTATATAATTTTTTATATTTTAATAATTACTGATTTTAATGCCGTCCTGGTTCACTCTATCAAAAATATTAAAAGCGTAAAAATTTAATAAATATACTTAGTGTGGAAATTGATTTAATTATTATTAAATCTTATTATAAATATATTTTCATTTATAGATATTTAATAAGAATATAAATAAATTATTAATATTTTTTTTTGAATAGTGATATTAAAAAATAAAATTATTTAGAGAATATAAATGAGCTTCTCTAAGTACAATTCGGGCAATTCTTTTTCCATTGGGCGATAAGCTTCTCGGCCAATTCATTGGAAATAGATAACAAAAATAAAACTTTTTATTTTTATTATATGTATTTAGTTTCCATTGCACAGTGAATAAGACAACACGCTTGGGTTAGTCTTACCAGGTAATTAATAACTATTTTATAATAATTATAACAATTTTAATATTTTAATGCTCTCATTATGAATATTACAAATTAATTATTCACAAATATATATTATTTTAATCTTTTCAAAAATGTTGCATACAAGTTCTATTACTTATATTTTATTAATATCTTTATTCTTAAAGTTATTTATGACTTTTATTCTATAAATTGAATTTATTTCTTATTTCTCAATCGATTGGATTACACCAGGTACAGGATGCTTGTTTAATTTTTTATTATTAACTTTTACTCACAATAAATATCAGATAATATTCAATTTTAATGTAAAAACTGTTAAATTTTTTTTTTAAAAACTTAAAAATAATAAAACTTGCAATAAATTTAAATATAAATGTCAATTAATATTAGATAATTAAAAAATTAATAAATATCAAAGACTGGCATATTTTTTAACGTAAAAAGATATATTTCCTTAAGGAAAATATCTTTAATATTCTAAGGAGACCAAAAATTTAAATTTAAGTTTAAAATTAATAAATATAATAATAAAAACGAAAATAATATCAATTTATATATTAAAAAAAAAAATAAAAATAAAAACCTCTGACTTTGTACGTCCTACGCAAGGACAACGCCTATCAAGCCGGTTATATCAATGAGGTGTCCTATGATCAGTAGAACGGGTCCTCTCAACCTTTACCTTGATTTTCTTGATCGGAGGCGCTATCAAGTAGCTTTTCCCCAATGTTGTTCCCGGAGGCTAATGACATATTAAATAAGCTGGAATGTCTCCACTCGACTATCTCGCAATTTGAATTGGATTAAATAATATAATATATTATAATTAATTAAATTTAATTAATTATACATTATTAATTAAAATTAATAAATAATATTTATTAAACCAGCGCGTGTTTGGCTCTTTTAATCAGGTGAAAAATTATCAAACATATATCTTTATTTTTACGGTCACTTTAGGGGAAAAAAATCAAAACGTCTTACGGTTGAGCTACATTTCTCAAAAGTTGATAGAAAACTACGAATTTTCAATAATGCCCATGTACCAAATTTCATGATTCTAGCTAAAACCGTTTTTGCGTAATCTTGTCTACATACATACATACACACTCACACACACACACAGAGAGAGAGAGAGAGACAGACATTTTTCTCAACCTTAGTGAAAATGATTCAGGAACCTTCAAAACGTATAAAAACATCAAAATCTCAACATCGAAAATTTTCGTGATCGCAATACAATCTCTGGCGAGATAGTAAAAATTGTAGATACAATATACCTAAATAAGATTACTATTGTGCAATATTAATTTTTTTTTTTCATATTTTTAATTTTATATAATTATATATATTTTATATATCTCTTTATGACTATTATATATAATATAATACTTATATCTATGGTGTATAATAAAATTAGGATATTACAATATTTTACTTACAAGTATTTATTTATTATAAAATATATCAAATATAATACCAATTTAATTATTCGTTCAATATCTTTGAAAAATTTCCTAGAATTACTGTATAATTAAAATTAAGTTATGAGAGAATGTGTCATTTAGTTATTTATTTATATAATACATAATAATAATAATAATAATAATAATAAAAGGTAAAAGGAAAATCTCCAGTGAAGTTTAAAGAAAATTTAAAGGTATTAGAACTATCGGATAAACTTTCCATCATTATCCAAAAAATAATTATACAATACTATAAACAAGCTATATTCTCAGAAAAGTCTTAATGCCATAAAGGAAAAATAAAGGTTGTGTTGAGTTCTGGTGAATTCCCTCTTCACCGCACTCTTGAGCCTAATTCCCAGGAAAATTTTGGTATTGGTGAGAAAAAAGTTGATTGAAACTAAAAAGTGTTTTAACGATTTCTAGATATCAATAATAATAATAATAATAATAGTTAATATATAACAATTAGAGAATAGTAACTTTTAGTTAATTAAATTTTGATATTTTTTTTTAAATTATTCTATTATTTTTTTTCTAATTTTTAAAAAATAAAAATTAAAAGTTGATTAAAAATATTCGATATATCTATAGTTAAGGTCCTATATTTCAAAGTTATATTTAATGAAATTATTTTATTTTATTTTATTTTATTATAATAATTTCATTAATAATACAAACATAAATATTTACTATCTCGCCAGAGATAGTATTGCGATCACGAAAATTTTCGATGTTGAGATTTTGATGTTTTTATACGTTTTGAAGGTTCCTGAATCATTTTCACTAAGGTTGAGAAAAATGTCTGTGTGTGTGTATGTGTGTATGTAGACAAGATTACGCAAAAACGGTTTGAGCTAGAATAATGAAATTTGGTATACGGGCATTATTCAAAATTCGTAGTTTTCTATCAACTTTTGAGAAATGTACCTCAACTGAAAGAGGGTCATTACCTACAAGGTTTTGATTTTTTTCCTCTAAAGTGACCGTAAAAATAAAGATATATGTTTGATAATTTTTCATCTGATTACAAATTGTATAAAACTGCTATATATAGAATTTCAGCTTGATTGAATCGCTGAAAGTACCAGAATTAATTTTTTAACATTGCAAATCTCACGCGCCAACACGTGACGTAGTGCCTTCAACAAAGAGCCAAACATGCGCTGGTTTAATAAATATTATTTATTAATTTTAATTTATAGTTTATAATTAATTAAATTTAATTTAAATATAATATATTATGTTATTTAATCCAATTCAAATTGCGAGATAGTCGAGTGGAGACACTCCAGTTATATAATTTCATTTCTATTTCTATTTCTATTTAGTTACTTTTTGTTATTATTTTGTTTCAGTAGTTATGTACCGTTATCGATATATGATAGAGAGTTGATATTTAATAACACTAAAATCTGACCTGTACCAATGTAAAAACAAGCCTCTTAATAAATTCATCGTGAAATGATTACCAATTCATCTCTTTATTATATATATATATATATATATATATATATAATATATGTTGTTGTGGGGTAATCCATATATTTTTCATATCATTTGTGAATATATATGTGTGGGTGTGTAAGGGTGAATTTGGGTGGTTGATATGGTCCACATTCGTATACTGGATTGGCGGTAGTGGTTGGTTAGAAAGACGCAAGCGCATTGGTAAGAGGAGCTTGAGGGTGAAAAGAGGGGGGGGGGTTAATAAGGGGGTACGATCGGTCGCACGCTCACCGGCCTCAGTCGCTCCGGCGAGGTGCTACGTTCAATTACCAATTATCAATTGTTCGAGTTACGAGTAGTGCGCGCAAAGTAATCCCCACCCCACCCCTCTAGCCATAATCTCCTCACACGCAAGGTACATGGTGCATTTTCCAATTGTCACTTTACCTTGATTATTTCTCTATTCACATCCCCCCCCCCCCCCCCCCACACACACCCACTTTGGTCTCCTCAAAGTGATCACAAAGAAAAACAAGAATAAGAAACAATTTTTTTTTTTATTTCGTGTTTTATAAGAAAAAATAATAATATGCTTTATTTTGTGCCGATTTGAATTGGGAAGAGATGAGGGCCGGCCTGTGCGTGGCTCTCGCGGCTTTCTTCCTTGCGTGTCTCGCAGCTGATACCAGCCGCCCAATTCAAGGTAAAATAACAACCCCCCACCTCAATCTCCCTCAACAATCAACCAACAATCAACCAACAATCAACGCACTTACTAAACATTTTCTTGAAAAGTCACTTAATACAAAATGATACAGAAACTGCAATTAAAAATCAACAAAACAACAACAACCGTCTTATTTGCTCTATTAAACATAAATTCAATTAAGATTCTCATTCAAGGAGAAATAATATACCTGTAAAAAATAAATATAATATAAACTAAAGGATTTAATTAATTTTTAAATAATCTCCCGCAAAAAATAAATATATATATATATATATTTATTACTAAATTCTCTCTCTTACAAGAAATTCCCCCATACAATTGACAATTTTCTTACAAAAAGATCTTTTAAAAATTTAATTAGTTATTCATTTTTCATTATTATTTTTAATTTATTAATTTATTAATTTAATTACATAAAATCATTCATAAAATTATATAACCAATATTCATATTTATTTATAAGTGAGATTTATCGAAAAGTAATAATAAAATAATATTACTAATAATAATTTATAATTGTATAATTTGTTCATTTGTGAGATTTAAATTTAATTTAAATTTTCAAAGGAAATTATTTATATAAAATATTTATTAATATTAATTATTTTTGTGAATATTGTTAATTATAATATAATATTAATGATTATATCTTTTTTAATTTGTTTTTTTTTCATTATTAAATTTTAATTCTTTATTTCAATGTTTAAAAATGAATATTTGAATACTCTAAGAAAATAATTAATTCAATTGTTGATTTAAATTTTCAAAAATAAATGGAATTATAAGATTGGAATATTTTCTTAAACCATTTTAATTTTATTATTTTAAATTTTAATTCTTTATTTCAATGTTTAAAAATGAATATTTTTATACTATTAGAAAATAATTTTTTAATTGTTGATTTAAATTTTAAAAAATCAATGGAATTATAAGATTGGAATCCTTTCTTAAACTATTTTAATTTTATTAATTTAAATTTTAATTCTTTATTTCAATGTTTAAAAATGAATATTTTTATACTCAAAGAAAATAATTAATTCAATTGTTGATTTAAATTTTCAAAAATCAATGGAATTATAATTGGAATCTTTTCTTAAACCATTTTTAAAATTTTAAATATTAGAAAATAAAAAAATGAATTTCAATCTTTATTCATATATAAAAATGCAACATTTTTCTGTTAATAATCTAAAGACTTTTAAAACAATCATTCATTTAAGCTCATGATTTTAATTATGATAATTTAAAAATATCAGTCACACAGTTTAGTATATGTACATGATATTATAAACAAACATGAAGCGTTTACTTTTAATTACTAAAATATAGAAATAAAAGAAAACATAAAAATAAAAGTCTTTTAATAATTATACTTTTGGCAATTTGATTTGATAATCAAAAATATTATATTCCTAAACATATATATATATATATATTAATTGATAATTAATTTATTAGTATTGAGCCAGAGGTAGCTTACAAGAAATATTTATACAGTTGGTTTATTTTAAAGCAATGGATAGGGCGTAGGCCTCAAAGATTCACGTGCTGTGATGGGTCAGTTTTATATAAACAAAATTAAAATTCTTATGTTAAATTCTTTTATGTTCATATTTCGATAAAAAAATATAATAATTTTTATTGTATCATTTACAAATATAATATCCATTTTTATTAAGTATTTTTTATGAAACAAATTTTTATAATTAGAATAAAAATTTGTTAGAAAATATGTAAAATAAGTTGACCTGTGGCCAGGCACAGGACCGACCGACGGTTTGAAATAAATTAATTTCCAGCTACAGAAACAATTTCAAATAATTTTAATATCTAATATCTATTAATGCAATAAAAAATAGATATGGATATAACATAAATATTTTTAATTTTATTTTATTTATAATATATAAGGAGGCGATGGATTTGACTTCATGAAGGACTGGGTGAAGTCATATAATTTTAAATTAAGAAAAAACTAATCAAGATGATTTTTCCCGAGGATAAAACCAATACATAGTGCATGATTCTTGGAGATATGTAAAAAAATCTCCTCATGTGAAATTTTATGTGAAAATAACCCTTCCCTTCCTATCGTCAATCGGTAATACTACCACTTCCGATTTCCGGATATACACCAAAAGTTGATCAATTCATCATACTGATACATTAAGTAAACACACCAAATTTCATCAAAATCCGTTGAGCCGTTCAAGCTGTACACACCTATACGGATGGACAGACGAAGAGTCCTCATGCTAAAAATACTTTTTTCTGTTAAGAAAATGCATGATTCGTGGAGATATCTAAAATATCTCCACATGTGAAATTTGGTGTGAAAACAATACCTCCCTTGCTATCGTCGGTCGGTAAAAATGTAAAATATACATATGTAAAATATATGGTACAATATTTAATATTAAAAATTTTCCTAAAGTTCCACGCTAATCATTATAAATTTATATATATATTTCTTATTTTCTTCATATAATATTCATTTATTCATTTAAAATGATTAGCGCGGAGCGAGACATACTCGTGGTATGTAGCGTATGGTAGCGAGTAAAAAAAATTCTGTGCACAATTTTCAAATTCAAAACGAAATATATCTATATATACATTTACATAAAATTCTAGATAGTATAATAAGATTGGATTAGATATATAGATAAATTTCAAGTTTCAATAGTGTTTGAATCCGCCAAAAGATAAAAATATAAAATAAAATAGTAATATTTTTTTATATGGGTAACTATAAAAAATAAAAACAAAAAACCTCTGACTTTTATACGTCCTATCAAGTCGGTTATTTCAATTAGGTGTCCTATGGTCAGTAGAACGGGTCCTCTCAATCTTTACCTTTATTTTGCAGATGATTCAAAGAATCCCTTGTCAAACCGGCAGAGTCTCTGGCTATGACGTGTGTTAACAAAGATCTGGCTATTAGCGTGAAACGATACGTTATCTTTAATAATCAATTTAGTGATGAGGTTTCAGAATTCATGACGTCATGAATTCTGCTAGCCCTGCAGAAACTGTGTTTAAAACTTTCGTGTATGCTATATTTAGCTATACATATATTATAGGTATCTATATTGAAAAAAATATTTTTTTTAAAGTTCACCAATTATGATATTTAAAAAAAAATTAAAAATCAATTAGACGAATATGATATACCAGTAATTTTCAAGTAAAATTAATGAATGATGAAAAAACAATTAAAAAGTAATTTTTAAAATATTTATAGTGAATAAGAAATTTTTTTATCTTAAATATATATATATACTTATATATTCTTTCCTTTCCAATTCTAAATTACTTTAATTTCCAATATTAAATGATAGACATATTAACTCTTTCATAATTAAATATATATATATATATAACTTAATTAACATTAATTAAAAATAAACTTAATATCTTGATGTTCTAAAGACTTTTTCTTTTTTTTCTTTAATATTTGTATATATATTATATAAATACTTCATTAGGTAAATGTTAATTTATGTAAATAATAAATTAAAAGTCACATAGGTACAAACAAACAAAAAAAAAGCAAAACAAAATTAAGAAAATTGCGTTTTAAGAAAATATAAATATTATAATATTATATACTAGTATATATATATATATATACAATTATAATAATACTCATAGATCATGCATGAGATATCAAATATTACCTATAATTTTTTTTCTTATTGTAGAATTTCATATTGATTAAAATTTATCTTGATCGAAGAAGATGAATATCAAGTTGATTATAATTAAATAGAAATAACCATAAGTTAGCCACCCCACTTTCCCCACCGTCATACTCTTACACCACTACACAAACCTAAAATGTCTTTTAATAAAATAACTTAATTTAATCAAACAAATTAATATGATAAGAATATTAGGTGAGACTACTTACTTACAATACTTATCACATCTTATAATCTTTTAATAATTTTAATTTATCTAATAAATTATATTAAATACTTTTTTAATATTATTAATATATAATGAATATCATTGTCCGCTTTAGAGGGCGGCAAATCTGAAGGGCGGCATTTTGGTTATGAATGTAACAAATTTTTTTGAATATAAGGGCGGCAATTTATTTTATTACCCAAAGAGCTGTAAATACTAGAAAGAAGTTAGAAAATATGCACTTTTTTGTGTGTGTGTGGGGGGGGGGTTCTACTAAAATAACATGAAATTCAAGAAAATTTACCAACGGTTGGTTTAAAATGAGGGCTGGATTTTTCACTAAAATACCGAAGAAAATTCTGTAACAAATTATATAGATAATTTCTTTGTATATTACACTTGTAAGATTTGTTGCATCAATCAAAAGACAATAGCCTCATTTTGCTCTGACGAAATAGTTTCTTAAAAAGTATCTTTTAAGAAGAAAATAAAAGTAAATCGTTTGAGTGAAATGAGTAAAAATATACAAAAATTATTATTTGTTGAAGATTTCTTTAAATATCTCGTTGTCAGTTTGACCCACCTGTTGTAAGATGACTAAACTGTTGGAAATTGAGCATGCAAAAGTCCCGTTGTGACTATATGAAAAGCAATCTTGCTTCAAATCAACTCATGTCAACTTTTTATAAGATTTGTTCTTGAGACATATCAATTGTCATTATCCAGCGCCTTTCTAGAAATTACAAATGTTTGATTTGATTTTTGTTATGAGAGATCGGATGATATAAATAAAAGGAGATATTTTTACTAGTAAATAAAAAAAAAATCTGACTTTTCTACATTCTATGCAAGGACTACGCCATTCAAATCTATTATATTAATTAAGGTGTCCTATGATCAGTAGAACGAGTTCTATCAACCTTTACCTTGATTTTCTTGATCGGAGGCGCTACTTTTTATCAGTAGCTTCACAGTGTTGATCCCGGAGGCTGGGTTGACTCCGTCCCATAGATCCTAGCTAGAGAAATTCCCTTGCCAGGCCCGGGACTTGAATCCGGGACCATGTGAATGTGAGGCATGTTCGCTACCCGCACACCCAATGGCGCCTTATTATATATTATAATATATTTATTATATAAATAACCCTACCAATATAAATATATTAGATTAAAAAGTAAAATAAAGGTATAAAAAAAAATAATTAATGAAGATTAAAAAATAGACCAATAAAATGAAAAAAAAAATCAATTCGTTTTTATGATTACGTATTTCTTTACGTAATCATCAAGAAAAAAAAATAAAGAGAACGCCACCTTACTAGTCAACAGTATAAAATTTATATAGCAACTCAAAACTTCATTGACAGAACAAGGCAGTCGATATTTCCGAATATAAAAGAGAAATGAGGTTCTTAATAAAGAAAATATTATAACTTTTTCCCCCCTTCCCCCCTCCACCTCCACTTTATATTGAAAGATGTAAACAAAAATGCTAGAAATATTTTATATTTGATTCTTCTCTCTATTTTTATTCATCTACTCATAATAACACACTTTGGTATTCATCATTCTTCATTTATTCTTCAAAAACATGTTTGTTTTTAAAAGCGAAAAATGGTCTTTAAAGATTAATTGTTTCAAATTTAATCAGAGTTTAAATGTTGAAAAATTTATTATTATTAGATTGAAAAATAAAGATCAAAATATAAGTACATATAAAAATAAAAAAATATTATTTATAATATTAATTTCTTTTTTTTGTTTTTTGTTTTTTAAAACAAAAAAAATTCCTATATTAAAACCTAATAATAATAATTAATAAAGAATTTATATTTTATTTTATTATTATTTTTAAATCTGTATATTTGTATTATATATATATTAAAATAACTAAACATCATGTTAATATATAGTTATGTTAAAATTTTATAATTAAATATAATTTTAGTGAAAAACAAACTATAGTTATGGTATTTACATTAATGAGAGTTTAAATTATAAATAAAACACAGTTAAGAAAGTAAAATAGTATGTTTTACTCCTGTATAGAAATTAATTAAGTTTTGTGAATCCTATTCGTTAAAGGTGCTCAGATCTTAATTAATTCAAGACACAGTTGAATTGAAAACAGAACAAATGTTGTTATCATCAGCGTGTTATATATTAAATTTATTGAAAACTATTTTGTAGGTGTATTTTGTAGGTTTTTATACATTATTTATATTAATATATAAAAAAATTGATTTATTAAATCTGTAATTTTACATTTTCTTTTGATTGTTATCATTCATATTATTATTATTATTTTACAAATTTGTACATTCTCAGCATTTTTTTTGCTGGAAACTATCCACCTATCCCATAGATGTTAGGGGCTTAGGCTAGGTCTAAATGGGAAAAGAATTCACTTTGGCCCATTTGACTCTTCAGATAACAATCCGTTTTTTAGCCTCTGTAATGGATTAACTTCGTATTGGTTTACACGGTAGAAGATTCTCATGACTTCAGTGTTCATCTAGTGCGTCCATTAAATACGTCGATTACGAGCTTCTCTGCGGACAGTCTTCTCTTTCAAAACTTGAGTAGACGAGCCCGAAGAAAAGGTGGCTTCAGTTTGATTCGCCTTTGTGAAATCCATTACATCAGTTGGTGTTTGTTGGGCTAATTTTCAATCATTTTCTTTTATATAAAAATCTAGAAATTTCAAAATTTTCCTAAATTTCTTTTCAACCAATGTTTACTTTTCGGTTGTTTGTTTTTTATTATTATTATTATTATTATTATTCAGAAAAAAAAATCCTCAACATTCTCTAGTGTCAGACAATTCTTTTTTGAGGATTAGGCTCACGGTTGCGTTGGAGAGGAGAGGGAATTCTCCCGAACCCACAACAACCTTTATATTTCCTTTACTTTTCTAAGAATATAACAAGTTCGTAGAATAACTGCTTTCTGGATAATGATGGAAAGTTTATCCGATAGTCCTAATCCCTTTAAATTACCTTTAAATTTCACTGGAGATATTCCTTCTACCGACATCACAATTGGAACTATCTTCACACTAGTCAGTCAGCTTCCATAACAATATTTTGGTATTTATAGTATTTCTCCTTCTCGGTTTGTGAGATGTTGTGTGACAAAGGGATGCCCACTTCTATTATTGTTGTTTTTTTTTCTCTTTTTTATCAATCAACAGAAGGTCAGGGCGATTGTAATCGATAGATTTATCGGTTATTATGGGACAATCCCAGTACAGTACATAGGAATCGGATTTATTATTATTATTATTAAGGATTAAACTTCAATAACATTAAACTTCAATACTACCAGTAGTTGTATCAATTAGCAAGTCAATGTGGAAGTCCAACAAGACTATTGTCAATCATGTCCAGTTCACATGCATAATTCTTCTAAAATATAATAAAGTTTTAGGTTGCAAAATAGTCGTTTATATGTCAAGAGTCACTATCGGCCAATAATTCTTAACATATCTCTTCCAACAGTCTTCCAGTCCAGTTTACGGTCACAATTGTTATTTTGTCACAAGCACTCCTTCAAGAACTCAAACTACTAGAAATTATAGAATATATTTATTAACTCTTCTCATCTCTTTCATTTATAAAGAACATTTTTCTATAATCCATTCCACGTCATCTTTTAAAAATGTTAGAAAATCGTAGAAAATCTTTCCTATTCTGTTATTTATTAATGAATCTATTTATGGTTTTAGAGATTTTTATTTTTTTTTTGATTATTCCCCCTCTTTCCAACATCTTGCCAATATAGCATAGGGTAGAGTTTTAGATAGGTCTCTAAATTTCGCTTTTTTTTAAATTAAATCAATAGCTAAAGTTTTTTAATTTCTTTTCGAGGTCACTCACTCAATGATTTTGTTCGTCATTCACTTGAAAGAATAAATCCTTTAGAGTCTACTCTACAATCTTGTAGCAATCTGGTAGTATGCTAACAACACGCTAATGTCCATCAATGATAAGAAATTTCATCTTTTGTACCGTAGCAATTAACGTTCCAAAAAAGGTACACTTCTGTTATTTTCTGTTTAATTTTAAATATTTTTTTTTTAGTAAATTTAAATAAATTTTATACATAGGTATATATTAATAATATAATAATTTGTAAATTTTAAATTAATTGATAAAAATTATACAATAAAGTAAAAATTAATATTTGTTTAATTTCAATTCATTTTTAAATGGTATACTATATTATATTTATAAAGCAATTAATAATAAGTAGGATAAAGGATACAGTCGTTGACCCCGAGGCAGTCATTGGCCCCCAAAGACTAAAACACAAATAATAAGAGATTTTTATTTTAAAAATTGCGCTATTAACTATGGTTAATATTCGTTTGTTGTATGGTTGTTGAATAGTCTATAAGGTAAGGTTAGGAGGCTAGAATTGAATATGCGTTGTTATAATTTTATAAATTTATTTATTAACAAGAAAGAGGAATAAAGGAAAAAGATATAACGTATTTTAAATTTAAGACAATGAATAAGGAAGATGCCACATGGGCGAACATGAACGACAAACAATAAACAACGATTTTAACCTATAAAAATAATAGTAACACAATTAAGGCTTTAAACTATAAGTATGATATTATTAACACTTACAATTGTTTGCCTCCTGTATGTGCGACTTGAATATTCTTTTATTATGAAATATATATATATAACACTTAAAAATAACTTAATCATACGACTTGTACTCTTGTCTCTTGCTATGCCAACATCAAACAACCCTTAGTTCCCTCGCCACTCATCGGCGCATGCGCTCAGGCATTGCTGCCTTTACATACACCCTCCCTCAGTAAGAGAATTTAAATGATCTTACTCTCATCTTAAAATTAATAGGTAAATGTGTAACAAAATTATCTTATTCTTACTTACAACTAATAATAACACATATAACATTGTCTTAATCTAATCAAAATCTTGGGCTTGTTAACCTCATTTCACTCACTTCACTTACACTAACTCCTTTCTTCATTAGAAGTTTCTAAGAGACATAATTTAGTAATTGGTCTTTGATAGGTTCCGTATTTTGTTTTGACAGATACTCTTCTTATATATCCTAAGGAATCTGGAAAGGTCTTTTCTATTCTACCTATCGGCCATTGATTTCTGGGCAGACGTTCATCGTAGACCAAGACGACATCCCCTTCTTTGACGTTCGGTTTCCTTAGATGCCATTTTTGTCTCACTTGTAGTGTAGGTAAATACTCTTTCACCCATCTTCTCCAAAACACGTCGCTTAAATATTGAACCTGTCGCCATCTTCTTCTTCCATAATTATCCAAAGTCGAAAATACGTCATTAGGAAGGACAGGTGAGGATTTCAGTAAAAGGAGTTGATTAGGTGTTATAGGGTTTTCATCTCTAGGATCACTAGAGGGCATCGTTAAAGGTCTTTGATTTAATATTGATTCTATTTCACAGAATAGAGTTTGAAGACTTTCCTCCGTAAGTGTTTGTTCATCAAGTAGTGCATTTAATATTTTCCTGACTGAACGGATACATCGTTCCCATACCCCACCTTGATGGGATGCAGTAGGTGTATTGAACTTCCACTCTATTCCCTTTTGGATTAAAAAGTCATTGACGGCTTGGTCATTCCATCTCTGGATTCCTTCCTTTAGTTCTCTACAGGCTCCTACGAAATTCGTACCATTGTCCGAAATTAATACCTTTACTTGACCTCTTCTGGCTATGAACCTTCTTAGAGCCTGAATAAAAGCGTCAACATCCATCGATGATAAAAGTTCCAAATGGACCGCTCTTATCGTCATACACGTAAATATTAAGCCATATCTTTTAATTAAACTTCTTTTTTGTTTTATTAGAAAAGGTCCAAAGCAATCTATGCCAACAAAGGTAAATGGAGGTTCATCTACTGCTACTCGATAGCTAGGTAGTTCTGCCATTTTTTGTTCTAAATGCTTAACATTTAATCTTTTACATTTAATACACTTTGACAACGTATTTCTTACAAATGATGTTGCGGATAATATCCAATACTTTTCTCTCACCTTTGCTAATACATATTCTCTTCCGAGATGACCTAAGTTTCGATGTATTTCTTCTATCAGAAGTCTTGATACGTGACATTTTGGTAAAATGATAGGATTTTTTGCAATATCATCAATAATAGCATTTTTTAATCGACCACCCACACACAGCAATCCACCACGCCAAATCGGATCAAGCCCTTTAAGAGGTCCTCTTTTTATTGTAAAGGCGCTTAATGAATTTAAACCGTTAAAATATTTCCTTTGAATAATTTTAAATATTGTCAACTCAGCCTTTTCTATTTGCTCATATGTCAACATATCACTCTCAGTCTGTATAATCCTTTCTTTATAATTCTCATTAACTCTTTTTTCGAAATCCTTATCTTGCACTTTCCGTTTTAGATTGTTTATATACTGTTCCACTCTTGCCATAACTCTTTTTAATTTTATCAGTCTCGAGTATTTATTTAAGGCAATACTTATACCGCAATTTTCTTCTAAAGTTTTCGTAAAGTTTGATTTTATCCTTGGTAAAATTTCTGGGTCTAATTCTGACATTGATATATCGAAAGATTTGGTTATAATTTCTTGTTGTTGAAGGAATTTAGGACCACTTTTCCAACACGTATTTGCTATAAATTTATTTATACGCTGTCCTCTTGTTATATAATCGGCAGGATTTTCTTTTGTGTTTACATAGAACCATTGTTCTGGCTTAGAACCTTGATGTATAATACCTAAACGGTTAGCTACAAAAACATTAAATCTTTTGTTTTCATTATTTATATATTTCAATACAGTGGTGGAGTCAGTCCAAAATGTTGAGCTTTTTATTGTTAGACTTAACTCGTCTTTTAGAACGTCATTCATTTGTACTGCTAGGGTAGCAGCCATTAATTCCAATCTTGGAATCGATCTTGTTTTTATAGGCGCAACTCTGGATTTTGAACATAATATATTTACATGTATAGGGCTGTTTTCGTTTATCACTCTTATATATGAGACTATACCATATGCTGATTGTGATGCATCTGCGAAATGATGCAGTTCTATAGTAGTATTCGCTTGGAATTCCTTAGGTTTTAAACATCTAGGCACCTTTAATTTTGCCAAATATGGAAGGTCCTTAAGCCAATTTACGAAACGATTTTCAATTTCGCTCGGTAAGCTTTGGTCCCAATTCATCCGTTGCCTTGTAGCTTCTTGTAAAATAATTTTTGCCGTCATTAAAAAAGGTGTTGCTAAACCTAAAGGGTCAAAGATAGAACTAATTATAGATAATAAACCTCTTCGTGTCATTGGTTTTTGCTTAGGTTGAATATCAAAACAAAAAACATCTTCCTTTGCTTTCCATAAAACTCCTAATACTCTTTGTCCTTCTTTGTCTTTATCCATGCTTCTTTCAGTTAAATTTGATGCTCGATTTTCCTTTGGAATTGCATTCATTATATCTTTGCTGTTTGATAACCAATTTCTCATGTTGAATCCACCTTCTTTCAATAATTTCGTTAAATCAGCTCTTAATTGTATTGCTTCAGTTATAGTTGCAACTGATTTTAAGCAATCATCAACGTAAATATTTCTTTTAACAGTTTCTTTTACCGTTTTGTCATAATCATATTCCATGTCATTAGCTGTCTGCTGTAACGTCATCATGGCGATTGCAGGTGAACTAATGCAACCAAATATATGTACCTTCATCCGCAATTCCAGTTCTTCTTGGTTGGGATCATGGTTCTTCCACCAAAGGAATCTAAACATATCTTTATCTTGATTGTTCAACTGTACTTGATGGAACATCCCTTCTATATCTCCAGTTATGGCATATGCTTCTTCACGAAACCTAATTAAAACTCCAAACAGAGAATTCATACAATCTGGACCTTTATATATTTTTTCATTTAAATTTGTATCGTTGCATTTGGCTGAGCAATCAAATACAATTCTTAATTTGTCGGGTTTTTGTGGATTAATTACCGGATGGTGAGGTAAATACCACAATCTTTGAGTTGGCTCATTTGGTTTTTCTATTATTTCTGCATATCCTTTTTCCAATAAATTATTTATGTTCATCTTGTATTTTTGAAAGAGACCATCATCACGTGCAAACATTCTTTTTAATGAGTTTAATCTTCCTCGTGCTAGTTCTTTCGTTCTTGGCTCATAAACGAGATCAGTTTTCAACGGAATTTTCACTTGATATCGATTGTCTCGTTTCTTCACTGAATCAGTATATATTTGTATAAATCTTTTATCTTCTATTGAATGTTCTTTCTTATTTGGTATTTCTTCTAAATTTATCCACTTCTCTACTTGTTCTTCTAATTTTATATCTGACTTTAAAAGGTTTAATTTTACCCTTTGATAATGCACTTGACAGCCTGGTTCTGTGGGTCCATGAATGGTCCATCCTAACAAGGTTCTTTGCGCAAAAGGACCGTTCTTTTCTCCTTGAACAATTTCTACTGGTTCAAGTAATTTGGGTATATTATTTCCTATTAATATCCCTATATCAGATTCAATATCTTGTATGTCCACATTTCTCAGATATGGCCATAAATGCACTTCTTCTTTACTTAATCTATCTCTCTTTGAGACTGGTAACTCCTTTCTTGTATATATTTCTGGAAGTTCTACTTTGTTGTTTCCATAAATGTCACTTATCTCTAAGTCCTTTAGTTTAAAACTTTTAAAGGGGCTATCCTTTTTCTCAATAGTAGTAACTAATAAATTGCAAGTTATACCCTCAATTTCCAAATCTTTCATTACTTTCTCAGTACAGAAGGTATGCGAGCTGCCACTATCTAAAAAGGCATAAGTTTTAATTGATTTGTTATTATTTTTTGACTTTAGTGTAACTGGGAGTATTCCCATTGAGATTCTTGGTTCTCTCAGTTGCCCTTCTGCCTCGATGTAGCCATTCTTAATATTATCCCCATTTATCTCGCTCTTTGGCACCTCTTGGGTTTCTCGATTTAACACATTCTTCAAATGTAATAATGTAGAATGCCTTTTCTTACATATTTTGCAAGGAATAATGTCCTTGCAATTTTTCGCTGAATGATTGCCTTTAAGGCAACCATAACATAATTTATTATTGAACACGAAGTTCCTTCTTGCAGGAACTTCCCACGATAAAAAGTCTGGGCATTCATTCAAGTAATGTCCCTGTTCGCACTTTATGCATGATTTCTTGAAACCAGTACTTAGACTTATAGAGAAGTTTGTTTTACTCTTGCTTCCCTGTGTCAGCTGTTCCCTTTCGGGTTTTTTATCCAGAATATCCCCAAATAGTGGATGATTCACTTCATCTGCCGCTCTTGAGATAAATTCCACTATATGTGTGAATTTAACCTCTTCACATTTTATCTCTGTTAGATTATACACTCTATTTCTCCAACTCTTTTTTAATTCGAAAGGCAACTTCTCTATTATTGCTCTTAATGTATTGGGGTGGTCTATGTAAGTTTCTCCCTTTAAATTTTTTAAACTGTTTTCGCATTCAATTAATAAAAGAGAAAACTTTTGTAATGTTGCTCGATCTTGGTTCTTTATAACTGGCCATTCTTCAATTTTCTTTAAATATGCAGTTCCTATTTTTAATGTTCCTCCATATTTATCTTTTAATTTTTTTTTTGCCAATTCGAATGAATTACTGACATTCATATTTTGAAATGATCTTACTAATTCTTTAACATCGCCTGATGTGTACTGTTCAAGATAGTAAAGTCTTTCTCTAGAATTTTTAACCTTTGCTTCAATAATATATTCAAATGCTGATAAAAAAGGAAGAAATTTAATCGGATTTCCATCGAAGATAGGTACGTTTTGTTTTGGTAAATGTGAATGTAATTGTTGTTCAGACAATAATCTAATTAATTCAGTTTGATTTTTTATCATTTCAAGTACTTCACGATTTGATATATTACTCTCTACATCATCCTCACTTTCCTCGTCATTTTCACTTTCAGTAGCTTCTGTATTTTCATTCAACCAACAAAATACATTTTGTTTGAATTCTTCGAACCTTTGACATACCTCCTGGTGATTGTTAACAAGCTCTTGTTTTTTTTCTTCTTCTTGTACTGTATCTAAGTATTCATCATGTGTTAGAGAATAATTTTTAAATATATTTTCTATGTCATACGTTTTAACTTTAACAGTATTTATATTTTTAACATCCTTTTGTAGTTCTTCGATTTCATGCATATGTTTTGTGACTCTAGATAATCTTCCTCTTCTTTGGTTTTTTAATTTTTCTATTTTATTGTCTTTATTACTCTTTTTACTTTTAGAATTTGATGACTTGCTTGATTTTATTGTAGACATATTTTGTATTTAAATATAACTAAAAATGTAATTTATTTTATTTATTTTTTTTTTTATAAGACTTACTTGATGTAGAATGTATCCTTTATTTTATTTACTTTTGTCTTGCACTTGAATATAATGTTGAATATTAAATAATAATTTTTCTTGACTTGGGGATAATTTAAATATTTGTATTTAAATATTGCTTTATAATAAAACAATTGTTAAAATTGAATGAATAGTCTATAAGGTAAGGTTAGGAGGCTAGAATTGAATATGCGTTGTTATAATTTTATAAATTTATTTATTAACAAGAAAGAGGAATAAAGGAAAAAGATATAACGTATTTTAAATTTAAGACAATGAATAAGGAAGATGCCACATGGGCGAACATGAACGACAAACAATAAACAACGATTTTAACCTATAAAAATAATAGTAACACAATTAAGGCTTTAAACTATAAGTATGATATTATTAACACTTACAATTGTTTGCCTCCTGTATGTGCGACTTGAATATTCTTTTATTATGAAATATATATATATAACACTTAAAAATAACTTAATCATACGACTTGTACTCTTGTCTCTTGCTATGCCAACATCAAACAACCCTTAGTTCCCTCGCCACTCATCGGCGCATGCGCTCAGGCATTGCTGCCTTTACAGTTGTATAATCACTATAGAATACCTAGGCCAATAACTATAACAGGGGGCCAATAACTGTATTTTTTAGGATTTTTTTTTTAAAAAAGTGTTTATTGAAAATGTCATGAGAAAATGATTTTTGATTTTATTCATCAAAATGCTCATAGTATCTATGTTCTGCAAACCTAATTTTACACAGATTGTTTCGCAATTTGCCCAGATATGCATTAAAGACTGTTAGGAGTTGCTTAAGGGGGCCAACGACTGTATGCTTTACCCTACTTATATATTAATTCAAAGCAGTGGCGTACCTAAGGGGGGGGGGCGGTGGGTGCGGTCCGCACCGGGCGGCACTTATCTTGGGGCGGCATTTTTTATATTTAGTTATAGTTGTAAAAAGCAACTTATTAATTTCATATTTATTTTTTTTCTTTCTTGAATAATAAATGATTACTATGATTATTATAAGTTTACTATTTGATTTATATAAATTATGATCAACTATATGATTTCGAATATTATTCCTCGGTGTATATAAATGCATTTTAGTGTAAATTTTGAATTCTAATTCCAAGAACAGGATAATAATTTTATTTTATTGTATTCATTAAAATTCGTTGAATTCGTAAACGCATCTTTAAGATTTTGTTCGGCAAAATTAACTTCGTTCTACAATGAATCATTTAAGACTACAAAATCTTGCAATATTGTCAATAGAACAAGAAATTACAAATAATATAAATTTTGAGAGGATTATACACGATTTTTCTAGTATGAAAGCTAGAAGAGTAAATATTATATAAATATGTTTACGAGTGCATACAAATATGTGTAAAAAAATTTACTCTGTGTATTAATTAATATTGATTAAATAACTTAATAATTTATTTATGTGTATTAATTTATAAAAACCACTATTTGATTGACTTATAATAAAAAGGGCGGCAAACTGGAGATCGCCCCGGGCGGCAAAAGTTCTAGGTACGCCATTGATTCAAAGGAATTCAATATTGACAATAAAATAAAATAAAATAAATAGATATCAGCCAAGTAATATTGAGTTTATATGATTAAAAAAAAAAATAAAAATTATTTATTAATAATTTACAAAAAATATTAAATAGATTTTAAAAATACATTTGAAAATTTTATTTTTAAAAAGATAATTACTTATTAAAAAGAGAATGGAGTTAGTTAGTGAGTGTTAGAAATGAATATATTAAAAAAATGCAAGAAAAGAATATATCTAAGGACTCTTCGTATTAGAATCTGTTAAAAGAGAAAGAGAGGGAGAGAGAGATTTTATAGGTCAAGTGAAAATGTTGTGCGAATGGATTGTCGAAGGGGATTAGTGGGTAGGAGTGGAAAGGAATAAGCTAATGGATTCTGAAAAGAAATTCAATGTCGTTGTCAGGGAGGAAGAATAAAATAAAATTAAAAAAAAAAACAAAAAAAAAAAAAAAACCAAAGATATTAACTTAATCAAACAAATGCTTTGGGAATAAAAGATCGCCACTCAATTAAGAATGGCAAATAATGAACTCTTAAATGTGGAAATTGTAGCTACTTTCTCTATATACATAATAAGTATATTATAATAATTTAAATATTTAAAATCATTGCTTTATTATTTCTTATATTATTCTTTATATTATTAAGTTTTGTTTTTTTGTTTAGTAATTAATGATAAAATTAAATAATAAATGATCAATTTATTATTTGAAGAAAAATTTTTTATTTAATTGTAATGTATGGTAGAATTAAAAGATAAACTCAAATGTCTAACACCCTTATGGACGGGACAGTGATATTTTTCCACAAGTTAAAAAAAAAAAAAAAATTCCAAAAATCTTAAACTACATCTACATAGTGCCAAAAAAAAATGTTTATCAATATTATAAATGTTCTCCAAATATACCCAAAGCCAATATTAAAAGTAAAATTAGTAATGAATTAAACTTCAACTTGGACATACGATGTAATCAATCATATGTGCTTAACTTGGTATAGAATTGGCCCTTGAATTGTTTTATTCTTTACACCAACATATAAATTATACATATAATTAGTACATATAATAAAAAATACACTACATGATTTAAATTAAATTTTTAGGAATGTATAATTAACACTAAAAAATAAATAAAATAAAATTAAAGAAATATTAGGTTTACTTTTTAGTGTTGTCAAAATGAAAAAAAAATATTTCTTTTAAAATTTGTGTAAATTTTATATTTTAATTTTAAATTATGTACATATATGGTAACCTTTAAAGATTACTTTGAATATGTTAAATTCTGATAATATTCACACACACACACACAAATAATAACTCTATTCTCATCAAACGTAATTATACAGACTTAGAAATAATTAATGTATATACACGTACACCTATACATTTATACTTGGATTCATTACCATCTCTATAACGAATATTTTAAAGTTGAAGTGTTTACCATCGAAAATTTTGAGAAATATAAAACACCCACTTTCAGGAACCAACAAATCCTTATTAACAGAAATGGGAGATTCGATATTTCACCCTTGAAAGAAAAACATACTTATCTAAAAAAAAAACAATCTCACTATCAGTTTCATAAAAAAAGCTGAAGATACCTGAAATTTAGAAATGAAGAATGGTAAGGTGACCAACCGTTCTCCTTTAGGGAGGACAGTCCTCGATTTGTAAGCTCTGTCCTCCTAACTGTCCTCCTTTATGATATCTGTCCCGTTTTTTTGAAATATTTAGCACATTTCATACTTTTTTCAAAATTTTTTCAATTTGTCTCTAAAATTAGCTGGAGTGTCTCCACTCGACTATCTCGCAATTTGAATTGGATTAAATAACATAATATATTATATTTAAATTAAATTTAATTAATTATAAATTATAAATAATAAATATTAAACCAGCGCATGTTTGGCTTTTTGTTGATGGCACCACGTCACGTGTTGGCGCGTGAGATTTGCAGTGTTAAAAAATTAATTCTGGTAATTTCAGCGAATCAATCAAGCTGAAATTCTATATATAGCAGTTTTATACAATTATTAATCATGTGAAAAATTATCAAACATATATCTTTATTTTTACGGTCACTTTAGAGGAAAAAAAATCAAAACGTTGTAGGTAATGACCCTCTTCCGGTTGAGCTACATTTCTCAAAAGTTGATAGAAAACTATGAATTTTGAATAATGTCCATGTACCAAATTTCATCATTCTAGCTCAAACCGTTTTTGCGTAATCTTGTCTACATACATATATACACACACACATACACACACACACACACAGAGAGAGACATTTTTCTCAACCTTAGTGAAAATGATTCAGGAACCTTCAAAACGTATAAAAACATCAAAATCTCAACATCGAAAATTTTCGTGATCGCAATACTATCTCTGGCGAGATAGTAAAAAGGGTAAAATGTCCTGATTTGGTGTTTTCAAAAAATGGTCACCTTAAAAATGTACCACACAATTGTTTTACGTTATTTTGAATATTTTTATTTTTTATTTTAGTTAATAGTTTGTTTGTTTTTTTAAATAAGAAATATATAAATTTTAATATATAAGTAAGTATATTTTTTATATACTCGTAATATCCACATATTCAGAAGAAGAATTATTGTTTTTTATTGTTTTTTTTGAAATTTGAACAAAGACATTAATTAATAAAAATGTACTTATGAAATTACGTGTAAGTTTATATAAATTATAAAGAATCTTACAAAAAATTAAATTGTTAAATTTCATAGATTTTTTTTTTTTACAATTTTTTTCTTTTCTTTCCCCATTTAATTATTATTATTTATAATTAACATAATTATAATAAATATTATTCTTTATATATTATAAATAGAAATTAATTAACAAAGAGAAAGAGATAAATACAATAATAATTTAAATTACATAAACTATGCAAATTATCTATTCACTTTCATTAAAATAATTAATTTATAATCACATAGACAAACTGTCAGAAAATACATATTTTTTTTTATAATATTGTATATATATATATTTTAAATAAAGAGTTAAAGAGGAGTTAAAATCGGTTTAAAAAATTTAAGATTTTAAGTAGGTAAGTAGATGATGTTTATGCTTTGTGATAATTTTTTTTTATACATACTTATATGTATGTAGAACAAATTCAAAGTAATTCCTTTTTGTTCTAATATACTATTTAATTACTGATCTAATACTTTTGTTCCAAACAGTTTTTAAATTCATTACGTGGTATATTCTTTAGTTAACCATTCAAAAGATTTTTATTTATACCTCTTGTTTTGTAAAATGTTTTTCATTCAGCTTCCTTTTGAGTTTATGAATTTTTTAAAATAAGTCTTATAGGTCATACAATACAAATCATTTTTTTATTTTACTCAAACCAAGTTTAGAGTCAAATTCCTTTAGTAGTCAGTGGGAAAGGAAATTTAGACTAGGACTCATCACACATTTTGCAAAGTTGATTATTTGATAATAATTATAAAAACCATGGACAATGTAGATCAGTGTTTTCCAACTTTTTTTATACCATGCCCCCCCCTAAGCTATTCTAAAATTCCCCCCCACCCCCACTCCCTATGTAACGTATACATAATTTTTACTATTAAAAAATTGAATTATTCAATAAAGAAACTTAAATGATAGGTATTAGGAAGAAATCACTATGAAATTTTGTTAACGAAACATAGTAAGTAAATTTTCAAAACATATAATGAAAAAATAAAATTAAAATTCGAAATAATTTTAATAAAGATTTTTCTATAATAATTTAATATTTTATGTTTGCTGCACAGAGATTTTATGTTATGTTCCAATTTGGTTAGTTTCAGTTTCAAGTCTCCAAACGATTTCTTTCTTTTATCAGTAAATCATTTATAGCACTTATTTAAATGGCCCAGAGCAAAAGGGTTAAACTCGTATCGAGTCCATTTTCAAATCTCCCCTCCTCCCCTTTACAATCAAATTACCCTCTTGTGGGGTGTGGGCCCCACTTTGGGAAATACGGATGTAGATCATCTTTACATTTAGAAGACAGAAAAATGTAGGTAGTAGTAGTAGTAGTAGTAGTAGTAAAAAAATATTCTTGAAAATTAATTATAGAATGAAAGAATAAAAGAGACTATGGTAAAAAGAGAGACACCACAAAATTAAAATCATAATCATAAATATCAAATCTTTTAAAATATAAGTAATATGCAAATGTAAATAAAGGTTATACTCGTAATAAAAATTTTTTTTTTAAAAACATTTAAAATAATAACTAATAAACCAATATCAGCTTTAATATAGTAAGTCTCTTTGTTCTAATAAAATTTACCCTTACTTAATAAATTATTAATCAAAAATATATATGAAAACTAATTAGAGAATATATATTTTACAAGAAACAAAGTCACTTCCGAGATCAAGATCATTTTGTATGAACATTGATTTATTGATCCTTTTTTTACAAAAAAAAAGTTTCAATAGGAATTTATTATCGAGTGACGGGTTTGGATCTATATAATTTATTTTCTCAGAATTCTTCTTTATATTCAAAGAGGACCAAAATCTTACAGAGTTACAAACAGAATAAATAGGGAAATATGAGACATTTAGAATGGTTTGTCTGAATTTAGAGATAGGTATTAGTAGAATGACTAGCATGGCGAAAAACCAATTTAATCTCGTTCCTCTTTCTCAAACAAACGAGAAATTTTTTTTCAATAAATGTAATTTTCAAGAAAATAGTTTGAAAATAATTTCTAGTCTAAATCACACTGCATATATTCATATACATTTATTTATATATAAATTTATATAAATTAAAATAATTATACTACATCTACGATGATGTGAGAGGGTGAAAGTTCACTAAACAAAATAGGAAGACAAACCAATATACTTACATTATTTATGATTTGTTTGTGTGATTGTATGAACTAATTATTCTGATTTGTTTATGTATGGTATATCATAATTTTAATATACAAAAAGTAGAATATGAAAATGTAGAAAAATTTAAATATTATTTAGATTCTGTAATCTCGAAGGATAATAATATTCGAGAAGAATTTAAATCAAGGTTGCAATTGGGTAACATGAAAGTAAAGAGGCTTATCTCGTCTAAATTATTTTCAAAAGGAATCAAAATTAAAATATATAAAACAATTATTTTGCTAGTTGTATTATATTTGGGTGTGAGGCATAGTCTATGACCTTGATGGACGAGAGTAGATTTAGAGTATTAGAAAATAGGATTCTTCGCAACATTTATAGGCCAAAGAAAGATGAGGTCACCGGGGAATGGCAAAGTCTTCAGACATAGTTAGAGTAATAAAATCAAAAAGATTGCGAAGGGCAGAATACGTAACAAGGATGGGTGATGATAGTCTAGCGAAGGGTATATTTGTGGGGAGATCGATTGAGAAACGTCGGGTTGAAAGTGAGTGGATAATGTAGCAAAGTACGTGAGAGAGATGGGAGAGGGTAAGTGTTGGATGGTTATAGCTTAGAATAGGGATACTTGGAGGAATGTTGGGGTTGCTACAGCCAACAACTTTCGAGTTCCGTAGATCCACAAAGATAATAGATGGATAGATTTTCATTTAAATTAAGTGCTATGTGAAAAGACATATATTAATTCCTTACATGATTATAGGAGGCAGGGTAGCCGAGAGCGTAGGATACCAACTTTCCACGCAAGAAGTCGGAGTTCGATTCCAACTAAGAACAAAAATTTTCAATTTAATTAACATCAGCTGCCTCCGGCAAGCCCCACCATGGATGTCACCTTGTCGTGTTGGGGGGCTTCGACTTAACTAAGAACATCCACGTCTCGGAGATGAGACTAGCAATCTACTCAAGAGACGCAAATCACGATTGCTCAAAGAACCACACACAGCCTCGAAAATTGGAATGATTAACACATTGACGACACGGCAACGAACCTATTACGGCAAATGGGTTAAGATTTGCCGTAAAAATGGAACGAACACGTAGGAAGAGCCAACGCGGAAGGGCTCTTGAGAATATAGCCCGGGATGGAAGGCCAGCAACACAAGAGACCAAGCCACCGAAAAAATGGGCTGACTGCTGGGCGTACTCTTCCCAAAAAAGACCTGAGGATAGTGAAGAAGAACAGGCCTTAGGCCTATAATAGAAGAAGAAGAAGAAGAAGACATGATTATATTTTTCCATTCCATTAGATTATTTGAAATTCTTTATTTATTTTTTATTTTTATTATTATGATTACTTTTTTTTTTAATATAAGAATGTATAGATACATATATATATATATATATATATATATATATATATATATATATATATACAACAATAGTAATGTATATATATATAGATATAGATATAGTTATATATAACATAATATATCAAATGATTCTTGATATTATATCAAATATTTATATAGAAAATTCTAATTTGAAATCGATTATTGATGTTTAAATATTTACACTTCTATGTATATGCATGTAATATTTGCCTGTATAACGTATCAATGATGGATATAATCTATCTCAGTGGTTTCCAATCTTAAAATCTGTTTTCTAACAAAATAATTTCATAAATTTTCATTTTGATATTGTGTATTATAATTTAATAGATTATAAAAAACAAGAGCATCTAAAATTTATATTAAAATATTCTTATATATCTAATTGATACAAATTATTATTAATATATTAATTTGAATGAGTTGTTATCTTAATTTTGAGAATAATTTTGGTTGTAATTGAAAAAAAAGAAGTTGACCAGTGGCCAGGCACAGATCCGACCGATGGTTTGAAATAAATTAATTTCCAGCTACAGAAACAATTTCAAATAATTTTAATATATCTATTAATACAATAAAAAACAGACGGACGGACAGACATCATGCTAAAAATACTTTTTTTTGTGAACAAATTGCATGATTCGAGATATATAAACATCTCCACATGTGAAATTTGATGTGAAAACAATACCTCCCTTACTATCATCGGTCGGAAAAAAGATATTTACAAAGGCACATTGCAGGAAGCTTAAACCACAGTTTTAAATTACATCTTACAATATATATAAAATTTTAATCATTTTATATTTTAAATTCTTATTGTGTGTATACAATATTTATTAATTTTTTTTTATTTTGTGTTTCCTTATATTTCTACTTTACGAGTATATATCTCAAAACAGTTATATATATATATATATATATCTATAAAGTATACAGTCATTTATGTTTTTAAATTAGATTAAATAATATTTTCTTTTGTTTTGGCATCTTTTATTCAATGATTGTTTCTAAGAAACGTGACTAATTCATCTAAATTGAAAGGATCATCCCCTTCCACCACATTCCCTCCTCCTTTTTTTTATTTATTTTATCTTTCTTCCTATCTCACGCACGTACCATGAAAACATCAACTAAATAATTAATTAAATTAAAAATTGCATTTTAAGTGAAATGTTGTTTTTATTCCAGATTAGTCACGTTTCAATGATATATGATCTTATATGGAATATTTTTCTATTATTTTGTGCATATTGAAAAAAAATAACAAATAATAAATTAATTGTTTATTATTTGATTAATAATTATATTATATTAAAGTCCTTTTTAGATGGTGATTGGGGGGATTATGGAATATTGAATGTTGGTTACTGCAACGATAGAGAATTAAATAGTAAATAGATTATACGAGGGCAATTCACAAAGTAGGTTACGTTTTCGAATTAAGACAAAACTAGTACAGGAACTAAAATACTATTTTTCTACATAATCGCCAAAAAGGTTGAGACATTTACCTGGCACAAAACTTATCATAGCCTAACTTTTGAGAAACAATTTCGTACAATAAATTGTGTGAAATTTGCGGAAACCTTCGAAATTCCTACCTCATAGAAATCCGCCGCCTGTTAGAGGAAACCGTTGTTTCACTATAATCGAACTTTCCTTCAATTTTCCGCAAATTTCACGCAATTTATTGTACGAAATTGTTTCTCAAAATTTAGGCTACCATAAGTTTTGTGCCAGGTGGGTACCAAAGCTTCTGACAGACCATCACAAGGGTCAGCGAATGACTGCCTCTTTGTCATTTTTGGAGGCCTACGAGTACCACGGTGATTCATTCCTTGATCGAATCATAACAGATGATGAGACTTGGGTGAAACACGTGACGTGTGAGACAAAATTGCAGTCTATGGAGTGGGGGAACACACATTCTCCAAAAAAAACCACAAAAGTGTTTACAAACTCAGGCGGCGGATTTCTATAAGGAAGGAATTTCAAAGCTCGTTCATCGCTACGATAAATGTCTCCACTTTTTTGACGATTATGTAGAAAAATAGTATTTTAGTTGCTCTTTCAAATGTATATAATAAAAAACATTTTTCCTGTACTTGTTTTGACTTAATTCCAAAAACTAACCTACTTTGTGAATTGCCCTCTTATTTAATAAATAAAAGTAATATGATGATATCTCTTCTATTTTGATCTTTTTTTATTATCAAAAATTATACAGTATGAATATTTCAATTTGTTTATGAAAAATAAAAAAATACCCTTTGTATAAGTTCTGTAAGTACCTAAACGTATATAGAAAGATACTGGTTACCTACCTACTGGTATAAAATAATATTATAATCAAAGTTAATTTAATCATTAACAAAAAATATTTAATGAATAATTAGTCAGCTCATTAATTATTGTTATTTTGTATGATATTTGTTTTGTTTTTTAATAATATTTGATACAAGATTTTAAAATTTTAATATTTATTTAAGTTTATATTAAAAAAAAAAATAAAAGGAAACAGATTTATTTATAGTTATTGATTTTAACTTACCAGTACCTGGAACACCGAGCGATCGCTCGAACTTTTAACAAATTTATACAATTTTTGAATTATTGATTACAATTATTACAATTACAATTTTCTAAAAATGACACATTAAAAATTCGTTTTCTAAAATGATACAAATTCATTAAAATGACTTAATTTTCATTTCAAGATGAAATAAATATTCAAATTTATTTGATCCTAATTTTTTATAATATATGGTATTGTATATATATATACGTAGATGACTTTAGTTTTATATTTTTCGAAAAAAACAATAGTTTCTAGACTATTTCGACCAAGGATTATTACTGAAAATTCTAAAAATTCTGAAATTATATATTATCATATATATTCTTTTAATATAAAATAAAATAATATATAAATAAAAATTATTAAATTATTATTCAAATTATATAATGTACTAATGAGAGAACTCCCATTTCTATCTTGATATTGCTTGAATAACAAAATATTTTAAATATCAAATAAGCTGGAGTGTCTCCACCCGACTATCTCGCAAATCTGAATTGGATTAATTAACATATATTATATTTAAATTAAATTTAATTAATTATAAATTAAAATTAATAAATAATATTTATTAAATCAGCGCATGTTTGGCTCTTTGTTGATGGCACCACGTCACATGTTGGCGCGTGAGATTTGCAGTGTTAAAAAATTAATTCTGGTACTTTCAACGATTCAATCAAACTGAAATTCTATATATAGCAGTTTTATACAATTTTTAATCATGTGAAAAACTACCAAACACATATCTTTATTTTTACAGTCACTTTAGAGGAAAAAAATCAAAACGTTGTAAGTAATGACCCTCTTCCGGCTGAGCTACATTTCTCAAAAGTTAATAGAAAACTACGAATTTTGAATAATGTCCGTTTACCAAATTTGATGATTCTAGCTCAAACCGTTTTTGCGTACATACATACACACATAAACACACACACAAAAAATGATTACTACAATATTGTAATTAAAAAAAGAATTTAATGAGAGACAGCCGAGCTGTTAATTCAAGAAATTTATAATATTTTCTTTTTAATAATCACAAATAGCATTTATATTATTTCTAATTTATTGTAAAAGTCATCTTACGGAAGGCAAATTTCAATTTGGATGATGTATAATAGTTGCTGACTTCATTTAAAATTAATAATTTAAATTAAAAAATAAAACTAACAAAGATCATTTTTCAAGAGACTGAAACCAATACAGATCGATTATAAATATCTCATAAATATACACACACCCATATACAATTTTTGCTAGTATTATATTTTAAATAAAATAAAATTTAATTTTATATACTAAGGTAATACTAAGACCAAATTTAAATACTCCAAAGGGACTATCCATGTAATTTGTATTTATAACTCAATCTTTTTAGTAATCCATGAGTGGTTTTCATTCATTCATTTTTAAGTACAAATTCCAATGGATGAGGAGAGGGGGGGGGAGTGGGAGGATTTACTTTTTTACTTTTATTTGTAAAGGTGTTCTATGGCACGGAAACCCATCTCTCAAAGTCAATCTTCTCCCGGATGTCGGCTCCAAAAGGAGAGTAACATTTAATTTCCTAATACGCCCTATAATGTTTCTCTCTCTCTCTCTCTCTCTCTTCTACAACATTGCATTCGGCAGTTGTGTTCCACCCATTTCATTTTCTCTCTCTCCCTTTCTAAAGAAGAATGTAATCAGTTTTTTTTTTTTTTTTTTTTTTTTTTATAAAGACGTGGCAAACTGGAATCTCAAATTGAAATTGAAATTAATTAATATTAAATATTAGAATTATATTCCTTCATCAATCATTTATTGATTTATATATTATTATTATTATTATTGTTATTATATATATATATATTCATACATTTAATCTCAAATACCAGAAAATCTTAATTACATAGAAAAAGGCGCCATTGGGTGTGTGGGTAGCGAACCTGCCTCACATTCACATGGTCCCGGGTTCAAGTCCCGGGCCTGGTAAGGGAATTTCCCTAGCTGGGGTCTATGGGACGGCGTCAACCCAGCCTCCGGGAACAACTTTGGGGAAAAGCTACTTGATAGCGCCTCCGATCAAGAAAATTAAGGTAAAGGTTGAGAGGATCCGTTCTACAGATCATAGAACACCTCATTGATATAACCGGCTTGATAAGTGTTGTCCTTGCGTTTTTTTTAATTACATAGAAATATTGTTTGAACTAAATTCTATGCTCTAGTTTAACTCTTTAGCTAATCCTATCGAAATAAAAACAAAACAAAAAAAAACATTGACCCCAAAAATATATTCTATAAAAAATTCTGAACATTGTCATTTAATCGATTGGATCAAATTTCCTTTTTATTTAGTCATTTATTCATTTTCATTCTTCTTTCAATATATATTTTCACTTATAATAGGTATTTATATATTTTATATTTTTAATTTTTATTTATTTTTAATTTGTGTGTGATAATATAGAAATGTAAAATAAAATAAAACATTTAAGTATTTTCTATTTTATTTGATTTATTCTCATCCCTTAAAATCATGAGCCATGGCTCATACATACATTCAGAATATGTACAATGCAATCGATATCAATAATAAGTAAATTATTTTAATTTTATAGAATTTAATTTTTGATATTCTTTTGAATTTTTATATTTAATGAAATGAATTTCTTCACACAATAAAATATAATTATATTATATATAATTTTTAATTAAGTAGCATAAATTAAATTATTCAAAGAATTTTTTTGGTAAACATCTTATAGTAGTATTATATTTTATAAAAATAAAAAAAAATTAATTGTGTGAGTGTCTATTTGTTTATAATATGAAAGTGAAGTTTTTTTAAACTTTTAATTACTTTAAAGTTCTTTTTTCTTTGAATTAAAATAATAGAGGAAGGAATAACATTTATGTCGACTTAATATTTTTATATTTTTTTTTATGTTACGAAAATCAAGATGAGCATCTTAGAGAGAGAAAGAGATAGATAGAGAGAGAGAGAGAGAGAGATGAAATGAAGCTAATTGGAAAATTCATCTAAAGATGATGATACTTTTGTTCATATTTTTCAATTTTTTTTTTTTTTTTGTTATTTTTTCATCTTTTATGTACAATCTATATATTTAAAAGACAGTTGTATCACATATTCCTCCTAAACGACCTATGCGATTTGGGCCATTCCAGTGCCATTGGATAGCCCTCGGGCTAATCTATTAATAGCGTGAAATTCATTAGAAAAGTAATAAATACATTTTGAGAAAAGTGACAAAATAATTTTTTTCTTACTTTTTATTATTTTTACCGACCGACGATAGTAAGGGAGGTATTGTTTTCACACCAAATTTCACATGTGGAGATTTTTACATATCTCCACGAATCATGCATTTTCTTAACAGAAAAAAGTATTTTTAGCATGATGTCTGTCCGTCCGTCCGTCCGTCCGTATAGATGTATACAGCCTGAACGGCTCAACCGATTTTGATGAAATTTGGTATATTCACTTAATGCATCAGTGGGATGAATTGATCAACTTTTGGTGCAAATCCGGAAACCGGAAGTGGTAGTATTAGCGATCGACGATAGGAAGGGAAGGGTTATTTTCACACCAAATTTCATATGAGGAGATTTTTTTATATATCATTACGAATCATGCACTTTGTATTAGTTTTATCCTCGGGAAAATCATATTTATTAGTTTTTTCTTGATTTAAAATTATATGACGTCATCCAGCCATTCATGACGTCACAGCCTGGTCTTACATATATATTATAAATAAAATAAAATTAAAAATGTTTATATTTATTATTTATGTATCGATATCTGTTTTTTATTACATTAATAGATATATTAAAATTATTTGAAATTGTTTCTGTAGCTGCTAATTAATTTACTTCAAACCGTCGGTCGGTTCGGACCTGGCCACAGGTCAACTTATTATATGTGACATCACAGCCACCGCTTCTTATATATTATATATTATAAATAAAATAAAATTAAAAATATTTATGTTATATCCAAATCTGTTTTTTATTGCATTAATAGATACATTTAAATTAAGAAAAAACTAATAAAGATGATTTTTCCCAGAGATGTGATCAATAAAACTCAATTTTTCTTTATAATTACTATCTCTGGTGTGAATTTCAAAAAAATGTACCACTTGAGGGTACAGGGGGCGGAGCCCCCGTCTAGGTGTGAAGAGTGCCGAAGCAGCTAGTATTTATATATATATATATATATATATATATAGGGTAAACGTACCAATAATTAATCATTTGATAGATTTTTGTTCAAAATAAGCTTTTTAATTTCGAATTAAGCTTGAGATATCGATCAATATCAAAAAGAGCCTCTTTCGGATTGCTTAACAATGAAACAAGAATTATAACAGAATTGTGAATCTTTTAAAACATGTGTTTTTTTATGAAAATTTTTCTTAAACATTTAAAAATAAAATAAAAGTAAAATCTAATTAAAATTTTTTTTTCTTTAAACATTTTTGTAAACATTGTGATAATTTTTGCAATTCATCCTTGTACAATGAAATATTGTACGGATTTACAGAAAAATGTATTCACTTGATTGTTAATCTAAAATTGGCTTTAACTATTGTATCTCCTTAACAAGTCTAACATGTAAAAATTACTTGGTAAAAAGATTGGACTAAACTTTGTTGATGATCATGATTAGAGAAAGATTTCGACTTTTGCATAAATATTATATGTACTATTATAGTTTAACTTGATTCTCGAGATTTTGATTGGTTTGTGTTCATGAACACATGTAAACACATTAGACATATATTCATGGTCTTGTTTGAAACTTACAACATAACTTTCAAGGACTGATAAGTAAATTTTAGTTGGTTTCTCGTTTTTACAGAGTAGAAACTATAATAATAATAGTATCCGCTTGATACACCTGTTAGCGACTTGTAAAGCCTAAATAATTAAAATAAAACTTTTATTCCTGAAATCAAAGTGGGGAATAAATTAAAAGGAATTGAATCCTTGATATCTATTAATTTTGTTCGAACGTGTAAAAAGAGGAATTAATTTAATTACGTTAAAAACCTCTTCAACTTCTATCGTCACTTGATTAATTCAGTGGACTATATTGTAAAAAGGTCTTTTTTATTTAAGATATCAACGATTCAGGTTGGATTAAAAAACGTCACTAAATAAAGATTGTCAATTTAATTAACAATATTTTAATAAAATCAAAATTAATAATAAAAAAGGTTAATTAATCTTAAATAAAACGTAAATCTAAATTTAATATATTTCATCTGGGATAAGTGCACTTATCTGATTTAACCACCACGAAGATTGGAAAAAGGAATTCGCCGCCGCTCGTCTCCTTGATGTATTCTTCGACCGTTGATTTCTTGCCCAATTGATATAGATCTCAATTGGCGTTGAACACTCCTCGAAAGTGGCGTAGCGTGATCTATTATGTTGGGGGGGGGGGGCACGGGGGGGACTGATCACTCGTTAGGGGTGGTAACGGAGGGATTTGGAAGGCGGTAATTCAAAATAATTTTCATTAAGGTTCCATGCGAAACCAATAATAATAATATTAATAATATTTAACAAAGAACATAACACAGATAAAATTAAAAATTAACTTAACGAGCATCTACAAATAAAACAACTCTTACAATATCAGACAACATTATAATAAACAACTGTATTAATATATCTATTTTTTATTATACGAAAAATGTCTGTAAACTATTATAGAGAATAAAATTTCATGTAAATTTATAATATATGAGTACTTTAAAAGTAAAAAAGGGTACTATATTATTTTTTTTTTGTTTTCCTCATAAGTAATGCTATATAAACAAAAAAATAAAAATAAAATGCTATTTCATACTTAAAAATTAAAATATTTTTAAATTTCCATCTATATTTTTTTTTTTATTTTATATGAATACACTTTAGGTACGTGTTATTATAATTTTAAATATACGGCAAAGTTTCAACTAATATATCGAATTATAGAGAGAAGAACAAATACAGAAGCATAGCACCTATGCCATAAACACTTCCATATAATAACAATAATAATAATAATAGTTAGTATAATAATGTAATACAATTGTTATATTATTATTAAAGTTAAATTAACAAAACATGTCATAATATTAAAAGTTTTATAAAATTCTTATTTAAAAATAAAAAGATTTAAATAATTTGAATTAAAAAAAAAGAATATAATTTTTAAATAATTATATTTAAAAAGTATAAATGATAAATAACAAAACAAAAAATAATTAATTAATTAAATTAAATTTAAAATTATTTTTTTATAATTAATGCTGTAAATTAATTCAATTTGTAAATTAACAATAAAGTAAACAATAGAATTTTGATTATAAATTAACAAGTCAATTAATTAATTCTATATTAAATTTATATACAATTTTAAAATTCCTTTTCATTATAGTGATATACAAAACGAGTAACAACACAAACAGAACAACAACATACATATTATACTTTATATATATATATATATATATATATAATATTATTTAGTATAAACTTTATAAAATGTCATTTGTTTTTGCTTTTGTTGTTGTTTTTTTTCCAACGACAAACACCTTTTAAGGTTCTATGATTTATTCACTATGAATGTAAACATGATACTTTGTTTTTTAACTTTTACTAATGGTTGCAAGTAAGGTTTCCACTTTTTGCACACATGAATATATAGTTTACATACGATATATGTACGTATGTATGTGTTGGATAGGATATCCTTCCTATAATTCTAAAGTCAAGATTTTCCCCTTTGGCTACACAACAAACACATCCACTAGATTAACATTAATACCTATTAATTATTAAGCAAAAAAAAAACAAAAAAACAATATACCTACATTTGACATTAAAATTTCCATCTCATATAACTGGACATTTCATTTATTAAAATTTGTTTATCTTAAATATGCTCTACTACTACTAGAGAAACAAAAGTCGTTTCTTCTTCGATTTTTCTCAATAATAAAATAAAATTTAATGAACTCGAAAGATTTTGGCTGCAGCATCCACATTTCTCCAAGTGTCCCTATCCTGAGCCACAACCATCCAACTCCTACCCTCTCCCATCTCTCTCATGTCTCTTTCTACATTGTCCAATTGGTCTCCCCACCACAAAATATACCCTTCGCCAATCTTTCCTCTCCCATACTAGCCACGTGCCCTACCGATCACAGCCTTCTCGATTTTATAATTCTACTTATGTCTGGAGATGCAATTCCTTAATAAATTCAATTAATACGTAATATAATTATCTATCTTTTATATTTTAAATTTTGATTTATTTTTATTGAATCATTATATAAATAAAAATTTCTAGAATTAGATAATCAATTTACAATTTTTTAATAACGTTATTGACTGAACATACGAGTATTATAAAAAAAACACTGAATTTGTACGTCTTACGCAAGGACAACGCCAGTCAGTTATATCAATGATCAGTAGAACGGGTCCTCTCAACCCCTTTACCTTAATTTTCTTGATCGGAGAGGCTATCAAGTAGTTTTTCCCCAATGTTGTTCCCGAGGGCTGTGTTGACTCCGTCCCATAGACCCCAGCTAGATAAATTCCCTTGCCAGGCCCGGGGCTTGAACCCGGGACCATGATAATGTGAGGCAGGTTCGGTACCCGCACACCCAATGGCGCCTTCCATACGAGTATTATAAAGAAAAAATATTAAAGTTTATTAAAATATACTTATATTTATTTATTTAATTATTTATAAGTAATTATATAAGTAAATATTTTTTTTATGAAAATTACATTTTACTAAAATATAAATGTTTTATATAAAGGAGATTTTAAAATGATAAATAATAATAATATACATATTAATATTTTTATTTGACAATATTTTATTTTCTTCAAGTTGAGATTTTACTAATCGTATATATTTGCATTTACTCTAACAAATACTAAAATGGCAGTAACAAATATTATAGCTTTTAAAAATAACAAAACGTATAAACAATCGTTCGAAATAAAATATTAGGAAAAGAAGAAACTGGCCGCAACAAGAACAGCAAATATTTATATTTAAGAATTAAAAATATCAAAAAGTGTTATGAGGCACGGTTCAAACTCTTAATTAAAGATGATAATAATAATAATTTAAAAAAATACGTGGGTGATATTGATAATAGATGAAGGGATTATTTTAAAAAATTATTAAATACAAAAATGTAAATAATAGACTCAGTAGAAATTATTTTAGAAGAATCAATGTTACATGAGGTAGAAATGATAATGTGAAAATTTAAAAATAATAAAAAAAGCGGGAATAAATGGGATCCCGACAGAATTAATCAAATATAGTGGAAAACTTTTAGTAGAGTGTATGGACAAATTAGTTCTTTCGATCTGGCATAAGAAAAAGAATTTTCCATTAGAATGGCAGGAGGCAATTATTATTCCACTTTTTAAGAACCAACTGCAATAACTACAGGGGAATATCTCTTTTGACGACATCCCTATAAGATTCTCTCGAATATTATTTTAATAAAATTACGAGCATATAATAGGAGAATATCAATGCAAGTTCAGATCAAATCGATCAACTTTAGATCAGATATTTTCATTAAGGCAAATATTAGAAATAAAAAACGCGAATACAATATTTCTGTTAATCAACTATTCATAGACTTTAACAAAGCATGTAACTCTTTAGATCGGGGAAATCTCTTAAAAATTTTAATTTTGATTCAAATTTGTCAAAATTTGAAAAAGAGGTGGGGTTTAAAATTAATAGTGCTAAGCCAAAAAAATTAGAAACAGAGAGGTATAGTATTAACACACAAAATCTTAACATATAAAACGTAGATTTTGAATATGTAGAGAAATTTAAAAATATTTAAGTTCTGTAATCAGGATAATAATATTCGAGAAGAATTTAAATCAAGATTGAAATCGGGTGCTATCATGCGGTAAAGGGCCTTATTTCATCAAAATTATTATCTAAGGGAATTAAAATATATAAAACAATTATTTTACCGGTTGTAATATATGGGTGTGAGGCATGGTCTATGAAGTTGAAGGACGAGAGTGGATTTAAAGTATTTGAGAATAGGATTCATGGGCCAAAGAAAGATCAAGTCAACGGGGAATGGCGGAGACTGCATAACAAGAAATTGCATGACCTCTATGCACCCCCAAACATTGTAAAAGTAATAAAAGATCGTAATAGATAGATGGCATTTACTCTCATTTCCATTTTAATTATATATTATTATTTTCTAATAAATTTATATGATTAAAATTATATTTAAAAAATCTCAGTCAAGGATTTTATTTAAAATAAATCTTACCTATTTTTTCTCAAAACAACTAAATTATTAAATATTCCTCTTAAAGATTTCTTTTGAAAATCCATTTTGGATAACATGCTACTCTGTTATGTTATCTAGTTGAATTTTCATTCAATTGACTTAAATGTGTTCACAGGGACTTATATAATAATTATTTCTTTACTGTATGACTGTTTCCAGTTGCTTGAAAACTTGAAAAACTCTTATGATTAGAGATTTAAGTAGTTATTGATTATTATAGATCAATTTAGAGTAGTGCCGATTGCCTAAATGGCAGGGGTTCTCATAATTTCAACATTACTTACTAGCTTACTACATACACATCAATCCAATTCTGCTTGATATTATACATTTGATGAAATTTTTACAATAAGTATTTAATTAAATTTTATTAATGATTAATTAATATTTATATTATCTAAAGACTTTTCATTTGGGAGATATATAATATATTTTAAATAAATATATATAACAAAATAACAAATTAAAATAGAAACAAAATCAAATCAATTTAACGTTTTTTTTTTATTTATTTTTTATTCATGTTTCAATCTTTGACTTTCTCATGCATTTTTTTGAAAGAATATGTTATTGGTTGTCAACCTAATATTAAATTATATGTCAAATTTTATTATAATCACATGATTTAAGCTTGTCAAATTAACTCACAAAATGCATAAATATACATAATAACTTTTATTTATACATTCATATATTTAATGAAAAATATTAATTGAAATACATTGCGAATAATATAATAAATTGATTGATTGATTATTAAAATATTTGCTAATTTTAAACAAATTTAATAAACATCTAATAAAATAAATAATATATTATTAATTATCCACCAAAGTTATCTATTTAATTTTTTTTTACTTTTCTTTTTGTTTTATATTTTCTCTTTTTTGCAGAAATGAAATATATATTCGAGAGTAAGAAAAGAAGACAAAACATATAATGAATTCTTTACTTTTAATTAATGTGTTGGTGGCTGAGTAATTAAAATGTTTTTTTTTTTTTTTTTGTAATTCTTTACATTTTATTGACATTAGCCTTTGTTTTGTTTTTGTTTTTGTTTATAAAGTTTATTTGATATAACTTAATTAATAAATATAAAAAAGAAAGAACATTAAGACATTTAAAGAATTTTATAAAAAGAAATAACTTTCCATAGAAAAAATTAAGAGATAAGAAAAATACATATAAGTATTATATAGTATGTCTACTCGTATATACAACATACTTTGAATAATTTTTTATTTTTTATTATTAGCATTTAAATTGTACAGAGAGCATAAAAATATATATAACTAACTTTTAATTAAAATTAACTTTATCACAATTAATTATTGACTTAAAAAAATATTTTCAAAATGTAATAATTGAAAATTTTATATATTAAAAAAAAAAACTAAAATATTCACACTTTCACCATAATTTATTATTAATTAACACAACAGTTTATATTCTTTTTTTTTTCTTGATAAGGACGCCTCGTAGGATGTTGGTTAACTGTGTGAGCCCACATTCGCGTGGTCCTGTGTTCAAGTCCCGAGCCTGGCAAGGGAGTTTTTTCTAGCAGGGGTCTATGGGAGATATTCATAAAAAAGTAGCCCGCCGATCAAGAAAATCAAGGTAAAGGTTGATAGGACCCGTTTTATTGATCATAGAACATCTCATTAATTTATAACCGATTGGATAGGTGATCTATCCTTGCGTAAGATGTACAAAAGTCTGAGGTTTTTTCTTTCTTAATATTATTAATTAATTAAATATAATAAATATTACTGGATAATTATAAATTAAATAAAATGAATTTATAAATTTATATAATTTATTTAATAAAATAAAAATGTTTAAATTAACTTTTGAGATTAATTGGTATAGTTTTTTATGTTTTCTTAATTTCTTATTTTATTTTAAGCCATGTCCATTTTTTTTAATTCTAATATATAATAATATTTCTCTACATTTCCATATATATATATATATCAAATTCAAGCTTTTTCTTTTTTTTTATGTGAAGTACGATAAAAGATTTAACGAACAGAGAGTTTCTTCAATTGATATTTCTATATTATAAAAGACTGATTTTAAAAGTCGACCAACCAGACGATTCTATTTTGTTTTATGACTTATGGAATTGACTGATATGTACAATTTCAATATTTTTTTTCTTCAAATTTTTCGATTTCTGTTTCACAAATACGATTTTCTTTTACAAATGCTTCTTATTATATACACAAAAATAAAAATAAAAATAAAAATAAAAATAAAATATCCAATTATTTTTTATCAATACTAACTATTTTATATAAATTTGTTTATTTATTAATAAATAATGGATATAAAGTACATTGTTATTATAATCAATTATTAAAATAAAAATAAAAATCACGAATATCATTTAATTAATTTATTAATGTTTAACATTTTTAACCACATTATGAAATTTAAATAACCTATATTTTTTTATATGTACTTATTTTATTATTTATTAAGGTAATCAAATTTTTAGATAATATTTGTTTATATTTATTTGATTATTTCTGTATATCTTAATTAATAAAAGTAAAAGCAAATTCACTAATATTCTTGCATATGGATCTAGATAAATATTGTTTTTTATTATTATTATCATTATTATTCTATAGCTATTAATACAATAGGTATCTGGTTCACCGAGCCGCCGTTCAAGTAATTTAAAAGAACATAAATTAAAAAAAAATAGTCATGAAACATATACTCCTTAAACGTCCGCTCATTAATGCACTGAAAGTCCGAAAAGTATGGCCTGTATTTTGTATTTAAGGAAGGGCTGCCTGGCGTAGTTTTTGACGTCATTTAAATTTCCTATTTTAAATTAAGAAAAAACTAATTAAAGTTCTGAAACAATTTGAAATAATTTAAAAGTACGAATTAATACACTGAAAGACACATATGAATATAACAAAATATTTATAATTTTATTTTATTTATAATATTTTGTATTTAAGAAAGCAAACGTAGTTGCTGACGTCATTTAAATTTCCTATTTTAAATTAAGAAAAAACTAATTAAGATGATTTTCCCGAGACTGAAACCAATACAGATTGATTTTTATTTATAAAAATTAACTATGGTATGAATTTCAAAAAAATCCTTAGAGCGGTTTAATATTTCAAAAATACACATATATATATAGTACCGGGACCCCGAGCCTCGGCTCGGTACTTAAGTTAAAAAAAATGATTCATTATTATTGGATTTGGCTGGTAATATTAATACCTGGGACACCGAGCTCTCGCTCTACCCTTTAAAAAATATTGATACACAATTCTTTAATTATTTATTACAATTATTAAATGTTACACATTTGCATCAATCTGATTAAAATTAATGAACTTGTGCTCCTCAATAATACATAAATATATAATATATAGGTACATATATTTTTTTTCTATAGTGTTTTTTTGAAAAACTGTTTAGCGCCCCAAGTGGTTATAAAACAAACTAAAGACAAAAAAACGTGCTTTGCAGCTTTTCGGAATTAAAAAAGCAAAATTGGCAGTCGTGGGACTGGCCGACAGAAGTGAAAACTTCTGCGTAAGAAATTTTAAAACAGACGAAATTCGCGCTATTTCACGAGAAAGATGAATTTCATATGCATGTATATATATATATAACTTATATATTATTTTAAACATATATTTTAAACAAATTTGTAACTTATATTTATATATATATAAATACACAACTTTGTTTAAAATATTGCAATACGAACTGTTTTATAATTCTTATCTCTAACATAAAATATATATTTATTATGTGAAGTTCATTTCGTATAATTTTGATTATATATGTATATATGAAATGAACTTTACATAATAAATATATATTTATATGTTAGAGATAAGAATTATAAAACAGTTCTAATGACAATTCAAATTTCGCGCTCTGTTATAAGAAATTTGAAAGCAGACGTAATGAGCTAGCTTCATGGTGTTGGTCACGATCACGCGAGTTCTATACTTTTTCCCCATCCCGCAAAAGTGCTCATCGCCGCTAAAGAAGTTTTCACTTCAAAAATTATTTAATATTTGGAAATATATCTGACTTATAGAAAAAATGAATATTAATTAAAGAAAGAAATTGTTTTTAAAATATCCTGAATAATATGTAACAATTTTCAAGATAGAAATTTATTACAATATTACAATTATTAACTGTTGCATCATTGCATCAATCTGATTAAAATGAATGGAACTTCGGGTACTCAATAATAATAAATAAAATAATATTAATAAATATATTAAATAATATTTTATTGAAAAAATATTAAAAATTATAAAACTATCTAAAACTTAATTAATAAAAGAACAATGAATAAATAAATATAGAATAGTAATTTATTAAGAAGTAAACAATAGATAAAAAGAAAAAAAAATAACAAAATCATTATTTTCATTTTTAAATAACGATTCACCCGGCGAGTTTCGAACCGACGAAATCCACTCGTTAAAACATCTCTCTAGCCACTGTACTATATATGTTTAGATAAAAAATTGTCATTTTTTTACTGTCTTAGCAGGCAGATTTGATGTTTTTTATTTTATTTTTTTTTTTTGAGAGAGATTAATAAATATCTATATATATTTTATTAAAAATAAATATTTTTAATTTTATTTCGAAATTAAATAATAAATTTTAAAATATTTTAAATAAAAAAAAATATTAATACAAATAAAAATGGAGGCCAATTTTGACGTTTTCCATATATAATTTTCAATTAAGAAATTAATAATGAAGCTGAATGTTTCAAGAGATATCATCAATAAAACTTAATTTTTCTTTATAAATACTATATCTAGTGTGAATTTGAAAAAAATCGTTAGAGCGGTTTTTGAGAACCAATATATATAGATAGATAGATATATACAATTTTAGCTAGCATAATAAGATAAGATATATATATATATATACAATTTTAGCTAACATAATGAGATTAGATATATATATATATTTATATATATTGTTAAAGTATATTAAAGTTGGTAACCCTGCACCTTCTTACCTGTATATATATTTATAGTATGACCTTAGAGTAAATGTTCACCTTGTATTAAAAACACATTCAAACTCGAACAGTGCATTTTCATTAAACACATTTAAAACTCCAACAGGTTATGGGCCCAGGTAAACACTGCGGGTAATTGGGTGATAATTGGAAATATTTTTTAATCTTAAAAGGATTTTTTTAAAAAATGGAATTTCTTAAAATTGAACCACTACACCGACACAACTATGATACCTGGAAGATTCAGATGGAAGCCATCCTAGTAAAAAATGGATATTGGAACATAGTCTCCGGAAACCAAAAAAGGTCAAATATTGATGAAAAAGATACGAAAGGGATTGAAAAATGGGATCTCCTGGACCAAAAAGCTAAGTCTGATCTAATTTTATCAATAACACCTAGAGAATTAAGGATAGTTAAAAATTTAAATAGCTCAAGTGAAATATGGAATAAATTAAAGGAAACCTTTGAAAGTAAAGGTCCAGCCAAAAAGGCTTATTTGTTAAAGAAACTAATTTTAAGTAAAATGAATATAAGTGATAATATGGATGACTATTTAAATACATTTTGTGAAATTATAGAAAAATTAAAAGATATTGAATTTATAATAAATGATGAACTATTATGTATAATATTATTATATAGTCTACCAGACGAATATGAAAATTTTAGATGTGCTATAGAAACAAGGGACACTTTGCCATCTTTAGATAATTTAAAAATAAAATTATTGGAAGAGTTTGAATGTCGGGGAAGTCAAGGCGATTCCTCAAATCAAAGTAACTTTATTAAAAATAGAAATAAAAATAGACCTATTAATAAAAATTATAATTTTAAAAATAATCCTTACAAAAATAATTCTTTAAATAAATATAATGAAAATAATAATAATAAATATAATACGAATAAAAAACATAATTTTTTCAACAGGGATAAAAGGTCAACTGACTATAATAAATTTAGTAATTCAAATAATGAAATTAAAAATAAAATTATATGTTTCCGTTGTAAGGGAGAAGGCCATAAAATTTCTCAATGTCCATCTAAGTCGACTCATATGTTAGCCCTAAAAGTCACTGATGATAAAAATGATTGGATTTTAGATTCTGGCTGTACAAATCACATGATAAATAATAAAGAATTACTGGAAAATATAAGACATCCAAAACTAAGTTGTTTAACACTAGCCGATAACAGTAAAATAAATATTGATTGTATTGGTGATATGATTATTAACATAAATAATAGACAAATTGAATTAACAGATGTACTATATGTTCCCAAATTAAAAACGAATTTATTATCTGTCGGGTCATTTACTGATAAGAATTTTGAAGTTTTATTTAAAAATCATAATGCATTTATAACGAATAATGACGAACTAATGTTTACAGCTAAGAAAAAGGAGAACGGATTATATTATTTAAATGAAAATATTAAAAATAAAGATAAAAATGATTTTTCATATTATTTAAATAAAAATAAATTATCAAAATTAGACATATGGCATAAAAGATACGGACATTTAAATGAAAGAGATTTAAAACTAATAACCAAATCAGATCAAGTTTTCGGTTTAGACCAAAGTATATTAAATGAAAATTTAAATAATTGTGAAATATGCATTAAAGGAAAATTATCTCAAACACCTTTTAAAAATTCAAATTCACAGAAAAATTTAGAAATATTGGAAATAATCCATACAGATATTTGTGGACCATTTAGAACCACGTCTATCGGTGGAAATAAATATTTCATTACTTTTATAGACGAAGCAAGCAGATATTGCGAAGTTAAATTTCTAAAATACAAAAGTCAAGCTTTTGAAGCATTTATTGAATATAAAAATTATATTGAAAACATGACAAATAAAAGGATTAAATATTTGCAATCAGATAATGGAAAAGAATACATTAATAATAGATTTAATAATTTTTTAAAAAAATCAGGAATTAAGCGAAGATTAACAGTTCCTTATACGCCCCAACAAAATGGATTATCTGAACGTATGAACAAGACTCTATTGGAGATGACGAGATGTATGTTAATACAAGCAAACCTAGAACATTCTTTTTGGGCAGAAGCAGTAATAACTGCATGTTATTTAAGGAACAGAAGCCCAACATCATCTTTAAAGGGACAAATACCTTATAACATCCTTACAAACAAAAAATTTAATGTCTCACATTTAAGAACTTTTGGTATGAGAGTACATTTTTTAAATAAAAATAATAAAAATAAATTAAATTCAAGAACAATTGAAGGAATTTTTATAGGTTATTGCGAGGAAAGCAAAGCTTATAGAGTATATGATCCCATGACCAGAAGGGTACATATTACTCGAGATATTAAATTTATAAACGAATTTCATAATAAAAATGGAGATAATTTAAAATTTAATGATTTATTAGAAGAAAATTCAAAATACAACAGCTTGGACATAATGATTGATAAACATAATAATGATGCATCTTTAGAAAGTGATATAGACGAAAATAACATTGACCAACAGAGAGGAAGAGGACGTCCTAAAATGATTAAAAGTGGAAATAGGGGAAGACCCAGAAAAGTCTATCAATACAAAAAATCCGAAAGTGAAAATGATGAAGAAACAATTCCCAGCTCTAGAGACAGTGATGTCTTAAGTTCAGAAGATGAACTCTCGATAGAAACGACCGAAGGAGAGGTCCAAGGACTTAATGTAGAACTGAAAATTAAAGATGCACTATTGCAAGAAGACTCGAACTTATGGAAAACAGCCATGAGGAAAGAAATGATTACATTAATTAAAAACGATACTTGGACAATGGTCAGGAAACACGAAAATCAAAATATAGTGGGTAGTCGTTTTGTCTTAACGACCAAAAATGATAATACTAAAAAGGCCAGGTTAGTCGCCAAGGGATATAGCCAAACTTATTCTATAGATTATTTTGATACTTATTCACCTGTCGCCAGAATGAGCAGCGTGAGGACACTAATGGCTAAGTCTATAGAAGAAAAGTGGTACATTGAACAAATGGACGTGGAGGCAGCGTATTTAAATGGTGAACTGGAAGAGAACATTTACATGGAATGTCCTGAAGGGTTTAACGACATATTGAAAGATTTAGTCGAAAATGAAAATGAAAATATAAAAAAGATTGCATTACAAATGATAAAAGACTTTAAAAAAGGGAAAAATATATTAAAATTAAAAAAGGCTATATACGGATTGAAACAATCCGGACGCCAATGGTACAAAAAATTAGACATAAAATTAAAAAATTTAGGAATGTCTCCATTGGAGAGTGATCCATGCATATATATTAAAAATAATAATAATAATAATAAAAACGTATTAATATTAATCATTTACGTGGATGATATAATCATAATAGGATCAAATAAAAAGGATATTAATGAATTTAAAAAGAATTTGTCTAATGATTTTAACATGAAAGACATGGGAGAAATAAATCAATTTTTAGGCATAAAGTTTGAATACGATAGAGATAAAAACGTCTTAAGTATGCCTGCTGATTTTCTCACGAAAACCGTCTCAAAGATCAAGCAAGAAGATTGTATGAGAAGACTCAAGCAAATGAATTAATTAAAAAAAAAAAATGTTTATATTGTAAAATTGTATTTATTTATATTTTAATTATTCACTTGAAGGGGGTGTGTTAAAGTATATTAAAGTTGGTAACCCTGCACCTTCTTACCTGTATATATATTTATAGTATGACCTTAGAGTAAATGTTCACCTTGTATTAAAAACACATTCAAACTCGAACAGTGCATTTTCATTAAACACATTTAAAACTCCAACATATATTATAAATTTGGAAAAGTGATAATGTTCTTCTAAGTCATTTGAAAGTACTTTATATTTATTATCTTTGTTTCTGGGTTCTGGATGAAATGATTTGTGCACTGCGAAAAGGGAAATTGTAACATTTAAATACTTCACAGTTACGATTGGTATAATACTACCGTTTGGAATTGAACCTTGCATTTATTTTTATTATACATGGGAATGTATTTTGATCCATCATTGTTTATCTTCATTCCATTTAAATAGAATTAGATGAATACCACTCAATGAATCACTAGTATTCATTTCAAAATTCAAAAATTTCCATCTCTAGAATATTATTTTAAGGTCTTAGCAAGTATAAAACCTTCTCTATTTATTTTCAACATTGTATAAAATATGAAATTGAAATATTGAGTATCTTTATTAAACACTGTGTATTCTTTTATTTTTCTTTTAATTGAAATATTAAAAATAATATATGTATAAACATTTAGTTAAAACATTTAATGAATATTTTTGTATTTTTAATTTTTTTTTTGTTTTTTTCTATTTATACTTAGTAGTATAGACCGTTTCTTTCTTTTTTTGTAATCAAATATTCAGAACAAAATGAATACTAAATCTACTTGATTATTTTTTGTTTTTTTTTAATTTCTTCTCAAAAATATTTCTTCTTTTTTTAGTCAATTTTCAATTTTTTACAAAAGAAGTAAATTTCGTTGGCATGCCAAATTTTGTAGTATTTGTACTAATAAGCAGAAGGAATTAATGTCCGGCAATAAAAAATAATAGGAAAGACCGGGGGAGATAGTATAATAATTGAAAAAATATTATTTATTTATTTTTTGTATTTAGTAACGGCACAAGGTTGGTGTTTTAGTAAGTATTTAACATTGTTTTTTTTTTTACTAAATGTTTTGCATACTCCTTCAACGTGAGCTTATTTTTTTATTGATTAAACAATGTCTGGGAAGACGGTGGACACTTGTCCAACGTTTCCCCTTGTCGCTTTGCGCCTTGGAAATTTCGTCATAGCGGGATGTTAAATTTATCATCTTCTTATGTAGATATTATATTATCTATTGAAAAAGAAGTTGGAGAGTATGTAGCAGTACTGTAACAGTGTATTATTGTTATCTTTTAATATATAACTATACACATTTGTTTGTGTCTTATTTGACAAAATAACTGAAGAAATTCCAATACACCCCGATACCGATGTTAGCCATCTGACTTTTAAAAAATCTTAATCATTATGCTACTTTGAGAAATGTTCTAGTTTGCTTATAGCAACTTAGAAAAAAAAAAAAAATTAAAGAAACAAACTGTGTCCAAAGTCTCCCTAATCACTTGATCATTTCTCAAATGATAATTACTCATATTACGGCTTTTGTGACATGAATTCTTGGAACCCTATATCAAGTCTTTAACTATCCTTTAATAAAATATAATAATAATAATAATAATAAAATAATTTTTATACATTTGTTAAAATACCTCTATATTATAAATTTATCTTTAAAAGAGAGAGTCATTTAATCATTTATATAAAAAAAAAGCAATAACAAACTTTCCTTTTCATTTCTAACCAAATGTTATTCACTTTAACTGAATTTCAGATCAGCAGCAGCAAGCATTCGTTCTGTCAAAATAAAAAAAAAAAAAAAAAAAAAAAACGCCCAAACTCTCTCAACAGACATAGACACATTTCCACTTCCATAATCTTGCAATTCACTTCAATCTGAATCAAATCTATTTTAACTCATTCAGACTTTTGTACCTCTCTCTCTCTCCCACTATATATATATATATATATATATAGTGCCCTTCCAAATCCAGAATCAAATTTCAATTTACTAGCGTCAAAAAAATGTCCACCGTATTTTTTTTCTTTTTCGTGGTAATATTTGCTCACAAGACACTATCATATTGGTTTCAAATTATACTAGAATTTTTTTTTTTTTTTTTTTATTTTATTTTTTTTTTTTATTCTGTTGAGTATCCATTGATCTTGATACTCATTTCCATATGATGCTGATGTTAAACATTTGAGAATGTTTACCTTCTAGTTGATTGGATACAAACAGCGAGAGTGAGAGAGAGAGCTCAATGTCTGAAGCGAAATCGACAACATATTCCCATTGACAGGGAGGTGATGGTGATGTAAGGGGTAAAGGGTGAAAGTAGAAGAGGACGGGGGGGGGGGCAAATGCTCAATCTAAGGGATAATTCCATAAAGTTTAGAAACGGGGGCTTGGGAAATCATCCAACCATTCTATTCAATCAAAAGCTTAATGGTAAGGAAACATGAATATGAATCACTCACTCTAGTGCATATTACTATCTACATACATCCCATTTGAATTAACACTCTTTTTATTTTAATTTTTAGAGTTAAATGAATATCTTTCAAAAATCAATTATTTAAGTAGCTTAATGAAAAAAAAAATTCAAACTTTTCTATCGTTTTTCCCTTTAATATAATTAAAACTTTTATATAACTCATTTAAAAAAAAAAACTAATAGTCTTTAAATAATTATTCTTTTAAAAAAATATCAAAAAAAAAATCAATTTCCATTAATATTGATAAATTATAAAATACATAATACTACATAAGTACTATATAATAATATTAATTATAATAAAAGTATAAATTATCCAATTGATATTCTAATTATGTTAAAAAATTATTTTCAAATAATACTTATATAATAAAATTTAAAATTAGGCTCATTTGTTACAAAGACATAGGATTATCATGTTGTTGATATATTATTGGTAGTAAGTAAAGGGTGTTTCATAAAGTACGCAATTTTTAAAAATGCAATAAAATCAGCCAAAATCGAAGCAAAATTCAAAATTTTTATTTAATTTCATTCAACATATACTTCGATTTAATAATGAAAAATAATATCGAGCATTTGTCCACATCCACTTTCTCTGCAGGCAGTCATAACGATAACTCTTTCGCAAACGTCCCTATCGATTTCGCCGATTACCCGTTGAATTTTCATCTTCAGTTCGGTAATCGTTTGAGGTTTGTTCACGTAAACTTGTGACTTCGTCGTCCTCTTGTTGTCTAGCCAAAATTCAATCGTTGAATTTTCGCCGTTTTGCATGATCTGCTGGTTTCAGCTCTTATGTCAACTGAATCTTGCAGGATGCATATGAAGATCTTTTTTCAGTATTCGATGCACCGAAGATGTTGACATACCCAGCTGTTGTGAACGACGGCGAAGCGACTTCACACTGTCTTGCACTACCGCAATGTTTTGTTGCGTTCGAACATTACGGTTTCGATCGGGCGATTTTCTGGTTGCAACTGACCCAGATTCTTCGAATTTTTGTACCAACCTCGAAAATGTTGTTGCGGTCGGGGCATTGTCACGTCCAAAGATCGTGCGAAGTTTTTGGACAGTCTCTGCATAGCACTCCCCGTTTTTGTAATGAGTTTTAACAATAAGAATGCGTTGCTCGATACTGAACCGCTCTATAACTACAAAATGGAAAACGACAAATGGTCTTCTAATCGGAGTGATAAATAGATAACGAAAATGATAGGAGCAGTGCGGACAATCTTCAAACAAAAAAATCGCGCGCAATTAAAAAACTGCGTACTTTATGAAACACCCTTTATAATATATACTTGGTGCACCGGATCTGTCGATTGATTCTTTAAAAAAATACTTTTTTATGAACTGAAAATGTTCATTCCTTCAGTTCAGAAATGTTATCCATCTAAATTTAAACCTAAAATAATTGAACCTATTTATTATACGTATTAATAATAGAGAGTTTGTATTATAAATAAAAATACTACCAACATATTAATAATAATTATTATTTTAGTTTTTACAGATAACAAATGACAAACTGAGTCGAGGCAACAATATAAAGGTAGCGGGTGGGTACTTCTCTACGATCCCGGTGGAGAACAGACCTACTTCAGGGACTAGCGACCCTGCCTACGTGAGCTCCTGTTCCCCTAAACTCCTTTCTTCTATCCTTCTTCCATTTATTTTTCTATCCTTCCCTGTTGCCGGGCATCAGCGACAAGAATAATTTCGGACCGGTTTAGTTCTGGATATTCGCAGACGAGAAAAGCACTAATTGAAGCTGAGCTGCGAAGATGCGATGCAGAAGATGCACTAACTACGACGTCTCAAATATGAGACTACGTAAACGAAGAATATATTTATATATGTCTTAGGCAAATGGTAATTTTAGAAAAAAACATTTGCCTAGGCTAAAGCCATTTTTGGTTAAATCTTTGTTGGAGAAATAACTTAAACTATTATTTCATTTCAATTTGACTAGGAAAATAGCAGAAGAAACAGAAAAAATCCCCAAATATTATTTATTTTCAAAAAAATCTTTTAATCAATTAAAACATTTACAAATATTTTTATACTTGAATTCTTTGATAATATTGTTAAATACAGGTATATTTTATTTATAATAAACTGTCTAATACTAAATTTTTATAATTTATTTAGGTATTTTATTTATATCAAACGCGGATTTTTATTTTGACATTTACATTAATTTCGAACATAGAACTGCACTGAAGTTATAGCAAGCAGAAGTTAGATAAATATACAATAAATAACTAAAATTTTTTTGAATAATTTCGTAATTGGCTAATGTATGATAATTGTTAAAGATATTTGTCTAAGCCTAACAAAGATTTAGCCAAATAGCTTTTTGCCAGTAAAAACAAATTGCCATTTTCCTATGACATATTATATATATATATTAGTCCAGTCATTTGCTTCTACAAAAACCTATAAAAAATAAATCAATTCTTACATTACTTTCATTGATAATTATATATATATATATGTAAAATAATAACAACAGAATTTATTATATCCAAAAAGGAATTTAATTTTCAAGTTTATTTCTTTTAAATTATTTTACAAGTTTATAAATAAAATATATACAAATGGATAAATAATAAAATGAGTAAATTAAATGTCGATAACACATATAAATAGATAAATAATAAATGAGTAATTAGATGTCCGCTAGAGGGTGATATAAGTAGGTAGAGGTAACTATAAATATTTTACATCTTACCCCCTTAGGCTTTTTCTTCAGAAGAAAAAGGTGTCAATTTACTGCAGTGGAAACAGTTTGATAATTTTTTTTTTTTTTTCCACAGTCAACCTCGTATATGGATGAGGAAATTCTTTTTGTTATTTTGAATGGGCCCATCCTTACTTTATCCGTTTTCCTACGGTTTATTTTATTCCCATTCTCGATGTATACCATCTCGCCTATTTTAAATTCTTTTTTTTTTCTATTTTTATCTATCCTTTCTTTATTAGTATGGAAACTTTTTTCGGAATTTTGAAAAGCTTCTTTCCTGGCCTGTTCCAGATTATCTTCCCCAAAAGTGATAGGAGAAATTGTTGATTTTATACCCAAAAGTAAATATTCAGGTTCAAATTTTGTTGAACTATGAATTGTCTTGTTGTATTCCTTTGTACAATCTTCTGCGATTTTAGACCACGCTCTATTATCACCACTATTTATTTTGCATCTTATTCTATTAACAAGAGTTTGGTTTAGTCTCTCATTTAGGCCATTAGATTGGGGACAATCTATTGATGTAAATACAAGTTGTATATTTTTTTTATTTAAATAGTTTTTAAATTCTTGAGAATTAAATCCAGAGTATTGGTCTGTCAAAATCATTTTAGTTTCCTTTCCTTTTGTAACTGGATCTATTAATTTGATAAATTCTTTAGCGTCTTGACCTGTCGAAGTGGAGATCCAAGCGTATCTGCTAAAGTGATCCACTAAAATGTGCATAAATCTTTTCGGTGATCTGTTCCCGGCGAATCCTCCTACCGTATCAATGGACATAATTTCATAGGGTTTACTTGGAGGCCCTAATTTCGACATTAATCCAATTGTTCTTCCTTTACGAGTTTTGTTTTCTTTACAAATCTTGCAATTTTCACAAAATGAATTAATTAGTCGATCCATATTTTTAAAATAATAATAGGGTCTTATTTTCCTTTTTAATTGAGCATTTCCTATATGACCATAATATTCATGAACGAGCTTTATTAATTTTATACCAAAGTCAATTGAAATATATATCCTTGCTCTGTTATTTAGATTTTTAAAAAAAATATTATTTCGTTTTTCTGTTTTTTTATCATTTTCTATTTCTTTAAAATTTTCTTTTTGATCTTCAATTATTTTTTTTATTTCTATTAAATTTACTACTTTAATTTCGTCTTCATTTTCAAAGTATTCTAATATTGGTTGTCTTGATAAAAGGTCTGCCAAAATATTGTCTTTCCCTTTTTTATAAATGATTTTAAAATTAAATTGAGATAGATAATTGACTAAATCTCCCAATATTTCATCTGTTCTGCTCTTTGTTCTTAAATTTTCTAAGGGTTTATGGTCCGTACAAACTCTAAATTCTCGGCCCATGACATAAAATTGCCAATATTTTATTGCTTCTTTAATTGCTTTACACTCCAGGTGAATAATATCCATTTTCTTTTCTTTTTCTGATAATTTCCTAGAAAAATAAGCAACTGGATGCAACATACCATTAATTTGTGGTTGTTTCAATACTGCACCAATTCCTTTTAAACTAGCATCTGTTTCAATTATTATTTCTTTGTCTGTATCATATATTGCTAAAATGGGTGAGGAACATAAATATTCTTTAATTAAATTAAAACTTTCATCACATTCTTTTGTCCATTCAAATTTTACATTTTTTTTTTTTAATAATCGATGAAGTGGTTCAAATTTTTCTGTACTGTTTTCAATATATTTTAAAAAAAAATTTATTGATCCTAAAATACTCCTTACACCAGATTTATCTGTTGGTTTGTTTAGTTTTCTAATAGCAGCCAAATTTTCAATTGCTGGTGATATTTTATTTTCTTGTATGAAATGTCCAAGATATTTCACTGAATTAGAAGCAAATTTACATTTTTCATATTTTAGTTTGAAACCCACTTCGTCTAGTATTTCAAAAGTTTTTTTTTATATGTTTCATATGTTCCTCCCATGTTTTAGAAAATATTAAGATATCATCGATATAATTTATAGAGAATTCGTCTAAACCATTCCTTCTTAAAATATTAGATAATGTCCTTTGAAAAATCGCTGGAGCATTTTTAAGACCATATGGTAATACTTTAAACCTAAATTTCCCAAATTTTGTAATAAATGCGGTTTTCTCTCGATCATTTTCTCTTAAAGGAATGTTCCAAAAAGCCGAATTTATATCAATTATCGAAAAATATTTACAATTAGGTATCTTTTCAATAACATCATTTATAGTTGGAAATGGAAAACATTCTGGTATTATCAATTTATTTAATCTTCGGTAATCAATACAAAGTCTTGTCCTCCGACCATCCTCTTTTTCGAATGCAAGTGTAACTGGTGATGAAAAACCTCCATCTGATTCCTCAATTAACTTTGCCTCTAATAATTTTTTTATCTGATTTTGTATTTCTCTCTCGTCTATTATATTGCATTTATAAGGTCGTGAATTAATATATTCCTCTTTAATTAATTTAATCTCACCTTCTTTACATTTTACTTTTCCAACATCAAATTTATTTTTAGCAAATATATTTTTGAAATTTTCTATTATCGTTTTTAATTCTATAATTTTATTCTTATCTTCTATATAATCCAATTCATTCATATTTATTTGAAAATCGTTAACATTATTTTTTATATTTGTTGGTTTTATTTTTATAATATTCTCATCATCTATTTTCTGAAAAATTTTTAAATTTTCATTTTGTATGAGTCTGAATTTCTTTATTGCGTCGAGTCCCAACAGTAAATCATAAGAAAATTTGTTATTTTTAATTACATAAGTATTTAGATTCTCCGTAATCTCTCCGATTTTCAAACTAATATTTGCCCGGCCTTGACAGAAATTTTTACCACTAAGTGTTCTAAATATAGATTTGTTTTTTTCTAATTTTAACTTTAAAATATTTAAAAGTTTTTTATTTAGTAAGCTTACATTCGAACCACTATCATAAATAGCTTTTATATTATACTTATTGTCTATTAATACATTTATTTTTATAAGTGGATTAAATTCTTCCGGGCTTTTTAGTTTAAAGAATCATAGTTTTCATTTATTTTAAAATTTTCTTTTTCATTTAAATTACTTTCTTGTTTTATCTTTAAATTTTTATTTCTACATATATTTTCAGAGTGATAACGGTTTGGCCAACCAAAAGATTCGCAAATTGAGCACGAAAATTTTTTTTTTTTTTGTATCACTTGTATTATTTTTATCTATATTTTCGTTTTTATTAAAATTTTTATTATAATTCGTTTTAATTTTATTAAATTCATTTGATAAATATTCAATTTTCTTTAATTCGGAAAACAATGTTTCAATTGTTTTTATTTTTTCATAATCTAGTCTATTTTGAAATTTTTCAGGGAGTCCCATCACTATCATATGAATCCTAGACTGTATTGTTCCACCGTTCTCTATTTCAATACATAGTTTTTCTTTTGTAATTGCATAATCGATGATGGACCCTCCTAAATATTTAAAATCAAAAGCTTTTTTTATTTTTATCCAACTTATATCTCTAAATGTATTTTGAAAAGATTCTTTCCAAAGATTCCATTTATTTAATCCAAATTTTGTTAAATTTGTATCATACCAGTCTTTTGATATGCCTAGTATATAAAATCGAAGCGTTTCAATAATATTAGTCTCATTCACTATATTATTTCTAAAACATTCATTTTCAAATTTTTGAATCCAAATTATTGGATCTTGATTTTTATTAAATTTTTCTAAATTTAATTTTTTTTCAATATCATAAAAATTAAAATGAGTTGCACTTAGCTGTAGTTGTAATTTTTCAATTTCCATTTGCAAATTTTTCTTTTCTTCTTGATCGAAGTTGATTTCATTAGAAATTTCTTCTAACGGAATTTTATTAAAAGAAATATTTTCACCTTCATCAAAATAAATTTTTTTAAGTTCTTCATTTAATTTTATACCAATTTTACGATATCCTTGAATGGGTTTTATAGCCAGCATTGAACTCTTAATTATAGAGTTTGAAAGTAATATGGGATGATTTTGAACTTTCCTTGATTCTTCTGGCAACCTATACCATAGTTCTTTGTCTTCGGATAACCCAGAAATTTCATATTCATTTTCTTCCTTTTTCACAATATGTACATAAAAAAATTTTTTTTCCATTTTAAAATTGAAAATTAATTTGTAAAATAATAACAACAGAATTTATTATATCCAAAAAGGAATTTAATTTTCAAGTTTATTTCTTTTAAATTATTTTACAAGTTTATAAATAAAATATATACAAATGGATAAATAATAAAATGAGTAAATTAAATGTCGATAACACATATAAATAGATAAATAATAAATGAGTAATTAGATGTCCGCTAGAGGGTGATATAAGTAGGTAGAGGTAACTATAAATATTTTACATATATATGAGTTTATGAGTTGTTATGGAATTCAAAAAATGTATCAATGCGTTAATCATTTAAAATTTAGATGTATTTTTGAGTTCTACATTAGAATTATTAATTTTATTGACTTGAATGTTATTTCAGTTTAATGTTGAGTCCCTCGGTGGGATGTTTAATGATGTTTAGGATGCTGATAAAGAAAACAAAGCCAATTTTAACTGAATATATTCAAATATAGTTGGATTTGTTTGAAAGCCTAGACAATAATTATTCACTTAAGAAATGAAATGAAAATTTGCAACGATATTGATTTATGTACTTTTTAAATAATTATGTTATAAGTACTCTACATCTTTTAAATATATATTTATATTGTAGGAAATAATTTAATTTTGTAATTTAAAGTTTATATTTACTGAGGGCGCTGCGTGTAGGCGATCTCAGTGCCACCTTTGCCCTAAAGCGGTGCCTGTTGTTGCATTTTCCGTACACTTTGTTGTTTGTTATGTTCAAGTTAAGTTAATGTTTATGTTTATGTTTAAAAATTATTAATATTGTTTGTTTAAAGTATTTATTCTTATTAAGAAATACCCTATAATATTAAACTCAATAAAAATTTAATATTTTTCTGAAGAAGGAGTGATAAGAGATTCTTGGAGTTGTTTCCGTTTCGGGTACGAAATACCATATCTTATTAATTTTCCATCTTGTAATTTAAAAAGTGACCAGAGACCTTTGTTACTTAAACATACATGATATACTAAAATATATACTTAAATAAAATTAATAAATAATAATGAAGGATGATTGTAAATTGATAGGAAAATTAATTAACTAATAATATGAACTATGAATATTTAAGATTATTATTTAAAATAAATAAATAACAAAATATATGAAACAATTTCATATAATTTAAAAGAAAATAAATTAAAAAAAGTAGTCAAAAAACATATAGCCCTTAAACATACGTACATATTAATGCACTGAAAGACAGAAAAGTATGGCCTGTGGATATAACATAATATTAATTTATATTTCGTAATTTGATTACAAAATATTATTAAAATAAATATTTTTTAAATTTATATATATATATATATATATATATATATATCTTTGATAGTTTTTCACATGATTTTATATTTATTTATAATATTTTGTCGGTTTTTTTTATTATTAAAATTCCAATTTTTTAAATTAAGAAAAAACTAACAAAGATGATTTTTCCCGAGGCTGAAACCAATACAGATCGATTTTTCAATATAAATGTAGAGATGTGGACAGGGCCGCGGCGTGCACGTGTGCAAGGTGGGCGCTGCCCACGGGCGCCTCGTGTAGGGGGCGCCAAACTGACCATACTTTTTTATTTTATTTTAAGTGTTTTAAAAATGAATCAATATAATTGTGGACGTGAATCCTACGACACGTTTAAATATATTTTCCAAATTTGTTTGTTTTACTGCGTATCTTTCTAACATTGCCCGTAACTGTAGCTTCGGGTGAACGAAGCTTCTCTAAGTTAAAAATTATAAAAACGTATTTGCGTTCGACATTGTCGCAGGAGCGCTTAACAGATCTTTCTATGATAGCACTAGAAAATGAAATCATGGATAACTTAGAAATATATGATATTATTAAAGGTTTTGTAGCTTCAAAGGCTCGAAGAATCCGAATTGTATAGTTTTGTGATGGAATTTCATATTGTATTATGTTTTCATTTTTGAATTTTTTTTTTATGTTTATTTTCTAGAAATTTAACCTTGTTTTCTATTGTTAATGAGTTAATTATTTTGTTATTTCCTATTATTATGTAGAGAAATTCCTCTGTATGCATAAACACAGTTTTCAAAATTAAATGTTTTATTTGCTTTTATTGTTCTATTGATAAAGGGGGCGCTTTTTAAAAATTTGCACACGGGCGCTTTGCACCCACGTCGCGGCCGTGGATGTGGAGGGGGTCTGGTCGGTGTTTAGTATAAATTATCTCGATGGAGGAACAGGAAAATTTCTTGTTTGGGCTTTTTTCAATAAAAGCTTATAGATTTAATTAAAATGGTTTATTTACAAATAAATATACAAATATAAACACTTTCAATAGCAATTTTATCTAAAATCACGGCCAAAATCCTTGCGGATGTCCGGGCCACGATTTATATATAATTTAAGAAAACTTTTCCTGGGTCGACACCAAAGGCCTGGACCCAAGCACGGATGGTGACCGGGAATCCCGCGGCATTTCCGTTAGCCTGGGTTATATTTAACAATCTAGGGTGTCGACAAGGGAGTGGAGTGAGGAAGTTAAGACCCCCTGTCGCCGATGATCCCTTGACCTCAATTTCTTCAATTCCCACATAAATATTATCTATGGTGGGAATTTCTAAAAAATCCTTCGAGCTATTTAATATTTCAAAAATACAATTATAGTAGTAATAGTAGTATAATAATATAATAATAAGATAAAATACATAACAGGATGTTAAATGTTGATAAACTGAATAATGAATGGAATAATTTGCCAAATTGTTTATTAAATTCATACTTGCTTCATTCTCTTGCCATTTCTATTATCTATTCTTACATAAGTAATCCAATCGTATGATAATTCAATTTTATTTAATAGGATTTAATTCATATTTAAATCAACAAATCAACAACTGTGATTTATTTATTTATTGATTTCTTTGCTTTTTTACTATCTGGCCAGAGATAGTATTGCGATCATTAAAATTTTCGATGTCGAGATTTTGATGTTTTTATACGTTTTGAAGGTTCCTGAATCATTTTCACTAAGGTTGAGAAAAATGTCTGTGTGTATGTGTGTATGTATGTAGACAAGTTTACGCAAAAACTGTTTGAGCTAGAATCATCAAATTTGGTAAACGGGCATTATTCCAAATTCGTAGTTTTCTATTAACTTTTGAGAAATGTAGCTCAACCGGAAGAGGGTCATTACCTACAACGTTTTGATTTTTTTTCTCTAAAGTGACCGTAAAAATAAAGATATAGGTTTGATAGTTTTTCACATGATTAAAAATTGTATAAAACTCCTATATATAGAATTTCAGCTTGATTAAATCGTTGAAAGTACCAGAATTAATTAATTAATTAATTGATAGCACGTGACGTGGTGTCATCAACAAAGAACCAAGCATTTGAAGAAATATTATTTATTAATTTTAATTTTAAGTATGTTAATTAATCTAATTCAAATTGCGAGATAGTCGTGTGGAGACACTCCAGCTTATTTTATTATTATTTTTGCAGAAATCAAGAAAAAATGATCAATTATTATATTAAAAATATTTTATTTTAAAAACAAGAATTGTATAATTTATTTTTTATTTATAAAACCGTAGTCACATTTAATGTTTTTGTTTAAAGTATTTGTTTTGAAAAATTTACAAGTGCCATATTTTTTTTTTTTTGAGTATCGCATTTCATTGATACGAGATATTATATAGCGTCAAGAGGGACAAAGATCCGCATTTTTTGTTTGGGATTATTTTTTGACCTTGCTGTTAAAGATACAATACACATACAATGAAACATCATTTGAAAGCATAATATTTTAACCATATTTCGTGATTTTATTACTTTCCAAAACATTAACATAAGAGTAGTCGAGGCATTTAAACAAACAAATATCTTCTATATGCGGATCTTTGCCCCATCGATTGAGGTATATGATACTTTATAGATGATTTATTTTAATTTCAAATCTTTAGCACTCTATTTAATTATTTAAATATACTATTTCAAAGCTATATAAATTATTTATTACTTTATATCTTTTAGAAAAATTTTTTTTTTTTTTTGTTTTTAGTTTATTTTATTTTATTTTATTTTTTTTTTATAGAAAAGTTTCATTTTTCTTTTTTAACTCTTAACTTCTCACACGTTATTTGTAGTCTTTAAACCTCCTCTAAACTCTTTCTCCCTCTCTTTCTATCTTTCTTACGTTTCATGTTAATAAGACCGATTGAATTTCAAACACGTTAATACATTCTGGTTTTAAAATGGCGACCCATTTGTTGTGAATAAATAATAGGATTTTGACGTGTGGAGGACGTGACATGCCTTGGAAAAGTTCACCTAGAATGTGGGTGGTTTAGATAGTCGGGTAAGGGCGTATGTGTATGTATGTATGTGTGTGTGTGTGTGTGTGTATGCGTAGATGGTAACCGCTATTAAGCTTTTGACCAGGATCAGGACCAACCTGGACTCTTGATGTTTTATTCACCAACAAGTTGCCAAATCGTAGACGATACGAATATATTTTTATAAAAACCATCAAAAAGTATTTTTTGTCAACATTCAAAAAAATAAGCTGGAGTGTCTCCACTCGATTATCTCGCAAATTTGAATTGGATTAAAAATAACATAATATATTATATTTAAATTAAATTTAATTAATTATAAATTAACATAATTAAAATTAAAATAAATAATATTTATTAAACCAGCGCATGTTTGGCTTTTTGTTGATGGCACCACGTCACGCGTTGGCGCGTGAGATTTGAAGTGTTAAAAAATTAATTCTGGTACTTTCAGTGATTCAATCAAGCTGAAATTCTTCTCTACATACATACACACATACAAACACAACACACACACATTTTTCTCAACCTTAGTGAAAATAATTCAGGAACCTATAAAAACATCGAAAATTTTCGTGATCGCTATACTATCTCGCCAGAGATAGTAAAAAGTACAGTACATTATTATTTTAAATTTTTTTGTTTTTTTGTTTTACTATACTCCATTCTTTTTTTTAATCAATTTTATTAAGTTAAAATTAAATTACAATGGGCCGAACACCACATGGAAGCATATGTGTATTGATTTCCATATGCTGAATAAAGTAAAGAAAAAAGATTCAAATCCAAAGGCCAATTTCACTTCATTATTGGATGGTCTATATCTAGATTCAAGTTTTAAAACAGACATCGGAATTTTTCATTAATAAGTAAATAAAAAATAAATGAATGTTTCGAAATACTGAGGAAATGAGTAGGATTTAATAAGTTGTATTTCAATGTCATATCATCACCACTATCGTTGTTTATCTTTTATCGTTTCATTGAAAATACTGAATTTATTGAGCTACCATGATTAAACTATAATTATCACTATAAATATCTGTATTTACATATAAAAATAAATAAATAAATAAATAAATTGTATACCTAGAAAAAATAATAAAAACCTATTTTAAATTAATTTAGAGATAGTATTGCGATCACGAAAATTTTCGTTGTTAAGATTTTGATGGTTTTATACGTTTTGAAGGTTCCTGAATCATTTTCACTAAGGTTGAGAAAAATGTCTGTGTGTGTGTGTCTGTGTATGTAGACAAGATTACGCAAAAACGGTTTGAGCTAGAATTATGAAATTTGGTACATAGGCATTATTCAAAATTTGTAGTATTCTATCAACTTTTGAGAAATGCAGCTCAACCGGAAGAGGGCCATTACCTACAACGTTTTGATTTTTTGTCCTCTAAAGTGACCGTAAAAATAAAGATATATCTTTGATAGTTTTTCACATGATTAAAAATTGTATAAAACTGCTTTATATAGAATTTCAGCTTGATTGAATCACTGAAAGTACCAGAATTAATTTTTTAACACTGCAAATCTCACGCGCCAACACGTGACGTGGTGCCAACAACAAAAAGCCAAACATGCGCTGGTTTAATAAATATTATTTCTTTTAATTTTAATTATGTTAATTTATAATTAATTAAATTTAATTTAAATATAATATATTATGTTATTTAATCCAATTCAAATTTGCGAGATAATCGAGTGGAGACACTCCAGCTTTTATTTTTCATCTCAACCATTTACCATACATTTATTTTTAATCAATAATTTCATTTATTATTCCTAATTTACAATTTTTTTTTTTTTTTTAATGAAAGTTGAAAGCAAATACTTATTTATGTTGATGATGTTGATAAATTCTTATTAACAACTGTTTCCAATTACAAATATGTTTTATTTTTGTTTTTGTTTTGTACTTATAGAATGAAAAAGTAAACAGGATATTAGTAATTAAATAGGATTTGGTCCTTGAATGTTTTGCCAATAAAGAAAAAAAAAAAAAAAGAAAAGAAGCTGGAGCCAATTTTGCTATATATTGCAGCCATTAAGTTATATCAAAATAAATCAAAGCAAAAACGATCTATTTTTTGGCCGATGCCTTCTCTTTCTCTTCAATAGATCTAAATTAAGAGCCTTCTTCTGGCATGTTGCGCCAATTGGTTGATAAATCACGTAACCTCTTCCATTTTTTTTTTTAAATTAGTGGAATTACACGAATTCTTTCCTTCTTTTTTGTCTCTTTCTACGACCCCCCTCTCCCTCCCATTCACAATCATTCTCCCAATGACATTAACATTTGATTTTTTTTTTTTTTGTGTTTTAATTAATTCACTTCTCCTTTTTATCTAGTCATGTTTTTAATAAATTAATTTAAACTAAATTAATAATAATAATAATAATTATACTTTGAACTAAAAAAATATTATTTGTATTTTTAATTAAATCACATTAATCTATATATATAAAAAAAGGTTTTTGTCTGCACATTGCTCAGAATTTAAAAATTTTTGCATATCTTCGCGTTTCATGACCTCTAGAATCCAAAAGTGACTTTAGAATTTTTCACGTCTGTCTGTCTGTCTGTCTGTCTGTCTGTCTGTCTGTCTGTCTGTCTGTCTGTCTGTCTGTCTGTCTGTCTGTCCGGAAAATTACTATTTTATAGACTCAGAATTGGCTGAACCGATTTCTTTGAAATTACATCACAATATTCTTATATACCTCTAGAGTAACATAGGCTATACATTTTATTAATATCTTATCAATAACCGCAGAAATTAATTTTTTAAAGTTTATATAATTCTCCGTGTTGTTCATTCAAGAGCAGCTCGCGGCTCACTGTCGGCCTAGCGGAATCATTTCAAACAATGAATTATCATAGCGATTCCCAATAGAAGAATTATTATAATATTTCCCTTTTTATTTTAAATTCTAATATACAAATATCAATTCAATTAGATAATTTATTCTAAAAGTTCTCAATTTAATTAAAATATTTATTAGATCATATTTTTATCTTAAATTATTTTTTATTTAATTGAATATTTCTTCTTTTCTATAATATATATATAATAATATATAAATTTTATCATTGAATAATAAAAAAAAATATTATTTAACCTGAATTAAAATGACTGAATTATATTATCTTTGTTTTTTATTTTAATTTAATTACTCTATTATTAATTACTAAATATATATATATATTATATAAAAATTAAAATATGATGATATAAAGTTGTTTTAAATTTTTGACATTTTTAAATTGGGTATATTTTTTAAATTTATTAAAATGTCTTTTTTATTTATTATGTTTAAAAGATTCATTTTTATTATGTGATATTAATAAAAAATAACGATGCTCTGTGCAAGTCGAATCATGTTGCACATAATTAAATAACAATTGCCAAACAAAGAATATAATATTTTTTTAAATTCTTATATTTAAATATCATTTCAATTAAATAATTTATTCTAAAAGGTCTCATTTTAATTAATTTAATAAAATATTTAAATCACCATTCAATTTTTTATTAATAGGCTTCTTTTTTTATTTTTAATTTTAATAAATTCTCTTTTTTTTTGATATGATATTAATAAAAAATAATATTAAATTGTATATAAATATAAAAATTAGAATATTTGAATTTTTTTAAATTTTAACACATGTAATCAATCATATGCATTAAGAATGGAAAATTTTTAAAATCAACTTGCTATTAAATTCAGAAAAAAAATACTGATATATAGAATATATAGACTATTCGAATATAATTTAAAACTCTTTCTCTCCTTCTATTTTAAATTAAAAAAACGGAGTTTTAAGAAATTTAGATGCCATATGCAACATGGGTGGGTAAATGAATTGAGCTGGAAAAGGAGGCAATTTATAATTTTCTTCTAATTCAGATTTAGGACAAATCGTACAACATTATATCAAATCTCGCTAAGAACATTCAATATTTTTGTACACAAATTATTCAGAGTATTGGCTAAGCGTATCACTCACAATCAGTTTATATTGAAATTTATATAAATTAACAAAGTAAAAATTTTTATTTGTTTAAATTTTATTATAATGAATCAAAAAAAATTAAATATATAGATCACATGATTAAGAGAATCAAAAAACTTGACAGAAAATAACTGTTGGATGGAGGTCGGACATGACAGAAACTGTAAGCGAAATCTTCATATTGCGACGAATAATTTTCAAATCCCCTAGCAAATGTAATGATCAAGAAATATTATACTCTATTTCACTATAATAACATAGAAAATACTTAAGAACCATAGGCGGTGGAAATATTAGGAGATATCATTGCGGGTTCAGGCCAAATCGACCAACATTAATTAAGATATTTTCATTATGACAGATATTAGGAAAAAAAACCGCGAATTCAATATTTCTGTTCACTAATTATTTGTAGACTTTAGTAAAACATACGCATGACTCAATAGATCCGGATAAACTTTTTCAAATTTTCAATCTTCAAATTTGTCTTGAAGGTAGTAAAGAAAGAATAAGATGCGGAAATAAATTGTAAAATATTAGGTTACCCAGACGACTTAAATATAATAGGAGATTCGGCAATTGCAATTACAGTTAGCGAGGAAAATTTAATGGAGGTTTGAAATTAATAGTGATAAGAAAAAATATTTAGTATCAAAGAGGAAGAGTATTAACATACAAAATCTTAAGATACAAAATGTAGAATTTGAATATGTAGAAAAATTGAATGTAATCACGAAGGATAATAATATTTGAGAAGAATTTAAATCGGGGTTGCAATCGGGAAACGCCTGTTATCTTGCAATAAAGAGGCTTATCTCTTGAAAATTATTATCAAAGGGAATATATAAAAAGATTATTTTGCCTGTTGCATTATATGGGTGGGAGGCATGGTCTATGACCCTTGGAGATGAGAGTAGATTCAGAGTATTTGAGAATAGGATTCTTCCCTGCATTTATTGGCCAAAGAAAGATGAGGTCACCGGGTATGGGGGAGACTGCATAACAAGAAATTGCATGGTCTCTCTGCATCTTCAGAAATAGTTAGGGTTATAAAAGGGAAAAAGCTGCGATAGGCAGGGCACGTGGCTAGAATGGGAGAGGAAAAAGATATTGGTGGGAAGACCGATTGGAAAACGTCCGCTTGGAAAACCAATGACGCGTAGGAAGGGACGTAAGAGAGATGGAACAAGGGCTCAGGATAGGGACACTTGGAGAAATGTGGTTGTTGCGGCTAAGAACTTTCGAGTATCTTTGAGCCACATAGGTAGATAGATATAACATATACAATAATAATATATATAATTAATATAGTGATTAAATTAAAATATATTTTTTAAATAAGAACACAAAAAGAAATGAATGTTTTATGTAATATACTGATTGAAACAAAATGGATGAAAACCTTTTACTACTTTCAACCACCAAATACTATGTACCACTCGGGGGTACAGGGGGCGGAGCCCCCGTCTAGGTGTGAAGAGCGCCGAAGGCGCTCTGAGCAGCTAGTAATATATAATAATAATAATAAATATAATCCTTAAATTAATTAATTGAATATTTAATATGTTTTATAAAGAAATTGGAGTAAATTATAAAAATATAAGAGTTACAATTTAAATAGATCATTTATTTTAGTCTTGAAGAGAAACTACACACACTACAATATTAGGCGCCATATTTATTATAATAAATATCTAGATATAGATATTCCCAATTGAAAACTTGATAGTATTTGTAATCCAAGAAGCAATTAAATTATGAAATTAATTCATAAACATTGGACTATCATCATTTTTCATAACTTTCCACTTGTGTTATCAAAACAATAGTGCATCGATAAACTTACTAATTTTTTTTTTAACGCACATTACATCAATCAGTGAGAATTTGTGGTTATTCATTTTTTTCACCATATGAAGGTATATTATTTGTCTCCATTGTGTCCAAAATACAAATTTATAATCTATACACAATATTTGAACACTTATAAACCTAGTAAGAAGGCATCTTAGAAAATATATTTTATTATTAGTAAAATAAAGAAATTAATACATTTATTAAAAAAAAAAATAATTTTAAGTTTTATTTTTACCCACCGACGATAGTAAGGGAGGTATTGTTTTCACACCAAATTTCATATGTGGAGATTTTTTCAATTCTCCACGAATCATGCATTTTCTTAACAGAAAAATGTATTTTTAGCATGATGTCTGTCCATCCGTATAGATGTGTACAGCTTGAACGACTCAACGGATTTTGATAAAATTTGATATATTTACTTAATGCATCAGTATGATGAATGGATCAACTTTTGTTGATACCGGAAGTGGGAGTATTACCGATCGACGATAGGAAGGGAAGGGTTATTTTCACACCAAATTTTACATAAGGAGATTTTTTACATATCTCCACGAATCATGGATGTATTGTATTGGTTTTACCCTCGGGCATTAGTTTTTTCTTAATTGAAAATTATATGACGTCACAGCCAGCGCCTCCTTATATATTATAAATAAAATAAAATTAAAAATATTTATGTTATATCCATATCTGTTGTTTTTTTTATTAATAGATATATTAAAATTATTTGAAATTGTTTCTGTAGCTGGAAATTAATTTATTTTAAACCGTCGGTCGGTTCTGTGCCTGGCCACAGGTCAACTTATTTTATTATTTTTTTTTTAATTTTATTTTATATTTTATTAATTTTCAAAGTACACTAAAATATTTTATTTATTTTATTTGATTAAAAAAATATACGATCTAAATATATACTTATATATTTGTTTAAATGGATTAAAAAATAAAATTTAACATAAATAAATATGCAATTTTAAAAAATAAATTATTATTAATAATTCATTTATTTTTATAAAATATATTTTTTAATAGTTTATTATTTTTATTTTTTTTTGTTTTTTTTAATTATTGGTAAATTGTATATAAATTTTATGAAATAATTAAAATATTAAAATTTAAAAGAATATCGGCTTTAAATAAATCGATATCTTTATATCTATATATAATATATATATAATAATAATAATAAAAAAAAAAAAAAGTTGAATGGGGGTTGGTAGGGGGTTAAATGGACAGACAATGTGACCAAAAGGCTCAAAGTGATCCGTCAGATGCATTGAAAGTCCTCCCACTCTCTCTTTCTCTCTCTCTCTCTTTCACACACACACACACACACAAACTCTCTCACATTTGGTCAGTTTCGTATCGAAGCACCAAACTTAATGACATTCACTCTTCTCCCGTTTGGGACCTTTTGGTTTATTTGCACATATATTCAAGCTTTCATCTCTTTCCTATCACACTTTCAATACTCTAAATTATCCACCGCCATCCATCCATTTACTCCCTTCTGCCCTCGATCAATTCAATCCTATCCCATTTGTATTCCAATGATTACATACATAACCTCAATAAATTGCATATTAAAATAATGAAATTCTTAAAAAACAAAATAAAATAAAATATATTTTAATTAATTCATAAAAAAATAAACAAAAATAAAAAAAAATATATTTTAATATTCATTTAAAAAATATTAAAAAAAAATATTCGAGAAAATTTACATATAAAATTACTTAAATATTAGATATTTAATAAAAAATAATAAATAAACAAAACATACTGATTCGCAATTTATTTATATTGGTACATAAAAAAATGACATTTAAATAAATTCTTATTCTAATATAAATATTCATTATTTTTTCAAATTATTCTTATATTAATGGATTGAAATATTTTTTTCTAAATTTTGTGAAATTGTTAAAATATAATATTAAATATAATTAATATATGTATAATTGATTTTTATATTATAGATCTATAATTATGTAAATTGGAAATTTTCGCATTTTGGCTACAAGAAAAATTTAATATTATTGTAAAACCATAAAAGATGTAGGGTTTATGAAACATACAATTTTTGTAAATTTTGTAAGTTTATAGATAATTGTGTAGTATAATGAACATTACATTTTGATTTGTTAGAAGATTTTTCTTTTATACTGAAAAAAATTCAAATTTAAATGTACGGTAATAATTAATTGAATTGTAATATATATATAATTTATAAATGATAATTCTTACATATAAGTCGGTAATGATGAAATTTGATCGTCTTTATTTACTCTATATTAAAATACTTAAAAAAATTTTAACAAATTTTATAATTTTTTTATACTAATGTTTCGTTGATGATTTTAATAATATAAATTTTAATTTTTACCGGAGTATATAATGTTACCAGGCCGAAATTTCAGAGTTAGTGACACACATCCCAAAAATGAGTAAAATCCTCAAATTTGATACATTTTTAATATTGCGGCCCCAATCAAATGCAACTAATAGATTAAATAACAAATAATATCATAAGAATTTGAAATACCTAAGTTATGTAGTATGTATCACATAAAACTGCTGATAATAACAAATACATATGACATTAGGCATCAATTAGTTATACTGGTAAGTAATATAGTAAAATTACTATAACTACCTTTTTGTTTTGTTTAAAAAAAAAAAATAGATTATAAATTTTTTATTTTTAAAATTATTAAAAATTATTTATTCAAATTGATAAGTAAAAAGTGGATTTTATTCATCATTGAAAATAATTTATTTTGTAAATGATAAAGATTTATATTTTATTATTATTATTATTATTATAAATATTATTAATATTATTATAATTTAATGAATTTAAATGTCATATTAATAGGCTTAAATCTGGTTCTTTTAATACGCTTTGAAGGAAAACTTTTATACTTATTTATGTATAATAAATATATTTCCATTCATTCTATCAGAGGGGCGTCACTCAACCTTAAAAGTTGTGTTGATTGTTTTAAAAAGATTAATATCATAATAAATAGACAACCAACTGAATTACTTAAATTATTTAATGGTTTGTGTTCATGGAAAACTATTAAAGAGACATTGCCAAAAAGTTTCATTATATATTAAATTCTACTCGTAATATAAATTCACTCAATCGTTATTATATTTCTTTTTTTTATTTTAAAAAAAAAACAAAAAAAACAAATCTCAAAGCATTTTTATACTAGATTAAATATAATTTATAGTAAAAATTGTAAGTATATTATTTAATATATTTATTTATTTATATTTCTGAAACTTAATCTAATTCAATTAAAAGTGTGAGCTCAGATTCTTAATTGACTGAAAAATAAGTGAAAATAACCAACAATTAAAGTAAATGTACCAGTCGTGGACCACTGTACCAGTAATGGACCATTTGATAGATTTTTGATCAAAATAAGCTATATAATTTCAAATTAAACTTGAGATATCGATAAATATCAAGAAGAGCTTTTTTCGGATTGCTTAAAAATGAAACAGAGACCAATCGCTGCATTTATATTATAATTATGAATTTTTTAAAACACGAGGCAAGCGTTCTTGCATTTTAAGGTTCGTTTCTTATGCAAAACATTAAGGATATGCTTCACTTTATTTTCAATTTCTTATGTGTTATTTAATAATAATTTCAATCCAAAAATTAAATTCAATAGTTGATACTACAAATTATATTAATTAGTTTGAAATATTTAATTTATGTGATGATTATAAATTATTAAGGGGGTGGTCATTTACTGAAACAAATATCTCATTTTTTTCATTACCAAAAAATAAGATTAAAATTTTTTTTTACTAAAATCGTATTTTGTTTTATTAAAATAAATGTGATGTATGCTAAATTTTTTTGATTTAAGTGTCTAGAACAATTTTATTCAGTAGTGGGCCACGTGGCCAAATACTACAAATTAATATTACTAAAATTTCCAATATATTTTTTAAATTATATTAATGTCATTATCTTTCTCTTTTCGATTGCATTAACTGACCTTCTTTCTTGTTTGAAAACCGCGCGATTAAATGGATAAGAATTGTAAATATATAGAAAAAAACTGTAAATATAAAGAACAATTCAAATAAATTATAAAAAATAATAAGATATTATAAAAATTATTAATAAAACCAATCCTTAGTGCATTTTTTTATTTATTTTAAAACCATTTTAGGTTGATAGTCCATTACTGAATCAAAATAGTGTTTTTTAATGAAAATTTCTCTTAACATGGCCCACCACTGGTACATTTACCTTATATACAATCAACAAAAATAAATATGATACCTTAAATCTATTTTCTTAATCCTTTATAATTAATGTCAATAATTTTACTAGAAATCTGTAATAACATATTATAATTTTTGTTTTTTGTTTTTTTCAGTTTCACTTCTAAAATAAATTATTCTTTAAAAATCTAAAACTAATTTTAATTTTTTAATCTTAGTTACTAATTATTTTCTGATGCAATTAATAAAGTAATTTGAATGAAACTGACAGGAAAACTTATTAAACATGAATATTATAATAGAATATAATAATTAAATTTTCTTTATTAAAATGTATATATGTGTATAATAAATAATAGACTTAATATACCTATCTACGTGTATACTTACATTTTATGAACGAGGGTGGGGTGAAAAGTTTCCGGCCTGTCCAAGAAAAACGATGTTTTTACATTTTTTTTTTTTTTGCTTAATTTTTCAACATAATCTCCATCAACACTGATACATTTTTCATAACGGTGTTCTAATTCACTTAATTAATTTAATTAATCTAATTTAATTTAACCACACCCTCGTAAATTAAAACTAAAATTTATAAAATAAATAATACGAATTATAATATTATAAATGAAAAATGAAAATCCATCCATCAATATCTTAATAATAATTTCAAATGTTAACCTTTTCTATAATAAATATAGTACAAGTTGATCATCGTTGACAAAAAAGATTTTCATCATATAATTCCAAAACGTCGGCCTAATTAAAAATCTACCAATCTTTCTCATTTTAAAATTTAATATTTATTAAAACTCTCGAGATGGATTATGTAGTGGAGATGTGGAAAGGAGTGGGGGGGGGAGTGTGTTAGGGTGTAAGGAAAATGAGTTAGAGAAAGAGAGAGAGAGAGAGAGAATAAGATGAGGTATGTAGTTAGGAGAAGGGGGACAAGCTACTTAATTCTTGTCTAATCACATGGAATAATCCCTTTAGGCTCTGCCTACTTTTTTTTTAATAAATATTTAATTTATTTAAAACAAAGTAAACTCAATGTTGGATTCATGTCAGATTATATTAATATCTATTATATCGTCTAGAACAAACAAGAGGACTATATATAAAATTGCTTGTTCTATGGAATTAGTAGGATAATTTATCTATCGTTAATGAATTAAACAGAATTTAATCATTTTAATTAATCATTTCACTGGAATGAAAATTGATCGGATAATACAGCATCACTCTCTCCATTTATATTTATTAGATACAATCCATCTTCATCTTTTAGTAAAATAATAATAATAATAATAATAAAAATGAATTTAAATAAGTAAAATTAATATATAAATCTTATATATATATAAAATGAATCACTATTTTCTTTGGTCATCGCATCACTTGACAACCTGTTTATCAATTTAATTTCATACTTTGTACAGGGTTATTACGAAAAAAAAAATAATTAAGAAAATTGTGCAGAAAATTATTTGAATTTCCCCCGTATGACGTGATAAGAATTGTTAGTCACTAAGTGAATCAATTTTTTAGTATATTTTGAATTTTGGTTCTTTAAAATGCTACAAATTAGACAAAACAAGACGAGCAACAGTAACAAGAAGTGTGAAATGAAATTGAACCGATTAGATGGAATCAAGGTAGAAATGTTCCATTTAATTAACAAACATTGCAGTAAACAAAAATAAGAGAATCGACAAGGAAATAAAATTGTTACGCACGTAGTAAAATAATATACTATATAGTACCTGGTTCACCGAGCCGTCACTCAATCATTAAAAAAAAATTATTCCTTATTATCGGGTTTCGCTGGTAATATTAATTCCTGGTTCACCGAGCCGCCGTTCAAATAACTTAAAAGAACATAAATTAAAATAAAAATATACTCATAAAACATACAGCCCTTAAACGTACTTATTAATGCACTGAATGACAGAAAAGTATAGCCTGTGGATAAAACATAATATATATTTCTTAATTTGATTTTATTTATATTTATAATATTTTGTATTTAAAGAAGAGCTGACTGACTTAGTTTTTGACGTCATTTAAATTTCCTACTTTAAATTAAGGAAAAACTAATAAACGTTCTGAAATAATTTAAAAGTAATGCATTGAAAGACAGATATGCATATAACATAAATATTTTTAATTTTATTTAATTAATATATACACATTTAAATTATTTGAAATTGTTTCACAACGTTTAGAAGATTTATCTTTATTCGATTCGATATAGGAGAATTAAATGACGTCATCAATTTATTATAATCTCTACTGACTGTGAATCCCTTCTCATTTCATAACTGAAAATAGTGTCGAATAGAAATAGACGATATTACTTGAATTAATCTTATTATGCTAGCTAAAATTGTTTGTTTGACTATTGAGGACTCCAGATCCATTCATTTTAATCAGATTAATGCAATGATGCAACATTTAATAATTGTAATAAATAATTAAAGAATTGTATATCAATATTTTTTAAAGGGTCGAGCGAGAGCTCGGTGTCCCAGGTATTAATATTTACAGACAAACCCAATAATAATGAATCATTTTTTTTAACTTAATTATCGAACCGAGGCTCGGGGTCCCGGTACTATATATTATTGATAAGTTAAGACATGACAAAGGCTAGTATTAGTAATTCAATTAAAAAGTACCTATGTATAGTATATTTTATTCATAATAAAAAAAAATTATTAGAAATTTTAAATTCATAATTGGTTAAAATTTTAATATACATATTAAATCCCTAATAATTTTTCAATTGAAGATAGTGAGCAACACACACTAAGAGCTTCTCTTATAAGCTGAAATATAATAATTATTTTATATCTAGAAATAATAAGCAAGATATGATCACTTTAGTTAATTCTTATTTCAAAAGATAAACATCTAAATTCATAAATAAAATGGAAATAAAAATATGGGAAAAAAAATAAACATAACAATTATTCTGCTAATTGTAAAAATAATAGTACTACTTGTAGATATACAATATCTATAGATACAATTCTCAATTAGATTTAAAGATAAACTATAATTAGTTTAAATATACAACAAAAATAATATTAAGGTTGTAGTATGTAGGTTTTTTTTATTCTTTTCTTCCTATTCTGTCACTGTTTTTGGCCAATCTTTGATCTTCACTTGCATATATGTGCCAGATGCTTCGCACATCTCCATTTATATTTCTTTATTAAATTTTAGGTTTTCTATATGATTGTTTTTATATTACATCTTTAGTATATTTCATCGAGATTGGAAGGATTAATTAAATCTTATAAGAGCTCTTGTTTAATAATAGACCGTAAAATTAGTAATAATAGTAGTTAAGAAAAAATTAATTTTTAAATAAAATTAAAATTGTTTACATTTGTGATGTTTTAAAAATATTTATATAAATGAGATTTTCAAATTTTTTCTTATTAATTATCACGTAATGGCTTTAATTATTATATCAGTCATCTGTCTCTATTAAGAATCTACTCTTTTATTTATAGTAATTAGAAAATAAGCTGGAAATCTTAAATGATTAGGATATTTTTCATAAATATTAATTCTAACTAACTTGTCACAAACTCCAGGACATTTGTGTAAATATACCTATTATCAAATATACCTATTATTATATAATGTATAAGTATATTGACTTTGAAAGGAGGTAGTAGTTATCAAATTAAATATAATTTTAATTCACTAAATCTTTTCATGATTAACTAGTTCATTAATTAACACTTAATCCGGATTTAAGCCTTGCTTATAAGCTATTAGTTTAATTAATTTTAAGGGTATTAACTAAGCATGTTCTAATTCGGATATAACACCAAACCAAACATTTATCAATCATCTATAAACATAGTAAATGTATAAACTTAAATATAATAATAATGATATATACCTACAACCTACATATGTTTTTAGTACATATACGCTGAAGACATTTTTCACCCAAACAAAAATTATAATAAACATACTTACACTAAAATTTAAATTAAAAAATAAGCTGGAGTGTCTCCACTCGACTATCTCGCAATTTGAATTGGATCAAATAACATCATATATTATAATTAAATTAAATTTAATCAATTATAAATTATAAATTAAAATTAATAAATAATATTTATAAAACCAGGGCATGTTTGGCTCTTTGTTGATGGCACCACGTCATGTCGGATTTGCAGTGTTAAAAAATTAAAACGTTGTACGTAATTAATGACCCTCTTCCGGTTGAGCTACATTTCTCAAAAGTTGATAGAAAACTACGAATTTTGAATAATGCCCATGTACCAAATTTCATGATTCTAGCTCAAACCGTTTTTGCGTAATCTTGTCTACACACAAATACTCACACAAACACTCACATATTTTTTTAATTTTCGGTAATAGTTTGGGGAGGCTATGAAGAAAACGTATATTTTTCATTTATTTCTGTTTATTATAATGAAAATAACTGAAAAATATAGTAAATAATATAACAATAACTTAGTATAATAATATAATAATAAATTTAAAATAAGGGACAAGCTACCTGAAAACGGGACTGTCCCGTTCAAAACAGGACGTATGGTCACTTTATGTATACTTCATCTTTTCTTCTAAATACCATAATATATCTATATCTATTACTATATACGTATAAAAGATGGGTAAATGAATTAGACTGGGTTAGGACTCCACTTCTAAGTTTTATCGAATTAGATCCGATTAGATTAATTCTAATCTCGCTAAGAGCATTCAATATTTCTGGATATTAATTATTATGACTCACAAGTTTAAATCAAATTATATTTAAATTAAAATAATAAATATTTGAATTTATTTAAATTTTGTGTGGTTGTGGGAAGATCAAATAATTTAAAAAAGTTTATTTTAGTTTTATAAATCAAATAGAAGAAAATCTCTTTTGTACATACAGACTTTCAATCAAATAAAACGTATTATATACTTCGGGGGTAATGGAGACAATGCCCCTTATTTAAGTGTGAAGAATCGCCGAAGGAGGTCTGAACAGCTAGTGTGGTATATATATAAGCATAAAAATGCATTTTAATATACAATGGTGGGTCAACCTTCTAGAAAGATATTTTTTAACACATGTGGATGATATAAAGAATTTTGCTAAATTGGAGAACGAAAGACCTTTGGTCATAAACCATCTCATCTCCAGATTTACAGAGACCCATCCGTATATCCAAAGTGGGTGAAAGGATGAAGAGTTTTCTTTATTGGTGTAACAAGCATTTTTGAATCAGTCTTGATTAGAATTGGAGAAGGAGACACCAAATCCCTTGTAAGAGTGACATCCCGGCCACCCCCCTTTGAGGAGCGCCGCAGCCCACGAGATGTTCCAAAGAAATCAGCAGGATGACATACACAAGACTCACCTCTCTAAGAATTCTCCATTTATTCCTATCAATCATACAGCTAAGCGGTCGACCCTTGCTTATTAATATAATTGCAATTGCTTAATGAAATTAAATTTCATTTCATTTATAATATTTCTAACGGTACCTTAATAAACAAACAACTCTTTATAACTACTCTGTTATCTATTCTTATAATATTAATTATTAAATATTTAATTTTGGTTTAATTTTATATCTGCATTTTTAATCTGAACGAATTCAATTTTATCATTTCCCTAATCAACCTTCGCGGATTCAATACCCATTTATTCATCAAAATTAATCCAGAGTGCTACCAAATTTATAATTTAATCTTATTTTCAACCCATTTTTTTCATTAAATCACCATACCTAAGCCATCCAATATACGACAATATATATATTTTATATTGATTTTTATTTATTTATTTTTTGTTCTTTTGAGGAGTAGTAGTCGATTAAGTTTCAGCCAGAGTCAGAATCGTTCGAAACTTATCCTATTCCAAATTCAACTTCTCTAAAATTAACCAACTCCAACCTCATTTTAATATCTTGTAAGCAACTAAACTTTGTATAATGTTGATATTATATACAATTTGATATACTTACTTGTATATTAAATCTCATAAAAATAACTTGAAAATCACCGGGTAATAACTTCTTATATTATAAAATGTTTCACAAAAAACTAAACGAACATAATATATATTTACACGAGGGTGGGGTGAAAAGTTTCCGGCCTGACCAAGAAAAACGATGTTTTTAAATTTAAACGGTGTTCTAATTTAATTAATTTAATTTAAGTCTCATCAACAGTTATGAATCGACGGAAAAATTCATTTGGATTACGCCTACAGCGCCAAATTGTCGGTTGAAATGGTTTTTCGAAGCAGTTTTTGGTGTAACGTTAGCAAACGCGGCACCCACCTTGCAAACAGCTTTCCATGTTCAAATGGTTGTGCAAAATATTTCGCACACGTTCAGCTGACATCGTACAGGCTCAGCTATCTGAAATGTTGAAAAATAAAGCAAAAAAAAAAATTTTAAAAACATCGTTTTTCTTGGTCAGGCCGGAAACTTTTCACTCCACCCTCGTATATATTGAAAGATTTTATTAAAATTAAATTAAAGCTTTACTTTGTCCATAGAGACGGTTGGAGAATAGTGCCAGAATCACAATCTTTTTCTAGAATTTAACAAATCATTGTCAAAACCACTTTCATTTCTATATTTCACCGTGTATTAACAAACATAACATCTCTCAAAATAATTTACAAGAATTTGGTGAAAATTATATTGATGATATCTTAATTATTTCTGAAATTTTTGAATCTCATCATAAAACAAGAAAGAAAAATGATAAAATGAGAATTTACCTAAAATTCAGTTAAATATTGGAAATAATATATAGTGAGTCCACCCCACTACTCTAAAATCAATTAATTTATTTACATAAAATAAAAATAAAAAAAAAATTTTTTAATAAATTATTTCACACCAATTTTTATAAAGAAAAATCGATCAGTATAATGGTTTCAGCCTCGGGAAAAATCATCTTCATTAGTTTCTTCATAATTTAAAAAATAGGAAATTTAAATGACGTCAGCAACTACCTCAGCCAAATTTATGTTCTTTTAAATTATTTGAACGGCGTCTCGGTAGGCCAGGTACTATTTACTAATAACAATATATTATTATTATTATTATTATTATTTTAGAGCTGTCTTCATTTATATATACATATTTATATTAAAACTAAGTAATTTTATTTTTACAATTTAAAATTGACAAAAAGAAATCCATCATTAATTATAGTATATATTCGAGCATATATATATTTGTGAATTCAAATATGAATATCTTTTATATGACTTTACGATTCGTCTCTTATTTTAGACATGAAATAAATATCATACACCGCGTGAAATGTTGAATGTTCCTGAATCAAAGACCCACACCTGTACTCATATATTATTTATTTATATATTCGATATGTATTCCCTTCAAGCTAAGGAAAACGAATTCTATATTCTGATTTTTCCAATCTTTCATAATATCAAGGATATTTCTATCGTTTGGATGTTTTTCTTTTTCTTTTCATTCGTAAAATTGGAGTCATCGGTGAAACCCCATCCATACCCACAATCACCATAAATTTTCTAGTTATTCCAAACTGTTTCAGAAAAATAAAAAAAAACTCAAATATTCACAATATATTGGCATATCTACATGGGCTGCTTCTCTAGTGGAGCCCCTCATCTAAACTTTCGACAAAGATTTTCTCTCGTTTGCTTTTCTTTTACCATTTGGTTTTCCTGATCAATTTTAGGTTGAAATTTACAATTGGTATGGCGAACCTTTTTCAATGTCTGTATCACTAAATTATAAAAAAATATTTTTGTTGCTTTAAATGCAACTGAATAAATAGTAACGAAACTAGAATGTAATTTAACTTTGTGAACTAAATAAATATATATTTATATTTTAAAAAAAATAAGATTATATATAAATATATATGGAATAAGATATATAAAGTATTTAATCGATGGTCGATTTTCTCGAGTGTAGATTATTTGCTATTTATCGAATGGGATGAGGGAGGGTGGCAAGCCAACAGGGAATGTAAACAGTCATCGAGAGGATAAGGGATAAGTAGGTGAATTCAGTCGGTCCTCTTCTTCTTCTATGTTTACTGCCACTATTTGGTTAGGCCTGTCACCAAGTTGACATTTATATATATATATATATATATATATATCTACTTTATATTTTTTTGTTTGTTTGTTTTACTTTATTTTTATTTAAAAAATTACTAATGTAATACTTCCAAATTCTATTTCAGATATTTATTAATTTATTTTGAATAAATAAGAAATTATATTTCTTTGATTTTTAAAAACAAAAAAAAAAAATTGTTTTAAAAGCAGGGAGATAGGGAGAGAACATTTGGGATAAAAGTTGTCGCCTATCTGACGTCACAGCCGCCATATTGTGTGGGGCAAAACATAATATTTTCCATTGATCTTAATGTTAATATATCATCAAATTTCGGCACTTTTTTGTGGAAAATTATGTGAGTAAAAATTTTCTCATGAAGAAAAAACTCTTTAAATTTTATTTTATTTCAACTGCAGAACGTTTTGATATGCATATATGTATAAAAAAAAATAAATGTTGCGGCAATCATTCTCTTCCTAATGCTGATGATTAGTCAATTAAAAAAAGAAATTATCATTAGTTTAATGGAAAAATGATTACAAAAAATTTATTTATTAATGTATTTTAGATTTTCAGGAAAAGTCAAAATATTTATTGAAATCCCTAAAAACAAATAATGACTAGCTACTAATATACCATCCAAAAAAACCCGGATTTATAGGTAAGTAAGGTTTGCATCTTGCAAATAAATTGAAAACAAGTCATAATAGCAAAAGTACGATAAAAATTTTGATACTATAATGTATGAGAAAAAATGTGCTTATTACATACCCTTGAAAATGAATTAATTTAAAATCTAATAAAATACAATTAAATACAAATTAAATTATTAAAAACTATTTCTAATTATTAAATCTATTAACTAAACTATAAAATAAAGGAGAAATAACTAAGAAAAACTTTCAAACATACGAGAAAATTGGAAACAAAAATGTATTATGTCTTATGAAAAATTCAATATTTTGGTACACACAATATGGACGACAAGAATTTCTCCCTACTTTTTTGAAGCCACCCCCACTCCTTAAAACAAGCGTTAGTGTCACTCCCTATCTCCCTGTTTAAAGTAAATAACAAAAAAAAAAAAACAACAAAGTTTTAATAACAATTTACAAATATTTTGTAATTTTCATGGTATAAAATTAATATCTACTTATATGTATAATATAATATCCATAATACTTGAAATTATAGCTCTAGATATTCAACTTTAAATTTTAATTAAAATAATAAAATCCATATATTATAATATACTAGGACAGGTCAAATTTCCATTGTAAAATAATATGTCAATAAGTATAGTTATGAAAATTATTTTAATCAAATGTAATTTATATTCACCCGTTGATATTGAATTTAATTTTAAACAAAAATTTAATTAGAAATATATAAGTAAGTAAAACGCTTTACTCTTTATATTATAAGTAATTTAAAGTAATAATAATAATAATAGAATTTGAAGCTGGTGATATTATTACATTATAGATTATCGGTCTTTAAAAAAAAAAAAAAAAAAAAAATAAAAAAAACTCCCCTAATAGACCCAATACATATTATCGGTGAAATTCCAAAGAGGAGCGTAGAAATTTCATAAAATTCAAATACCAGATTTGAATAATTTTTGTATTTTATTTAAAATATTGAAATTATCTATCTTAATTCCTAGATTTAGGTAATATTATGGGTTAACTTTCATTAATATTATTACTATTATTATTATATATAACATTTCAAACTTTATAATTAAATAAAATTCACAAATTTTTAATTTCTAATGTGTTAGACTTGATTTATTATTTCATTAATTAAAACAATTTAATCCTTTTCAATTACTTATACATATTTAACCCTACGTAAAACAAATAAAAATTTATTGTGTTTAAAGATCATATTCATATAATTAATTTTGTTTTTTTTAATTTAAAAGTTATATTTTATAATTATTATTATTATTATTATTATATCGTTATTTACTAAATAATTATAAAATAAATATTATATATATAAAAAACAAAATAAACAAACAATCTTATCTATCTCTGTGAATCTCGAAAATTCTTCACATTTCTCAAAATGTGCTTATTCTGAGCTATAATCATCCAACTTCTACTACTTTCTCTCATCTTCCCTTCCTACTTCATTATCGACCCGCTGCGGCGCTGCATCTTTAGTGTTCCAATCGGACGTTTCCCAATCGGTCTCCCCACAATTATATTTTTTGCTATTCTATCATCAACCATTATTATTCTTACCAAGTGTCCTGTCTTTTATATTATATTTCTAAAGATGCACTGAGGTCATGCAATTCATCGTTATGCAGTGTCCGCCATTCCCCGGTGACCTCATCTTTCTTTAATTCATAAATGCTACGAAGAATCCGATTTTCAAGTACTCTCGTCTTCCACGCATCACATCCAAATTATAAGATAAAATAATTGTTTTATATATTTTAATTTTGATCGCATTTGATAATAATTTCGACTAAATAAGCCTCTTTACTGCATGATAAAAGGCGTTACCCGATTGCAACCTCGCTTTAAATTTTAAATTCTTCTCGAATATTATTATCCTTCAGAAAAAACAAGGATCACATAATAAATAAATAAATTCTTATATTTTTTGTCTTTATATATAATAAGAGTACTTTATAATTACAGTTTAATACTATATAGAATTTTGAAGAACAAAATATCTTTTTTTTTCTATTTATAATGGAAATTATTAAATGAGAATTTAATACGCTTTGTGATATTCAAGACATTTAAGTGAAGTGAAGCACCTTAAGATTACTTAAAGTATATCCATGTCTTGATCCTAAAAATTCTATACATATTATTATTATTATTATTATTATTGTTTAATATAAGAGGGCAGATCTATAAGTCCGTGACTTTGAAGGTTTTTGGATAAAAAATTATTTTATTTTACAAGTTTTTTATTAATCTCCTTTGAGGTCTATACACTTCCCCCAACGTTAATCCAATTTTTTTAATTCCTTCTCAAAAATTACATTTATCGAGGACATCAAAATAGGTATTTGTTTCATCGTTGGAGTCAAATCCTCCCCCCCCCCCCCAAGCCATTTATTCAAGTTTAGAAACAAGTAATAGTCACTCGGGGCTAAATCCGGTATTTATGTGTGCATGTTTTCATGTGTGTGTGTGTGTGTGTGTGTGTGTGTATAGACAAGATTACGCAAAAACGGTTTGAGCTAGAATCATGAAATTTGGTATACGTGCATTATTCAAAATTTGTAGTTTTCTATCAACTTTTGACAAATGTAACTTAACTGTAAGAGGTACATTACCTACAATGTTTTGATTTTTTTTCCTCTAAACTGACCGTTAAAATAAAGATATATGTTTGATAATTTTTCACATTATTAAAAATTGTATAAAACTGCTATATATAGAATTTCAGCTTGATTGAATCGCTGAAAGTACCAGAATTAATTTTTTAACACGTTGACTGGCAATCAAGCGCCAGCACGTGACTTGGTGCCATCAACAAAGAGCCAAACACGCGCTGGTTTAATAAATATTATTAATTTTAATTTATAATTTAATTAATTAAATTTAATTTAAATATATAATATATATATTAATTAATCCAAATCAAATTTGCGAGATAGTCGCACACTCCAGCTTATTTAACTTAAGTGTAAATATTTTGTGCATCATACATAAAAATTGTCACAAATCATTCAATAAGCATTGATGATATTAAAAGAAAATTGTTTTTATTTTTTTTATCTTGAAGACATTTATTTAACCTTTCCTTTTCTTTTACTTTCTACCAATTTAATATTCATATTAATTATCTCATTAATGCATCATTTAATTTAAATTATTTAAATCTGTGAATATAATATATAAATTTAAAATATCAATAATAATATAATTCAATTCCTTTGAATTAATTTACTAATAATATTAATAATATATATATATATATACGATAATATTACTAATACAAAACGGGAACATTTAGAATGAATTTCTTTTTATAAACAGTGAATGGGGTCTCTTTAGAACAATTCATTTGGCTAAAATATTTTATTTCAATCGAAAAGCGATAACCCACTCAACCAATTCCTTCTAAGAATACAATAAAAAAATAAAAATAAATATTATTTTTTTATTTAGTTTGCTTTGTAAAGTGAATAAGACAAGACACCTTTGCAGTGGCTGTCTAAGTAATGTGGTAAGTAATTAATAATTATTTTAATAATTAATAATAATTATTCGTTTTCGATACTATCATATACTTAAATATGTGTATAAATCAATATTTGTTTAGAGAATTTAGAATATTTTTATATTTCTATAAATGAATTTGAATCTATTGCATATAATTTACTTTTACTATTCAATCATATTTGCAAATAAACTAATTATGCATTTATTCAATTAATATTTAAGACCATATTAGTTTATTTGTTATCAAGATTATTATTATTAAACATAATTCAAGCAAGGATAGTATATAGAAATATCCAACAGTGAATTCCAATAAATAATCAATAATTATTTTTCCTTTTCTATCTGTTTATAAAATATACCAACTAATATTATAATCTAGGAGAAATATACCAAATTGAGGAAAAAAAAAATGTAAAAATTTGGAGTAAAAAAAAATATAAAAAAAAGAATGATTTCCATGTCCCTTAACATCTCTAGAATAATTAAATTGAAATTTTCATTTAATATTATTTAATATTAAATAATAATAATAATAATAATAATTTAATAATAATATTTTAATATTAAAAATTAATAATTTCTTGATTTTCTTTCATATCATTGAAATCTTTAATCCGCTATTTACTATTTATATACACTTTAATATATTTATATTTGCGGTATTTACAAGGTATGAATCCCATTTAATGACTTTTGCGGATTTTTTTCTAGTATTTTAAAACATTCACAGAATAAATACATTAATAATAATTCGTAATCACAAGAGAAATATTTTTTTCAAAGTTTTTTCAATTAGTTTGTAGATTTTTAATTTTAAAATAAAAATAATAAACTTTATATTAAAAGGCGTGTGTGTTTCCTGAATGAAACATCATTGAAATATTTAAAAGATTCCCTGTATCGAGAGCAGGTCACTAAGTCCGTGTCTTTTGGAATGAAACTCATGTTTTTGGATAACATTTATTTTATTTTTCAAGATAGTCTCCGTTGAGCTTTATTCACTTGGTCCGACGTTTCTCTAATTTTTTTTATCCCTTCCAAAACATAAGATTGATCGAGATTATCAAAATAGGTATTTGTTTGTGAGATGATTTTATCGTCGGAGACAAATCTCTTTTCGCAAAACCATTTCTTCAGGTTTGAAAACAAGAATTAGTCACTCGGGGCTAAATCCGGAGAATAAGGCGAATGAGGGAGTAATTCGTATCCCAATTCATTGATTTTCATGGGAATTCACTTTTTTCCATTTTCTTCTTAAATCACGAGGTAGTCTGCTATTAATGGATGTCAAACAAAAACGAAAAGACCCAGCTGATTCAAATTTCGACAGGAGTGATCGGAAGTGTTGCCATTTCATTCAAGAGACGGGAAATTAAAAAATTTCTGGAGTCAATAAGACTTGCCGTCGTATATAAAATTCATAAAAATTTAAATTTTATTTTTTTAATTAAATAATAAAATAATAATTATTTATTAATAATATTATTTTTTTCCTTTTTAGTTCTTTAATTTGAATCTCTTTGAATGAATAAAATTTATATATATAAGTATGTGTTTTTTTTAATGAAAAATTTAATTGCTAATTTTTTAAAATTATTAATATTAAAATTTTTCAAACTAAATAATTGTGAATTAATTCTAATTCAATTCACAGAGACAGAAATACATAATTCTCAATACAAATGTAATTATATTTATTTGTAATAATTAATTATATTTGTGTATGTGTGTATGTGTGTGTGTGTGTGAAATCCTCTTCCAATAATTATTGTACTTAATTCATAAGTACGTCTATCGTAAATTAATTATTTAATAACCTAAATAAGGGTTCAATAATTATGCATTAAACATACTACAGATTGACTTTAATCTTGTTGTTTTATTCATATGTATATATATATATATATAGTATGCTGAAAGGTTTTTCGGGTTATTAATTTTAATTAAATAGACACTTGTATATGAAAGACAAAAATTAACAACAGCACAATCACTTGACATACTAATAATAATAATACTAATAATAAATACAAATTATATAAAGTGTTTAAAAAAAAATTAAATTTGTTATATTTAATTTTTGAAATTACAAATGAATAAAAATCAAATTATAAATGTACTAAAGTTTTCTTTTTTTTTTATTTTAATAGTTTTTTGACTTTATGTCTATTATAGCTAACCATCATATTTATTTGAAATTAATTATTAATTATTAAATCTTTGTGAGTGTTCGATCTCTTGATCTCATCAAGTTCATCGGACCAGAACGATAAGACAATCCAAAATTTAAATTACAATTATTTAAATTTTAATTTAATATCATAAACATTGATTTTAACATTATTTTTAAGTATGAATTAATATTCTTTAATTAAATTTTTATATATATTTATAATTTTCTTAAATTTTCTCAGATTAAACTTTTAAAATAGTCAGATATTTTTGTCGCATCCTATACTTTCATTATAAACTATATACAAATAGATAATAATAATAATAATAATAATATATTAATTTTGATTTAGTATTGTTAGGTAACTAAGGCATGGTGCTTTAGAAAAAACTCCCTCTCGTATTTATTACCCTCTCCTTTATTACCCTCGAATGTCCAATGTTTTCTTTCTCTCCTTCCAGTCATTATTTGCTCTTTTTCGTGCACATTTGTCGTAAATACTTGTAGATATTTTATTATTGTCCAAAAAATTGGCAGATTTAAAAATTTAAATTGGAATAAAATAAAATAATAAAAAAAAAGTATAAATGAATAAAGTTGCAATCAAAATTATCAGAGGAAACAAATTTTTTTTATTTTTATTTTTTTTATTTTTAATGATTAATTTTCATTTGATTAAATAAACATTCCTATCATTTCAAATATTCCCCTCAAACAGGGCTAATAATTCAACTAATTAATGTCCAAATGTTTTTAATTTTCAAATAAAAAAAAAAAAAAAAAAAAAAAAAAAATGTTCATCCTCATTCCCTTCCCCTTGCCCTTCTCCTTTCACCATTTGATTAATAAATGGTAATATGGCAAATGGGTATACTAGAAATGAGAGAGGAATTACTTACTATTCTCGTAACGACTTGACATACTAGTTTTAAACTCATCTAAGCTCTCGCATAGTATATGTACTTACATTGTACAGCCTAAAATTGGATACCAGAGATAAAGGGACGTGTCACACTCCATTACCACTGTCAGGCATATTTCACAAATAATTAAAAATTACAAATTAAAAAAATTGAAATAAACAATAAAACAGAGCTGTAGAATTAATTAGCAATTATTATTTATTTATTTTTTTATAAATTTTAAGGAAAAATAAAAGAAAAAGTAAGTATTCCAATTTAAATTTTATTTTTTTTTTTTTTTATAAACCTACCTCATTTTTGCTAAAATGAGAAATGTAAGAGGAGGCAATAATAATAATAATCATAAAACAATTGAAAATAATAATTACATTAAATTACGATGATTATCGAGTTAAAAATATTTAAAATATATCAACATGTGTAAGCATACAAATTTTTTTTTAATTTTTCTTTTTCTTTTATCATTATTATTCAATTTTTTTAAATTTCTAATTTAATAGATCCACACTAAAACACACTTCTTTACTAGATTTTAGTGACTGCACTTTATAGAATTATTATACTTATATTTTTTAAGTCTTTTATATTATTTTTATCAATTATCTTTTCTTATCAATGTAATTCTTTGATTTTTACCGACCGACGATAGTAAGGGAGATATTGTTTTCACACCTAATTTCACATGTGGAGATTTTTACATATCTCCACGAATCATGCATTTTCTTAACAGAAAAAAGTATTTTTAGCATGATGTCTGTCCGTCTGTCCGTCCGTATAGATGTGTACAGCCTGAACGGCTCAACCGATTTTGAGGAAATTTGGTATATTTACTTAATGCATCAGTGGGTTGAATTGATCAACTTTTGGTGCAATTCCGGAAACCGGAAGTGGTAGTATTAGCGATCCACGATAGGAAGGAAAGGGTTATTTTCACACCAAAGGATATTTTTTTATATATCACCACGAATCATGCACTTTGTATTGGTTTTATCCTCGAGAAAAATCATATTTATTAGTTTTTCCTTGATTTAAAATTATATGACGTCATCCAGCCATTCATGACGTCACAGCCTGGTCTTGCATATATATTATAAATAAAATAAAATTAAAAATGTTTATATTTATTATTTATGTATCCATATCTGTTTTTTATTACATTAATAGATATATGAAATTGTTTCTGTAGCTGGAAATTAATTTACTTCAAACCGTCGGTCGGTTCGGACCTGGTCACAGGTCAACTTATTACTTTTAATATTAAATAAAATATGGTTTTTGAAGCTTAATGACTAGTGGCACTATGGTGGCTGGTTGATCTTATCATTAATTTTAAAAAAGATTATACAATTTCATTAATCAAAGTTGATAAAAACTATAATAACTATTCTTAGCTTTGTTTCTAAAACAGTAAAAAGATAAAATTTAGATAATTAAGGTATAACTATAAAAAAAGATTGATTTGTTTCAAGAGTTATACAATTGGATTAAAATAAATTATTATATAATATGCAAAATTCAAGTTTTTCAAATTCATATGCATTATAACAGTAGTAACAGAAACTTGTTTTGTCTACCGCTTTTTACTATCTCGGCAGAGAAAGTATTGAGATCACGAAAATTTTCGATGTCGAGATTTTGATGTTTTTATACGTTTTGAAGGTTCCTGAGTCATTTTCACTAAGGTTGAGAAAAATGTCTTTCTTTCTCTCTGTGTGTGTGTATGTATGTAGACAAGTTTACGCAAAAACGCTTTGAGCTAGAATGATGAAATTTGGTATACAATAATTATTCAAAATTCGTAGTTTTCTATCAACTTTTGAGAAATGTAGCTTAACCGGAAGAGAGTCATTGCCTACAACGTTTTGATTTTTTCCCCTCTAAACAGACCATAAAAAAATAGATATATGTTTGAAAGATTTTAACATGATTAAAAATTGTATAAAACTGCTATATAGAGAATTTCAGCTTGATTGAATCGTTGAAAGTACTGGAATTAACTTTTTAAATTTTTTAACACGTTAACTGACAATCACGCGCCAGCACGTGACGTGGTGCCATCAACAAAGAGCCAAACACGTGCTGGTTTAATAAATATTATTTATTAATTTTTATTTATAATTTAATTTAAAATTTTTTATGGGATATTTGAAATAGGTTTCAAATTAATTTAATTTATATCAAAATATCTTAATAAGAACAAATCTGTTATTTTATTTTATTTTTGCTATTAATTGAATCCAATTCAAAATTGCGAGATAGTCGAGTGAAGACACTCCAGCTTATTTTTCCTAAACAAATATTACTCACAATAGAGCCCTATCGAGTTTTAATTCTAAACAGGAAAATATAATTATTTTACACTCTTTTTCTTAAAATTTAATAAAGAAGATGTAAATTAGAAACATTATTGTTTGAAATTATAAAACTATTATATTTATCGAACTTAGAATGGAAAGATAATACAATTTTCGAAATGCACCTGTGACCAACACGGCTCCCCTCTCCCCCCTCCCCCCTCCCTCCCCCCACCTGGCTAGTTGCAGCACCCAGCTGGGGCGATAGCGCTTACATTGATAATCAATTTATTATAAAATAATTAATATTTCAATAATAATTAAATGATATACAGGATGTCTATCATTAAATAAATGACCACTATTTGATGTGGATTGCAATATTTTTAATTTCCAAGATTAATTTACTCAATTCAATGTGCAATTTAAAGAATTAAATAATTTCATAAAAACACAATATAATATATGAAATATTTACTTATTTATATTTTTTTTTTATATACAGGCAGTCCTCGTAGTTACGGCAGGTTAGGTTCCGAAAATATGTGACGTAAATTGAAACGACGTAACTCGAAGCACTATTTTCCATATGTTTCCATACAAAATGCAAGATTACGTTCCGCAAGAAATTTTATTTTTAATAATAGATTATCTTTATTAATTGTAGGTACTACATATTAATAACTAAACTAAACTTTTGGTTTGAAAAAACTTAGTTTGTTTTGCTTTTTTTTCTTTGCTTCATAAAGTCTCTGTAACACTGATATGCCGTTTTAAATTGCGAATTAATACTAACACTTCTTTCTAAATTTGGATCATTTTCCTCAAAAATATTCATTGCATGCTGTAAACTTGAAAAAGCTTCTGATAAGTTTTTCAAAGTAAGCCCCATTTCTATGATAACTACAGACGGTAACTGAGACTGCTCTGTGTTTTTGTGGGCTGCCATTTCAATAAGATCATTATCAGTAAGTTCTTCTGCATGAGAATCTAACAAATCTTCAATATCGTCAGTAGAGACTTCAATATTGGGTAAGGCATGCGCTAAATCAACAATGTCAGAAGTAATATTATCCATCTCTTGCCACATGCATAGTACTAATTAAAAAAAAACGTTATAAAAAACTGGCTTGTGTGCCTTGCATGTAAAGGGTGTTTTTTTTCGAGGCATAGAACTTTAAGTTGGCATTACTGTTCAAATGATTTGAGCTGTCAAGTGATTTATTCTCAGTTTGGTTTGGCAATTCATCATGAATAGACTCACGCCTGAACAACGCTTGCAAATAGTGCAATTTTATTTCGAAAATAATGGTTCTGTGCGGAATACGTATCGTGCACTACGTCCATTTTATCGTCGACAAAATCGTCCATCACACACACAGAGCAGTTAATTCAATTAACCATGGAACATTTTTGCACCACGTTTACTCTTATTGTTAACTCGCATCCCCAGAGACGCCGTACTGTTCGTACAGAAGAAGCTATTGCTACTGTAGAACATAGCATTGAGGAAGACCCGAATGAGTCCATTCAGCATGATTACTAACTTTTTCATTCCTGAATTGAACAACCATGATGTCCAGGAGCTGTGGTTCCAACAAGACGGCGCAACATGTCACTCAACTCGTGACACAATCGATTTATTGAAAGACACGTTTGGTGACCGCCTAATTTCACGTTTTGAACCTGTGAATTGGCCTCCAAGATCTTGTGATTTAACACCGCTAGACTACTTTCTGTGGGGCTATATAAAGTCATTGGTCTATGCGGATAAACCACAAACGCTTGACCATTTGGAAGACAACATTCGCCGTGTTATTGCCGATATACGGCCACAAATGTTGAAAAAAGTTATCGAAAATTGGACGTCCAGATTGGACTACAGCCGAGCCAACCGTGGCGGTCCTATGCCTGAAATCATATATCAAATGTAATGCCACAAGATTATCTTTCGTATAAATAAAATTCATGTCAATCGAATAATCCTTCGTTGTTTTATTGCAATTTAAAGTTCTATACCTCTATACATCCTTTACTAAACCCTTGACGTATCTCGAAACTTGTGACTTAAGTTTGAGGAATAGTATCAAAATATTGTTTGACGTAACTCGGAACGACGTAACTCGAGGACTGCCTGTGATATACATATCAAAAAACATCATTAATAATTGTTTTTATCAAATACTTACTTGTTAGTAGTGATCTATGTATATAAAATAAAATGAAATTCTTACTCAAATAGATATAATTACTTACGTATATAGAATTTATATCAAATTTAAACACAATTAAAAATAATTAGAAAATAAACTTTTTAATTTCTTTACTTTATTTTACTTATAATAATAACATAAGAAGAAGAAAGGTTCATTAAATTATTATGATTAAATTAAACATTTTATTTATTTTCTTTCAATAAAACTCTTCCACTTCTAACTCATACCCCTTCAATTATATTCTTAAAATTGTATTTATTACAAATATTTAATCAAACTGATTTCGTGTTGAAAAAAGGGTTTGAATATTAATTAAAAACTTCCTAGCAGAATTCTTTAGTCTTCAAGAGAAATTGGAGAAAATGAATTCTACTTTTTTAACATTATCATTATTATCATCATCATCTACTACTACTACTACTACTACTCTCTTACTCATGGGACGTAGAAAAATGAACAAACGAATATTTTATATTTTTTTAAAAAATATTGCCATTGCATATAGAAGATTTTTTTTTTTTTTTAATAAAAACCTTAAATACAAGAAACAATTTATTAGTTTAAGGCATTTGACTTGTAAGCAAGGGAAGTTAATCGAAAGTTGTGAGAGTAAATGGGTGTGGGTGGATGTCTAGAGGATATGTGGGGGGAGGGGGGTAGTGGAGCAATAGGAGTGGTTGGAGTGCTGCAAACACCCCCCCCTCCCCTTCCCATTTTTCTTTGGCATTCATTTTGCTTGCACGCGTACGCAAAGGACATCATTATCACATGAAAAAACTTGGCTACAAACGAGACGATAAATCTACTTATGCTTTTCGTCCTTTTATCCCCCCCCCCTTACTCCCCCCCTCCGTTCATTTACAATTTCTCAAAACCTCACCTACTCACTCTTATTCATCCACTAAAGGGCCATCATTGAATTACAATTGAACCATTTTCATGGGAGATTAACTATTTTGTGAAAGTATTGAATATTCCAACAAACGATTATCCTGGCGTTCAATTATTCTGCATGATAACTGAATGAATTCATAGAAGAAGAAGAAGAAGAAGAAGAAGAGAGGGGATCAAAGAGATAGAGAGAAAGAGACAAAAAGGAGATTAGTTTGCAACTTTTCGCAATTGTACAATTGTGGAATAAACTACAATAAAACGACACAGCAAATTTAATCCTATCACGTTCCAAACCAACAACGTCCAATTTTATCATGTATGATTTTTTTCCCCCCATGATTTAATGATAATCATTAAATGTGAAATGAATCAAATCATTAAAAATTTATATATGAATATATAATCAATTTAATATTTCATATGAACAGCTTATCGGTTTAATAAAAATTAATAAAAAAACCACAGTTAAAAAAAATACTCAAAAATTGTAATTAAAAATATAAAAGAAAAAAAAAATATTTAAATCAAACTATTGCTGAAATAAAATATATCCAATATTTAAATAATCTTTCTAAAATTTAAATAATTTAGGTTTGATCTTATCTTATTATACTGGCAAAACATTGTATATATATATATATATTTGTATTTTTGAAATATTAAACCGCTTGAAGGATTTTTTTGAAATTCACACCATAGATTATTTTTATAAAGAAAAATTGATCAGTATATTGGTTTCAGCCTCGGGAAAAATCATCTTTATTAGTTTTTTTTAATTTAAAAAATAGGAAATATAAATGACGCCAGGAACTACGTCAGACAGCGCTTCCTTAAATACAAAATATTATAAATATAAATCAAATCAAATCACGAAATATATATTATGTTATATTCACAGGCCATACTTTTCTGTCTTTCAGTGCATTAATACGTACGTTTAAGGGCTGTATGTTTTATGACTATTGTTTTAAATTTATGTTCTTTTATATTTAAATTATTTGAACGGCGGCTCGGTGAACCAGGTATTAGTATTACCAGGCAAACCCGATAATAGGAAATATTTTATTTTACTGTCCAAGCGGGGGCTTAGTGAACCAGTCACTTTTAAATTATAGAGTTAATTATCAGCTGTTATGTCCAAAGGGCATTGATAATTCGAAATAATTTTATAACAATCTGAAACCGACGCTGAAGGTGGAGGGCTGTTTCCTGTAAGCAACATGCTTGAGGCAATTGTTATAAAATTATAAGTATTTATCAATAGTCGAGGGACATTCGGTGAGAAAATTTTTTGCGATTTCTCATATTTACCGCCCAATCTTTCAATATCACTGCAAGCTCATTAACAGTACGAAGTCCATCTAATTTATAATTTCTGGTGTTGCAAAAGTCCATAAATAATTTCCAAATGTTAATATTTATTAAATGACAAAAACAGTTTGTTCCCTAGCAACAAGCAAGCGGGATCTTATCAAACGGAGGGATCTTTTTAGTGTAATTGTTGTCTTATTAGCTATTTTTGAACACGTGACTCGGAATTGAAGAATTTGATTGGCTATTTATTTCATCAAAAAATTTTCATATAAAGAAACGAATGATATATACTCGTATATACTCCTATCTATTTATTATTTTACATTATACTCTCAAATTATGTACATATTATTTGACATATGATATCCCTTACTTGTTTGGTAACAAAAAGTTAATTTATATTATGAAAACAATTTAATTTGTTAACACAGTATTAACAAAATTACTAAATAAGTATTTTTTTATGATCATTATACTTTATCGGGTTCTTTTATAAAAATCTAGACCTAGATTAAATCTTTTAAAATTATTCTTCAAAGTTTGAATAATAATAAATAAATCAATAAATAAATAATTAAATATTTTATCGTAAGATATTTATCATTGAGAACTATACTTTTTTTTTATATAAATATAAATTATATTATTCTGAAAACGAACAAGAGAAAAATAAAATTAGGTCAACTTATTAAATCAAATTATTATTAACGAAATTGTTCAAAATGGATAAAATTTAATATTTTTTCCTATCTCTTGTGACATTAGATAACTCTTTAAAAATAAAAATGCCTTTCATTCATTAAGAAAGAATAGTAGAATTTATTAGAATTTTTTTTTTTTTTTTTTTTTTTTGTAAATTTCAATCTTTGAAAGCCATAAAATAATATTATATATAAGTAGTTGTATTTCATTTGTTAAGGGTTTGATTTATTTAACATATATATAGTATAGTGTATTTACTAAGAGATGAAAACTACGAGGAAGGGGATGAGTGTTATGTGCGTGTGTTTGTGATCGTTAAATAGGCATAAAAACACTTCAATACCATTCTAAATGGCAAATACTTCCCTTCTCTCTCTCTCTCTATATATATATATATATATATAGTTAGATACATATTGTATATTAATGAAAAGAAATATGGAAAGAGAGGAAAAGGTCCAGTGGCCATTTGTTCTTGAAAACTGGCTTTTGTTAGTACGTAGATTGTATTTTTATCTGTTTTAGATTTACATTGAGCCAAATGTAAAGTGACTGGCAAAAACAACGAATGCATCGAGTTTATCTCGAAGTTTGTGGTTATAACATATCTACTAGACAACATGGCGTAAAAATGTCTCTATATCTGGTGTCCATGATTGTATTTAGTTTTATCTTTATTATTTTTTTGTTTTTTTGATTTTCTTTTTAACTTGGCGCATTTTTAAATATAAATCTATATAAATTGATAAAAAAAAAATTAAAATATCTATTAGGAATCTATTAGACAATTAATAATAAAATCAATTAATCATTCGGATCTTATTGTATTTTATATCGATGTCAATTTATTTAGATAAATAATAACATACGAGGGAATAAGTCCGTGACTTTTGGAATTTCCCGTTTCTTGAATGAGATGTCAACACTGCAGTCAGCAGGCAACTATCAGCTGACTCCAGTCGAAATTTGAAGCAGCTGGGTCTTTTAGTTTTTATTTGTTATTCATCAAAAGAGAATTACCTCGTAATTTGAGAAGAAAATAGACAACAGTGAATTTCTATGAAAATCCATGAATTACTCCCTCAACCACCCTATTCTCCGGGTTTAGCTCCGAGTGACTATTACTTGTTTCCAAACTTGCCGAAATGGCTCGATGAAATCATCTCTCAAACAAATACCTATTTTGATGTACTAGATAAAACTTATTTTTTAGAAAGAATTAAAAAAAATTGGATAAACGATGGACGAAGTGTATAGAGCTCAAAGGAGACTAATAAAAAACTTTTATTCACGGACATATTGACCTGCCGTCGTATAAAAAATAAAAAACTTTATTTAAAAATTTATTATTTTAAATTTTTTCCAATAGTTTTTTTTTTTATAAATTTTCAATTGATAAAATAATAATATATGTACATAGTTGTTAATTAAAATATAAAATAATATTATATAAAACATATAATAATGTAGTATATATAGTATAGTAGCGGCCTGTGTTTATTTCAAAATTACGTAATTAAATGCTTTGATTTTGTTTTTATTATTATTAAATTGGCAAAAAGAGTAAGGTTTTACAATTTATTTATTTATTTATTATGCAAATAAATAATGAATCTCTTTGGGAGTGAATAATTAATTATTTAAGGGGCCACAGCCACACTTTCACTTCCCCTCTTTCCCTCTAACTAAACATTCTGTGAATTTTTCCACACTAAAATAACAATTAGAGTAGTAATTCAAACAGAGTGAATGGTATTGTTTGTTTAAAACATAACTAATAGACATAGATATATGTATATGTTTACTTAAATGTTTTAATAATATATACCTTCTAATTTTAAAATATTAATTTTAACAAAATGTTAAAGTTGGATAGTACAGAAAGAAGATCTGCAAATTACTCCGTTCCCGATCCCTCATCACCCCCCCCCCCACCAACCCCCTTCCCCAATTCACCTCATTTCAATCAAATGAAGTATCTAATAGTCACGTCAGATTTTTTTTCTTCCATCACAAATCTTTATAAATTAAATGTTTCAACTTTTTTAATTAATGAAATTTAAATTGATATTTTAATTCAATTTATTTATTTTTGAAAATTAATTAAAATAAAAAAAAAATTTAATTAGATTTTTTTTAGATAGCTATACTTATCTATATATATATATATATATATATATATATAATATAAAGTAGAAAAGTGTGCAACTATGTCATATAAACTTAATCTGATTGGTCAGACAATTGTTTTAAACTTTTTCTAATTTGTTAGAAAATTTTTATGGAACTCAACCTACCTGATCAAATTTGGGAAGCTACATGAAATAAAAAGAAGCGGCCTCTATTTCTGAGAATCAAGTTAAAAATAAGGTTCAGAGAATCTTTCGTTGTAATGATCATACAACATCTCTACTCTGTTTAGAGGGCTGTTTTGATTGGTTATCTCCCTTCAAAGAATATTAACATGCCAGACGTTTTATACTTGTTACACCCTGAGTGAAGTTAAGAGTAACAAAGACCACTGTGTAAAAATTATTGGGAAAACTACCGAACACAATCCTAAACGCCGCCCGCCAGGATTAAATGATTTAATTAATTAATGAATAATAAATAAAATAAATAAATAAATAATAAATATTAATTAGATTTTTAGAATTTACTCTTTGTTTTCTATGATAGTTTTTATAGTTTTTATTTCAAATTTCAATTTAATATTATTATTCCAATCTACTAGGGAACTATGGTAAGTGATTTTTTTTATTGCACCTAATATTAAATATAATAGCTATTATTTGATAATATACCTAAATGATGATGAAAAGATAATGTAGAGTATAAACAATAAAAATCAAGCGCTGTATTTATTCTAAATTAATTTTGCTCTTTTGGATCGTTAGTGAGAAGAATTAATTTATCAACTCCCTGTTGAGAATTATCCCAAATGAATTCCTTACTTACAATAGATGAACAATTAACAACCTTTTAGAGGTAAATGCAAATTCAGACAATACATTTCTTCAAAACCATCTAAATTGATTCAAAATCATTTTGAAATCATCTTGAAAAAAAAAAACACTTTTAAAAATTTAATCGTGATAGCCCAGGTAAATGAATTCAAGGACCATAATATAAATGTAGATTATATTTTTTCTTCATATCAAATTATGACAACATCTTTTTGGATAAAAGACTCAAAAAGTCGCTATTTGTCAAAAATAAATAAATAAATAATAATAATAAAAATTTATTTGAAAATTCTTTTTACATATATTTAAAATTTCCAAATAAAAAAAAAAAAAAAAAATAAAATACGATTGATAGAGAAAATAATCTCAAAGGAATGATAAAAATTAGCAAATTCTACAATGAAATACTAAACAATTATTCAAGAAAAACATTAAGATGGTCAATGATATTATTTTCTAATAAAATTAATATTTCTTTGTTGATTACCTTTGTATTATAGCCATTTAATTAATTATATATGAAATAAGAAATGTGTAAAAAAAATTAAGAAATACTTATTCAAAGTGGCTATCTAGAAGGGGATTTATAATTTTTTTTTTTTTTTTTTTTTATAATAATTCTAATGATAATAAATTTGAATGTAATATATATATATATATATATATATATATACAAATATTTAATTTATTTATTTTTAAATATTTTGAAATAATAATAAAAAAAATATTTCTATACCTACTAAAAGAAAATTATAAAAAAATAAGCTGGAGTGTCTCCACTCGACTATCTCGCAATTTGAATTGGATTAAATAACATAATATATTATATTTAAATTAAATTTAATTAATTATAAATTATAAATAATAAATATTAAACCAGCGCATGTTTGGCTTTTTATTGAAGGCACGATGGCACGTGTTGGCGCGTGAGATTTGCAGTGTTAAAAAATTAATTCTGGTACTTTCAGAGATTCAATCAAGTTGAAATTCTATATAGAGCAGTTTTATACTATTATTAATCATGTGAAAAATTATCAAACATATATCTTTATTTTTACGGTCACTTTAGAGGAAAAAAAATCAAAACGTTGTAGGTAATGACCCTCTTCCGGTTGAGCTACATTTCTCAAAAGTTGATAGAAAACTATGAATTTTGAATAATGTCCATGTATCAAATTTCATCATTCTAGCTCAAACCGTTTTTGCGTAATATTGTCTACATACACACACACACACACACACAGACATTTTTCTCAACCTTAGTGAAAATGATTCAGGAACCTTCAAAACGTATAAAAACATCAAAATCTCAACATCGAAAATTTTCGTGATCGCAATACTATCTCTGACGAGAGAGTAAAAATAATTGAAGGAAAATAAAATTTTTTTATAAGATAACTTCTCTCTCTCTGTACTACCACTTGGTACGTCCGTAGTGATAAATTTATATTTATTTTGTTGAAAATCTGTACATAATAGGACATTTCATTTATTATATTATTCCATTCAGTATATTTTTTATTTTTTAATTTAATTTAATAGACATAACGTTACCAAGGCAATAAAAGTACTTAGAATTTAGTGAAAGAGTTAATGCATAGCGAAAAGAAAAACAGACAATTAATTTTAAAAATTAAATTTAAAATCTATATACATTTTATTTCAATTTTATTTTATAATATATAATAATAATTATTTATATTAATCTTATATATATAAAACAATTGGAAAACTCATTATTTTAAAAGAATAAAAAACCAAAAACAGAATATTTTTTTTTTAATCAAAATCATTATTATTTTAATTAATTTTAATTTTATATCTTTATTTTCTCATAATCGATTTGTTGATTCTTTAGTAATATCAAATTTTAAATTTTCATTTTATATATAGCTTCATATAAGTATATTATAGTTTGTGTGTGGCGCCATTAATCATTCTTTACAAAATCAACCAACTTGAACAATGTTCAACAACCGATTTCTAAACTTATAGCATATAATAATAGAAATAAAGTTTTATATATTCTCGCTTTAGTGGATCACAAATGAGGTTTGCTAAAATTGATAAAAAAATAAATAAAAAATAAGTGATCTGTAAATAAATTAAGTTATATGATGGAGTCCCAAAAATCTGGATATTTATTCCTAAATGAAATAATAAAAAAAATTATTTTGAAATTAAATAAATCCGCATTGATATTCTCCTAAGATTAGAAAAAAAACTTAGTCAAGTACTACCACAGTTCAATTCATTTATCCATCTAATTGTAAGTTGCATGAAAAATAATAATAATCAAATAATATTTATATTTTAATATTATAATTAAATATTCAAATTTTCAAGTATTATAATTGGATTCATATTTCTGAATATAATAGCAAGTTGATTTTCAAAATGTTCTATTTTATTTGCATATGATTATTTGATTTTATATGTGTTAAAATTCAAACAAATTCAAATATTCTAATTTACAAATTAATATTATTTTGAATTGATATCAAATCACAAAAGATAACATAATAAATAGAAAAAGAAACATTTAAATCAATTATAATATAGGATAGGATTTTAAATAAATTTAAAACATTTACACAATTTTAAAAAGACAAAAATTTAAAACAACTTCTTTTTATTATTTGTCTAAAAAATAATATTTTAATTTTTATATAATATATAAACAATTTTTAACCCTAAAATATAATCAGTAATTAATTAATAATTGGGTAATTAAACTAAAATCAACAACAACAAGTGTATGGGAATTCTTAGAATAATTAATTTAATATTCGTTGTTACTTTTAATATATTTTAATTTAATCAGTAAATTAATTATATATTATTATTGTAAATGTTATATCTATCTATCTCTGTGCTCTTCTAGAATTGTCCCTTCATACATTGTGAATCCACCCATAATAATATCTTACTTACTTGAAAATGAAAATTCAATTATGAGATCAAAATTAAAATAATTTATTCATATAATCTTGAATGTATTCAGTGTTTTATAAATAATTTAAAAAGGTCAAAAAATATTAGAAAAATAAAATAAAATTTATAATAAAATATAAATATAAATATAACATATGAATAAAAACATAAACATTCAAGATTATATGAATAAACTATTACTATTATTTTGTATTTCAATATTTTTAATGTTAATACAATAATTTTTATTTTATAATCTATAAAATATTTTAATTATTTTAAAAAACGGCAGTCTTCAATTACAATTTTTTTACTCTCTACTGACTGAGAATCCCTTCTCATTTCATAACTGAAAATTGTGTCGAATAGAAATAGACGATATTACTTGGATTAATTTTATTATGCTAGCTAAAATTGTTTGTTTGTATTATTGAGGACCGCAGTACAATTCATTTTAATCAGATTGATGCAATGATGCAACATTTAATAATTGTAATAAATAATTAAAGAATTGTATATCAATATTTTTTAAAGGGTCGAGCGAGAGCTCGGTGTCCCAGGTATTAATATTACCAGCTAAACCCAATAATAATGAATCATTTTTTACCGACCGACGATAGTAAGGGAGGTATTGTTTTTAACTTAATTACCGAGCCGAGGCTCGGGGTCCCGGTACAATATATATAAAATAATAATAAAATATTATATTTTGAAATAATCTACTTACTATATATAAAAAAGAAAAAAGGAGAAAAGAGTGAAGAAGAGTAGGAGGATCAGAATCAATCCACCATGTTATCTAGAAACTCATTGATATAGATATCTTTATTATTATTATTATTATTATTAGAAGTAGTAGTAGTAGTAGTAATAATATTATTATATGAATAACAATACAAATAATCCTATAATTGCTATAATTATGAATAAGCAATTTAGTTGATGATTAATAATTTAAAAAGAATATATATGTATATTCTGCTTTTGACTTGTTTGATTGTTTCTATCTGTAATGTTAATTAATAATTTATAATGGCATCAAGTAATGGCATATCAATGATGTTCGATCCGATATGGTTATTATTTACTGAATGATTATAAAATCTCTCTCTTTTATTTATATTATCCATTCACAGTTTAATTTCGTTGAAAAGTTGTAAATTATTGAAATTCAATTGATTATAAAAATATATATTATACAATAAATATATTATTAAATAAGGACTTCTTCTGGGTATCTTGAACCAAGCAATTAATCTGTATTTATTTATTTTTTTTCTTTTGTGTCATGAAAATATGATAAAAGAAAGATATTGTGTTGAATATCCAAAGAGTTAATAGAAGATGGAATCTTTGCTAAAAAGTAATGATGTGTTTCATTGAGTGTGTTTGTGTGTGTGTGGAGGGGAGGGGAGGGGGCAGGAAAACAATAATAATTTGTACTTTATTTTTTTTTAGTTAATTTTTGTGTGTATTGGAATTTCTTCAGTTATTTTGTCAAATAAGACACAATCAAATGCGTATAGTTATATAATATATTAAAAGATAACAATAATACACTGTTACAGTACTGCTACATACTCTCCGACTTCTTTTTCAATAGATAATGTAATATCTACATTAGAAGATGATAAATTTAACATCCCGCTATGACGAAATTTCCAAGGCGCAAAGCGACAAGGGGAAACTTTGGACAACTGTCCACCGTCTTCCCAGACATTGTTTAATCAATAAAAAAATAAGCTCACGTTGAAGGAGTATGCAAAACATTTAGTAAAAAAAAAAAACAATGTTAAATACTTACTAAAACACCACCCTTGTGCCGTTACTAAATACAAAAAATAAATATATAATATTTTTTCAATTATTACTATCTCCCTATGTCCAGGGTCTCCCCCGATCATTCCTATTTTTATTTATTGCCGGACATTCATTCCTTCTGCTTATTAGTACAAATACTACGAAATTTACTTCTTTTGTAAAAAATTGAAAATTGACTAAAAAAAAGAAGAAATATTTTTGAGAAGAAATTAAAAAATCTGGAGTGTTTCCACTCGACTATCTCGCAAATTTGAATTGGATTAAATAACATATAAGTGTTACATTTAAATTAAATTTAATTAATTATGAATTATAAATTAAAATTAATAAATAATATTTATTAAATCAGCGCATGTTTGGGTCTTTGTTGATGGCACCACGTCACGTGTTGGCACGTGAGATTTGCAGTGTTAAAAAATTAATTCTAGTACTTTCAGCAATTCAATCAAGCTGAAATTCTATATATAGCAGTTTTATACAATTTTTAATCATGTTAAAAATTATCAAACATATATCTTTATTTTTACGGTCACTTTAGAAGAAAAAAAAATCAAAACGTTGTAGGTAATGACCCTCTTCTGGTTGAGCTACATTTCTCAAAAGTTGATAAAAAACTATGAATTTTGAATAATGTCGATGGACCAAATTTCATCATTCTAGCTCAAACCGTTTTTACGTAATCTTGGTTACATACATACACACACACACACACACACAGACATTTAATATATTTTTCGCCATTCTTTTCTCCCCCAATCTAGCCACATGTCCTGTCCACCGTAGCCTTCTCGATCTTATAATTCTAACTATATCTGGAGATGCATAGAGGTCATGCAATTCCTTGTTATGAAGTCTCCGCCATTCCCCGGTGTCCTCATCTTTCTTTGGCCCATAAATGCTTCGCAGAATCCTATTCTTAAATACTCTATATAATATTAATAATAATAATAATAATAATATTTAATATTCTTTTAATAATTTTTGTTAATAATAACCGATTAATATAGGACTATCCCGAAATAACTGAAAACAAGGTCTGAACTATTATAAAATTAATAGAATATATTAAAAAAATTAAATTTTATTTTATAATTATAAAAAAAAAAATTGTTTGATAGTCTTCATTCAAAAAAAAAACATTCTAAAAATAATAACATTCTTAATTAAAAATAACAGGAAAAAAAATAAGGTAGGTAAGAGTTAATGTATGCTTTTTTTAGTGCCAATTTTAAATTTAACTTTATATTGTAAGAAATTCTATTAAAAGATCTTTTTTTTAGTTTTTAATCTTTTTCTCTAAAATTCTAATTACAAACAAAAAAAAAAAAAAAAAAAAAAGAAGATAATTAAATAATTTGAAATGTTTACAGAAAAGTAATAGTAAATAAAAAGCATAAAATGAAATTCACGTATTCAAGAAAAACTAAATAGAGTGAATGAATAATTGGTATGACACTATTATTAGCCACTATTTAAGGATATACCTTCCAAATAGAAAAATAAATTGAATAAAATAATTTCAAAGGAATATTATAATATATCTTCTGTTGTATATATAAGTATATGTGTGTGTTGGTTTAGGTTTCCGTGAATGTTATTGTTATTATTACTATCCGATTTATCAAGGATACAATCACGTATTTTTGTGAGATGTTTTCTCGGCGTTTCGGCACCCATTTTGGCGCCATTTTCAGGTGATTATTTAGGTGGGAATATTTTTTGGGATTCTGGGTCTGACCAAAGTATAATATCGGGATTTTGGGTTGAAAGGTTGGATGTTTTTGTACTCACTACGTTGCTGTGGAGCTCCGAAGAATCCTGGGCAATCCTAACTCTGGCACACGTCCGTACTGGTCAATAGTCCGAGGCCAACTGGGACCCGACCCTTTGGATTCTACCTGAGCTTGATACCTGCGCATGCGTAATGGGCTTTTGTGTACTCTGGTGGGCGTATATATATATATATATATTTATACAAATATTTAATTTATTTATTTTTAAATATTTTGAAATAATAATAAAAAAATATTTCTATACCTACTAAAAAAAAATTATAAAAAAAAAAAATAATCGAAGGAAAATAAAATTTTTTTATAAGATAACTTCTCTCTCTCTGTACTACTACTTGTACGTCCGTAGTGATAAATTTATATTTATTTTGTTGAAAATCTGTACATAATAGGACATTTCATTTATTATATTATTCCATTCAGTATATTTTTTATTTTTTAATTTAATTTTATAGAAATAACGTTACCAAGGCAATAAAAGTACTTAGAATTTAGACAAAGAGTCAATGCATAGCGAAATAAGTTGACCTGTGGCCAGGTCCGAACCGACCGACGGTTTGAAGTAAATTAATTTCCAGCTACAGAAACAATTTCAAATAATTTTAATATATCTATTAATGTAATAAAAAACAGATATCGATACATAAATAATAAATATAAACATTTTTAATTTTATTTTATTTATAATATATATGTAAGACCAGGCTGTGACGTCATGAATGGCTGGATGACGTCATATAATTTTAAATCAAGAAAAAACTAATAAATATGATTTTCCCGAGGATAAAACCAATGCAAAGTGCATGATTCGTGGTGATATATAAAAAAATCTCCTCATGTGAAATTTGGTGTGAAAATATCCCTTCCCTTCCTATCGTCGATCGCTAATACTACCACTTCCGGTTTCCGAAATTGCACCAAAAGTTGATCAATTCATCCCACTGATGCATTAAGTAAATATACCAAATTTCATCAAACTCGGTTGAGCCGTTCAGGCTGTACACATCTATACGGACGGACAGACGGACGGACAGACATCATGCTAAAAATACTTTTTTATGTTAAGAAAGTGCATGATTCGTGGAGATATATAAAAATCTCCACATGTGAAATTTGGTGTGAAAACAATACCTCCCTTACTATCGTCGGTCGGTAAAAAACAGACAATTAATTTTAAAAAATTAAATTTAAAATCTATATATATTTTATTACAATTTTTTTTAATTAATTTTATAATTTTATTATTTGTTATATTCTATATATATTACGTTTTTGTTATAAAAATTCAAGTTCAATGGGAATCCCTTAAAATTCCTAATAATATATATGTTATTTATTTAGTGTCAAGTTAGAAACTATTATAATAAATTGTTTTTGCTGTTTTTTATTTTTTGTTGTTTTTTACTATCTCGCCAGAGATAGTATTTTTCGATGTCAAGATTTGGATGTTTTTATACGTTTTGAAGGTCCCTGAGTCATTTTCACTATCTATGGGTGTGTGTATGTATGTATGTAGACAAGATTACGCAAAAACGGTTTGAGCAAGAATCATGAAATTGGGTACATGGGCATTATTCAAAATTCGTAGTTTTCTATCAACTTTTGAGAAATGTAGCTCATTTGGAAAAGGACCATTACTTACCACGTTTTCATTTCTTTTCCTCTAAACTGACCGTAAAAATAAAGAGATATGTTTGATAATTTTTCACATGATTAAAAATTGTATAAAAATGCTATATATAGAGCTTGATTGAATAGCTGAAAGTACTGGAATTAATTTTTTAACACTGCCAATCACGCGCCAATAAAGAGCCAAAGACGCGTCGGTTTAATAAATATTATTTATTAATTTTAATTTATAATTTATAATTAATTAAATTTAATTGAAATATAAGTAATATATGGTAATTAATCCAATTAAATTTGCGACATCCTGCTAAAAATACTTTTTTCTGTTAAGAAAATGCATGATTCGTGGAGATATGTAAAAATCTCCACATGTGAAATTTGGTGTGAAAACAATACCTCCCTTACTATCGTCGGTCGGTAAAAAAAATATTGTAAAATTTAGTTAAGATAATTCCTTTTGACTCTATATCTATACGTTGGTATTTTTCGTTTTTATTGACAAGAATTTGTGTCCATATAAAATACCATACATGAAAAATTATCAAATTAAGGGCGTTTTAATAATTTAAATGTTTGTGAAATATTTGTATAATTAAGAAGAAGAATTTATTCAAAAAATTTGTAATACGTATTATTAATTCGAAAATTCATAAACTTGTTTATGTGAATAAAAAAAAAATTACAAAAATTTTAATTTAATATCAATTTTACTGAAAATTATATACGTATAATATTTTTGAATACTATATTATTATTAAAAGACAAAAAAAAAGTTTTCTAACGAATATTAAAATTTGAAATGAATGATTTTCGTGTCAATAAACATCATCACAAAACTCGAATCTGTTTTATAAAAGAAAACAACTAAAAAACTTTTTTAATTTATTTATTTATTTATTTTAAATTAAAAAAAAAATATTAATCATTGTATGAATTTTATTATAATCTTTTTTTTTTATTTTTGAATTAATTGGATTTAAAAAAAATGAAATAAATATTTAATTGAAATTTTGCTTTTGTGAACATGTTACAAAAGATTTAGCATAATTTTTAAATTTAAAATATTCCATAACCCCCCCCCCCCTCATTTCCTCACTCTCTCTTTGGTATAATATGTAATACATTTAATATATAGAAATATAATATATTATTAAGAATTTATTTTTTTAAATTTTATATATCTGGCTACCTATAAATATCAAAAATTTAGTATTATGATCAGTAAATTTACTTATATAATTGAATTATTGAAAATTACATCTATTTAATTATCTTAACACAGTGATTCCCAAACTGTGAGCCGCGAAAAAATTTTCCTAATACTTGAAATTTTTTGGTTCTAAAAAAAAAGCTGAAACGTTTTCTGGACTAAGCTTTTGAATAATTTCTACTTTTTTTCAAAATTATTTCAATATGGTTATTAAAAAAAAAAAAGCTGAAACGTTTTCTGGACTAAGCTTTTCAATATTTCGTACTTTTTTTCAAAATTTTGACTATCTCGTAAGTATTGCGATCACGAAAATTTTCGATGTTGAGATTTTGATGTTTTTATACGTTTTGAAGGTTCCTGAATCATTTTTACTAAGGTTGAGAAAAATGTCGGTGTGTGTATGTGTGTGTGTGTGTATGTATGTAGACAAGATTACGAAAAAACGGTTTGAGTTAGAATGATGAAATTTGGTACATGAACATTAATCAAAATTCATAGTTTTCTATCAACTTTTGAGATATGTAGCTCAACCGGAAGAGGGTCATTACTTACAACGTTTTGATTTTTTTTTCCTCTAAAGTGACCGTAAAAATAAAGCTACATGTTTGATAATTTTTCACATGATTAATAATTGTATAAAACTGCTATATATAGAATTTCAGCTTGATTTATTTGCTGAAAGTACCAGAATTAATTTTTTAACACTGCAAATCTCACGCGCCAACACGTGACGTGGTGCCATCAACAAAGAGCCAAACATGCGCTGGTTTAATAAATATTACTTATTATTTATTAATTTTAATTTATAATTAATTAAATTTAATTTAAATATAATATATTATGTTATTTAATCCAATTCAAATTGCGAGATAGTCGAGTGGAGACACTCCAGCTTATTTCAATATGCTTCTAAAATAAAAAAAAAAAAAGGAAAACCGCTTGTCCCGGTTTGGTGTTTTCGAAATATAGTCACCCTAATTAAGGGAGCCGTGGAAAAAATCCGATGTATTATAGGAGCCGTATACCGAAAAAGTTTGGGAACCTCTGTCTTAACATATGAAAGAAATGTATTTTAACTAAAAATTCTTACAAATCTTTTTAATACTTTTCGTATATTTAAAAAAAAAAAAAACTTACTACTGAATTATTATTAATAATATCAACAAGGTCACAGACAATTTATAAAATTAATTGGAATTTATTATATCAAAAGGATGTCTTTTTTTTATTATTAATTTATTAGTATTTATTTCAATTGAGAAAGAAATTTTTCCTTTTACTAATCTCTCCTTCTTTGTGTCGTTTATATCTTTCTTACTTTCTTCCATGCGCTGTTGATAGCCCATCATTATTCATTCCGTTCTCCTTTTTTCTCATTTGTGTTTTACTTTTCTTCATCAATCATTTTCAAATAATATAGAAAACAAAAAAAAAAAAAAAAAAAAACAGGAAAAACTAAACATTAATTTCTTGTTTCAAATATTGTACTTTGTCCAAATAACCAAAAATATTAACATGTATATTACTAGAAATATGGTAAAATAGTCAAAATCCAAATTTTAAAATTTTTTGTTAATATAGCATACCAGAGGAAAAATATATTGATGAAAAAGAAAGAATATCTATCATTTTTAGTGTTAGGAAAATAAATTCACGAAGTATTTTTTTTTTGTCAGTTAGTATAAATATTATGCGAGGAGAACACAAAGAAAAATTTCATTTTCATATCAAATTCGTTAATCTTATCTGATATCACTTGGTATGGAGTGTGAAAACAATACACAACAAGAAATACAGTATTTTTTACTGAGATATCCCGTTTCTTTTACCAGGAAAATCAATCATTACTAAATGGTTTATTGAATTTTAAATTTTATATTAAAATTGTTTTGTCATATAAATCGATAAATTAAATTTCCCGAAATAAATAAATAAATGTAAATAGAGAGATATATCGCTTTATTTGTCGATGAAATAAATAAACTCTTTTAAAAAAGTGCATTGCTACAGATCTTTAACCATGATGATAGAAAATGTGTTTGCACCAAAAATAAGTCATTCTTCAAAATAACAAACAAAAAAAAATCTATTGAAATTTTATGACTCTCATTAATTGATCTAACTAAACTTTTTCTATCTCTCTTTATTATTCTATTTCTCTATTTCTATCTCTCTCTCTCTCTCTCTCTCTTATATTATTTTCTACAAATATTCTTCTTGTCAAATTTTCTTTATGGTATATTTTCCAAGTATAATATATTCTAACTGAGGAGTGTCAAACTCGCGACCCGCCACAATTATTTTTGCGGCCCGCAACCACTTTCGATTTTTTTTTTTAAATTTTCAATTTGTCTCTAAATTAGCTGGAGTGTCTCCACTCGACTATTTCGCAAATTTGAATTGGATTAATTACCATATATTACTTATATTTAAATTAAATTTAATTAATTATAAATTATAAATTAAAATTAATAAATAATATTTATTAAACCAGCGCATGTTTGGCTCTGTTGATGGCACCACGTCACGTGTTGGCGTGTGAGATTTGCAGTGTTAAAAAATTAATTCTGGTTCTTTCAGCAATTCTATATATAGCAGTTTTATACAATTTTTAATCATGTGAAAAATTATCATACATATCGGTTGAGTTACATTTCTCAAAAGTTGATAGAAAACTAAGAATTTTGAATAATGCCCATGTATCAAATTTCGTGATTCTAGCTCAAACCGTTTTTGAGTAATCTTGTTTAGATACATACACCCATACACACATACATACACAGAGAGAGAGAGAGACAGACAGTTTTCTCAACCTTAGTGAAAATGATTCAGGAACCTTCAAAACGTATAAAAATATCAAAATCTCAATAATATCTCTGGCGAGATAGTAAAAAGGTAAAATGTTTTTCGCGACCAAACTTTCGACCGACTTTTTTAAAAAAATTTCAATTTGTCTCTAAAAAAAAGGAAAAATGTTATTTTGCGGCTCGCCTAAATTTAAACCTTGTTTGTTTGGCCCAAGTGTACCTGAGTTTGACACTCTTGTTCTAATACAAAAATATTATGTCTATTTTTTTAAGACTTCTTCTGCCTACCTAAATCTCTTCTTGCTCTTCTCTTTCTTTGACTAACTAACGCTTTGTTCTTAAGCCACCAAATTTTTTTGATATTATCAAAGCAAACATTTAGAACAGTGATTCTCAACCATTTTTTTTTTACCGTGGCACACTTTTAACGGTATAAAAATTTGGCGGCACACAAAGAAAAATATAAGTGTAAAAGTTATTTAGTTATTTACCGTATTGAAAAAATTGAACAAAAGTCGGAAATGTTCAAGAGCCTGATCGCAAAAACATTTTACCTTTTTTTTTACATACACGTAAAATAAATAATTACTTTTTTTTCTAAATTTGAACTTTAGATTTGTAAAATTTGGCGGCACTTTTTGAAAAACTCGCGGCATACAAAAGTGCCGCGGCACAGTGGAAGAGAATCACTGATTTAGAATAATGATTCTTCTATATAATTGTGTTTATATTTTATTTTATCCATTGCTTTTTAAAAACCGACCCTCTATTACGACTATCTTTTTTTTCTTCCTTTTTACCATACTTCGCTGAATATTTCGAGTATATTTTGTGTTTTTTTTTTATCTTTTTTATTTCCTAATAAGAAAAATAATAAAATTCAACTTTTAAATGTCTTTCCATTAAATCTATATCCAAGCCTTTTTTTCCATCAAAATCTTTTTATTAAAACTACTAAATTCAAAATTTTATGTATTTACATAAATATATCATACATCTTTACAAAAAATTAAAATCTTTATTGTATAGCTCAATTATATTATATAGGGTAGTCGAAAAAGTCTTTTCGTATTTCTAATCATGTGGTACCCACACATGAAGCTTCTTTTTGTAGCCAGCCTTTTTTAAATGGTTCAAAACCGTTTGATGATGAATGTTTAGTTCCTTGGCAATGGCAATGTCATGGCTGCTTATGCGACGGTCCTTGACAATCTTTTCCATAATTTCATCGACTTTTTCAACGATAGGTCGACCAGAACGAGGTGCATCTTTCACATCGAAATTTCCAGATAGAAAGCGAAGCGAACCATTGTGCTACACGAACTGATATAGCATCGTCTCCGTGAACTTCACAAATTTCATTGGCGGCTTGCGTGACATTCTTCCCTTTTTTATGCAAAAATTTCAAAATATAGCGAATTTCTTCATTATTTTCACTCATTTTTGAAAAGCTGTAACTTTTGTTCAGCTTCACCAAATTTAATTTTCTTTATGGTTAAATGAAGCTTGAAATTTCATCTTTCCACACTTTATGGTATGACACAATGTGATTGGTAGCACTGGATATATACGATTCCAACGACATCTATGAACAAAATACGAAAAGACTTTTTCGACCACCCATTATTACCGACCGACGATAGTAAGGGAGGTATTGTTTTCACACCAAATTTCACATGTGGAGATTTTTACATATCTCCACGAATCATGCATTTTCTAAACAGAAAAAAGTATTTTTAGCATGATGTCTGTCCGTCTGTCCGTCCGTATAGATGTGTACAGCCTGAACGGCTCAACCGATTTTGATGAAATTTGGTATATTTACTTAATGCATCAGTGGGATGAATTGATCAACTTTTGGTGCAATTCGGGAAACCGGAAGTGGTAGTATTAGCGATCGACGATAGGAAGGAAAGGGTTGTTTTCACACCAAAGGAGATTTTTTTATATATCACCACGAATCATGCATTTTGTATTGGTTTTATCCTCGAAAAAAATCATATTTATTAGTTTTTTCTTGATTTAAAATTATATGACGTCATCCAGCCATGCATGACGTCACAGCCTGGTCTTGCATATATATTATAAATAAAATAAAATTAAAAATGTTTATATTTATTATTTATGTATCCATATCTGTTTTTTATTACATTAATAGATATATGAAAATTATTTGAAATTGTTTCTGTAGCTGGAAATTAATTTATTTCAAACCGTCGGTCGGTTCGGACCTGGCCACAGGTCAACTTATTTTAATATCTATTTTTCTATTATTTATTATTACATATTTTTTTTTGTATATAGGTATACTTACATAATCATTTTTTGAACTCTGATTCATTTATGTATATTTCTATTTATTATTATTTTCTTTCTTTTTAAAAATAATAATTATTGTTTTTCTTATCTTTTATTTTGCTGGCAAATTTCCTTATTTCATAATTTCTCTCGGATTTCTCTCGTTAAATCCTCATTAAGATATTTTTTCGCGTTTCCATTCATTTTTTAACATTATATTTTTATATTTAAAATAGTTCAACTTAAAATTCTATTATCTTTGGACGCTCGTATCTTTTCTATCTTTGAATTTATTAATTTATTTATATTATTTACCAGGCATGATCAGCAAGAAACAAACTAACGTAATAAAACAAAAGAAACTTTATTTAAAAGTTTCTAAGTCTTTTTTTCAAAGTTGTCTTCTCCGTGATGAGCACACTCTTAATTTCATCGTGTTTTCATTTTTGAAATGCTTTGTTTTTGATACCTTTCAGTTCTATTCAGTCGATTTAGTGTCTTAACTCTTTATTCTTTTTTTTAACGATTGATTAAAGATTTAACTTTGGGAAACAAATCACAAGAAGCAAGATTATGTTAGTGGTGTGGTTGGAGAACATTGATCTCGTGTGTTTAATCCAAAACTGAATGGGCTGGATCGTTGTCATGATGAAAAATCCACTCACAACCCGTCTTCATGGTCTTTTGGTCTTTTCCATCGAGAACTTGAATTAATTTAGTAAATCTAATTCACTGTTGAACCTTAAGTGAGGTATTCGTGTAATGATCTATGCCTCAAGCAAGATCATCATCAAAAAAAAAAAAAAACTCTTAACATCACTTTCATATTTGAATGAACATGGCTAAATTTTTATGGTTTGCTTCTATTCATGACAATTTTATAAAAAGAGTAACATTTGTCCAAATAATAAAATAATACTTATTTAATTATTGGATTAAAAATTTGGTAATTTTACATTAACCTATTTATTTAATTTATTTTAAAATATTAAAAAATCTAATATTATTTTAAATAAACAAAATAAATAGAATTGAAATTTAAAAACAAAAAAAAAAAAATCTTATAATAATTTATATGACAAGAAAATAATTAGAGAAATCATTTTTATATATATACGAGGGCTGTTCAAAAATAGACCGAACTTTAGTCATAAAATATTTATTACAAATGCTTGTCCCCTTCAAAGTACTCCCCGTTGCTTGCTATGCACCGTTCACAACGTTTTTTCCACTGTTCAAATGTTCCTTGGAACTCGTTTTGTATGATGTTGTTTAGCTGTGCTTGAATTTCTGGTACACCTTGAAAACGGCGACCTTTTAAGGTGGATTTTAGTTTCGTAAATAGGAAAAAATCCGCTGGGGCTAGATCTGGGAAGTATGGAGGATGTGGAAGAACAGCTGTTCCGTTTTTAGCCAAAAATTCGCGAACTAACAGAGACGCGTGACTTGGCTTGACTTAAAAATGTGTACGGCTCATACAGTCATCCTTATGGGCCTTCTGAAGCAATGTCCACGTTTCAGAAAAAGATTTACCGATGTTAAAACAAAATTTAATGTTACAACGTTGCTCTTCAAAGTCCTTCATTTTCACTTTTTCGCAGAGCGCTGGCTGTACGAGATCACTAAATTGGTTCTCACTGCCAACTGATCGATCGCTGTGATGCGCTCGTTTTGTTTCTAAAGAATGGAGCTAGGCTAGCACGCGCGCGCGGCTTCAAACTATCACGCGTTTCGTAGTATTTTAAAAAGTTCGGTCTTTTTTTGAACAGCCATCGTATATTTAATCTTGTGAGAGAAAAGTAGAAAAAAAAAAAGAAAATAATTAAAAATAAATAATACAAAGAAACGATTGATTTGGAACTGATTTATCCAACTCTAATAAGTAAATTGTAAGTGGTACATCCTATCTATTGTATTAAAATTAAGAGGAAAGAAGAAGAAGAAGAAGAAGAAGATGATCTGACCTAATAATTAATATCAATATAAAATTAATTTTAAAATTTAATTAGAAAATAAATTAATAGATGAGAAAAGAGATAATAATATAATAATTTATTTTTCTTGTTTGGTATAAGAATAGGTAGTAGATATAATTTTAGAAATTGTAAATTGAATAAATGAGCTTAAACTAGGTTTACTGGAATTAATTATCTTTAAGCTTTTAAACAACAACATCCACTCACAATATAATTATGCTAGAGGTATATTCTCTAATGTTAATTGGTTAAATTCTATTAAGACATTTTGCAATGAGCGTAACACATTTTTTTTCTTTTTTTGCTAAGTATCTTTGAATAAAAGAAAAAAAAATAATTTCAATGAATTGAGAAAAATAAAAGATTACTTATTAATATTTTAAAACAAAAATAATAATAATAATAATAATAATAATAATAATAATAATTAGATAGTGAACATCGATTACAACTTTATTACCATTTAAGGTAAATGTACCAGTCGTGGACCACTCTCAGTAATGGACCATTTGATAGATTTTTGATCAAAATAAGCTTTTTAATTTCAAATTAAACTTGAGATATCGATAAATATCAAGAAGAGCCTTTTCCGGATTGCTTAACAATGAAACAGAGACCAATCGCTGCATTTATATTATAATTATGAATTTTTTGAAACACGGGGCAAGCGTTCTTGTATTTTAAGGTTCGTTTCATATGCAAAACGTTAAGGATATGCTTCACTTTATTTTCAATAGATTATGTTTTATTTAATAATTTCAATCCAAAAATTAAATTCAATATTGATACTACAAATTATATTAATCAGTTTGAAATATTTAATTTATGTGATAATTATAAATTATTAAGGGAGTGGTTATTTATTGAAACAAATATCTCATTATTTTAGAAGTTGACGGGGTGACCCATTACTAAAAAATAATTAAAATTTTTTTTTACTAAAATCGTTTTTTTTTATTAAAATAAATTTTATGTATGCTAAATTTTTTTTGTTTTAAGTGTCTAGAACAATTTTATTCAGTAGTGGACCACGTGGACAAATACTGAGATAAACATGGTTAATCACTAAATCTTTACAACTTAAATTATATTTTCATCAGATTCCTTTAGATAATTAAATTTTATGCTGATAATAAATTGTGTAAATAGGTTAATTCCCAATTTATATTAACATTATTAAATTTATAATTTTATTTTATGAAATTAAAAATCAACAACAATTTATTATATTTAAACATCTTATTTGTGATAATAATAAATTTAATAAAATATATTTATTATTATATTAGTATGAATAATTATAATTATATTAAATTAATATTACTAAAATTTCCAATATATTTTTTAAATTATATTAATGTCATTATCTTTCTCTTTTCGATTGTTTCTTGTTTGAAAACCGCGCGTTTAAATGGATAAGAATTGTCAATATATAGAAACAAACTGTAAATATAAAGAATAATTCAAATAAATTATAAATAAGTTGACCTGTGGCCAGGTCCGAACCGACCGACGATTTGAAGTAAATTAATTTCCAGCTACAGAAACAATTTCAAATAATTTTCATATATCTATTAATGTAATAAAAAACAGATATGGATACATAAATAATAAATATAAACATTTTTAATTTTATTTTATTTATAATATATATGCAAGACCAGGCTGTGACGTCATGAATGGCTGGATGACGTCATATAATTTTAAATCAAGGAAAAACTAATAAATATGATTTTTCTCGAGGATAAAACCAATACAAAGTGCATGATTCGTGGTGATATATAAAAAAATCTCCTTTGGTGTGAAAATAACCCTTTCCTTCCTATCGTCGATCTCTAATACTACCACTTCCGGTTTCCGGAATTGCACCAAAAGTTGATCAATTCATCCCACTGATGCATTAAGTAAATATACCAAATTTCATCAAAATCGGTTGAGCCGTTCAGGCTGTACACATCTATACGGACGGACGGACAGACGGACAGACGGACGGACGGACAGACATCATGCTAAAAATACTTTTTTCTGTTTAGAAAATGCATGATTCGTGGAGATATGTAAAAATCTCCACATGTGAAATTTGGTGTGAAAACAATACCTCCCTTACTATCGTCGGTCGGTAATTATTAATAAAATCAATCCTTAGTGCATTTTATTTCATTTATTTATTTTAAACCCATTTTAGGTTGATGGTCCATTACTGGATCAAAAAATACGTTTTGGTAAAAATTAAAAAAAAAATATTTAAATATAAATTATCCAAATCTTTGTGTTGTAGTGATAATTAAAAATAGTTGTACAAAATGTTCGCACTTGTTTTGTTGTTATTCTCACTTTTATTACCGAATAATAGTGTTTTTTAATGAAAATTTCTCTTAACATGGTCCACCACTGGTACATTTACCTTAATTAGAAAAAAAAATTCATTTGGTTCGATAAATTTTTTTATTCAGTATTTTTTGTATTTTGACCCTTTTTACCGACCGACGATAGTAAGGGAGGTATTGTTTTCACACCAAATTTCACATGTGGAGATTTTTACATATCTCCACGAATCATGCATTTTCTTAACAGAAAAAAGTATTTTTAGCATGATGTCTGTCCGTCCGTCCGTCTGTCCGTCTGTCCGTCCGTCCGTATAGATGTGTACAGCCTGAACGGCTCAACCGATTTTGATGAAATTTGGTATATTTACTTAATGCATCAGTGGGATGAATTGATCAACTTTTGGTGCAATTCCGGAAACCGGAAGTGGTAGTATTAGCGATCGACGATAGGAAGGGAAGGGTTATTTTCACACCCAATTTCACATGAGGAGATTTTTTACATATCATCACGAATCATTCACTTTGCATTGGTTTTATACTCGAGAAAAATCATCTTTATTAGTTTTTTCTTAATTAAAATTATATGACGTCATCCAGCCATTCATGACGTCACAGCCTTGTCTTATATATATATTATAAATAAAATAAAATTAAAAATATTGTTCTATCCATATCTGTTTTTTATTACATTAATAGATATATTAAAATTATTTGAAATTGTTTATGTAGCTGAAAATTAATTTATTTCAAACCGTCGGTCGGTTCGGACCTGGCCACAGGTCAACTTATTTAGTTTATAACATTAAATTTATACCCATTGATTTTTTTTATTCTCAATTATTGATATCTATTATGTAATTTTAAAAGTTATAGGTAAAAAAAAAACTTTTTTCTGGCTATAAGAAAAAAAGATGAAATTAAAATAAAATCGATTTTATTATATAAGAAATAATACAAGAGGTATAGTCAGAGGCGGATTAAACTCCGGGCGGACCGAGCGACCGAAGGACCCACCGAAACCTAAATAAAAATATTTCCTTAAAAGAAATTTAAAAAAACTGTTGAGTTTATGGATAATCGGAGTTTAAATAAAACAAGTTATTCTTGATACAGTTCTTTATTGAACAACAGATCTTTATTCGGTCGAGTTTGAACCCCGACTAACTTAAGAAAAAATAATCAATTTTGCGTCTCGGCGACCACAGTAAAAATTATGGATTTTTTACATAAGTACTATATATATATAAGTATAAAACAGCCTAAATTATAATATAAACAAAATTTGTCTTAATTATATTTGTAAATAACAGAGGGCCCATTTCAATTTGACCGCCCGGGGCCCCCAATCAACTTATTCCGCCCCTCTGGGTATAGTATTATAAATTTATGTTTTATGTAATTATTTTAATTATTATAATTAAAGGGATATTTATTTTTAAAGAGATGAAAATACAATTATGCACATTGTATGTGCCAGACTTTTGTGTTTATTGTATTCTTGTACTACTAAACAACTACTCTTAAAAAACTCCTTATACAAGGAGAACCACTGGTTGGAAACCGCTCATGCATTAATTTCAACCATAACGATTATATATTTTTCTTTTTTATTACCCTTTCTTTTTACTTGCATATCCTCTCTCTTTGCTGCATATAAGCATCCTTTTGCTACTAAAATATATGTGTACTTGGTATTTCTACCTAGCTATGAGGTACCACTAATGTGTTCCACTCATTTCTACAATAATTTCAGTGGTTATATCCCCAACCAGATTATTCATTTATAAAGATATAAAAAAATATTCGTAATATTCCTATTTAACCGTATACATTTCAAATTGCAAATTCTAAAATATCAATTGAAAGGCTTTATATCTCTTAATAAGTTATAATATAAAAAGTCTAAATTATATTAATTATTTAATTTATATTAGTTATTTGATATATATATATATATATATAAGTTTTTGTTATAATATTCAAGTTTAATGGGATTCCCTTAAAATTCTTAATAAAATATATGTTATGTATTTATTGTCAAGTTAGAAACTATTATAATAAATTGTTTTTACTGTTTTTTATTTTTTTTTAGTTTGTTTTTTTACTATCTCGCCAGAGATAGTATTTTTCGATGTCGAGATTTTGATGTTTTTATACGTTTTGAAGGTCCCTGAGTCATTTTCACTATCTATGTGTGTGTGTCAGTGGCGTACCTAGAGGGGGGCGGTGGATGCGGTCCGCACCGGGCGGCACTTATCTTGGGGCGGCATTTTTTCTATTTAGTTATAGTTGTAAAAAGCAACTTATTCATTTCATATTTATTTTTTTTCTTTCTTGAATAATAAATGATTATTATGATTATTATAAGTTTACTATTTGATTTATATAAATTATGATCAACTATATGATTTCAGAATATTATTCCTCGGTGTATATAAATGCATTTTAGTGTAAATTTTGAATTCTAATTCCAAGAAGAGGAGAATAATTTTATTTTATTGTATTCATTAAAATTCGTTGAATTAGTAAACGCATCTTTACGATTTTGTTCGGCAATTTTTCCTAAATAAAATTTTTTGATATCAGTTTATAAATGTCATTTCTTTTGAAAAGTTTATATGATTACTTTGATTTTTTTAAATCATCGATTTTTCTTTTGAAAAGCAGGGCCGGCGGAAAAAATATAAATATAAATTTTGAGAGAATTATACACGATTTTTCTAGTATGAAAGCTAGAAGAGTAAATATTATATAAATATGTTTACGAGTGCATACAATGTGTGTAAAAAAATTTACTCTGTGTATTAATTAATATTGATTAAATAACTTAATAATTTATTTATGTGTATTAATTTATAAAAACCACTATTTGATTGACTTATAATAAAAAGGGCGGCAAACTGGAGAACGCCCCGGGCGGCCAAAGTTCTAGGTACGCCACTGGTGTGTGTATATGTGTGTATGTATATAGACAAGATTACTCAAAAACGGTTTGAGCTAGAATCATGAATTTTGGTACATGGGCATTATTCAAAATTCGTAGTTTTTTATTATCTTTTGAGAAATTTAGCTCAACCGGAAGAGGGTCATTACCTACAACGTTTTGATTTTTTTTCCTCTAAACTGACCATAAAAATATAGATATATGTTTGAAAGATCTTAACATGATTAAAAATTGTATAAAACTGCTATATATAGAATTTCAGCTTGATTGAATCGCTGGAAGTACTGGAATTAATTTTTTAATTTTTTAACACGTTGACTGCCAATCAAGGGCCAAACACCCTCTGGTTAAATGATTAATATTTATTAATTTTAATTTATATATATAGATATATATATATAATTTTTTAATTAAATTTAATTTAAATATAAATAATATATGTTATTTAATCCAATTCAAATTGCGAGATAGTCGAGGGGAGACACTCCAGATTTTTTTCTTATTATCTGTAGAATACTATTCGAATTTTATGATATGATTTACTAATTAATCATTCATTGGATTGATTTTTATATTATTTTACAATATTTGAACATTTTTTTTTTTATTTGATCATATAATAAATATATATTTAAATTATTTTTATTTTATTAAATTAACAGCTCAACAAACATTTTCAATAGATAAAATATAACAATTTATTTATTTATTTATTTATTTTCAAAAAATATATTTGGAGATATGAATCTATTTCAATATATGAATTTGTATATTTATTGAATTAAAATTCAATATTTTTTCACTTGAATTTTCTCTTCGTCGCAAAATGTTCGTTGGATTTTTATTGCCTGTGACTCTTCTGCTCCATTTGCCGACATTGAAGATGCTCATCTTGGGTTTTTTTTTTCTTCACCACTTCCCTTTCTAAACTTTACTCCATCGCCCGCACCAATTCTACCCGCCAACTTTTTAAGGTCAATTCTATATTATTATATAAAAGCTTTTACTTTAGATATTCTTAAAATTGTCTTCACATAGAAAGATTATCATTCAACAAATTTGATTATAATAATAACAATAAAATCATTATTATTTATGAACATACATATTATTATATTATATATATAATAAAATATTTATATATATTTTTAAATCAGTATTTATTTTTTCTTGCTAAGTAATTTAAAAATAAATTATATAACTGGAGTGTCTCCACTCGACTATCTCGCAATTTGAATTAGAATAAATAACATAATATATTATATTTAAATAGAATTTAATTAATTAAAAAATTATAAATTAAAATTAATAGATAATATTTATTAAACCAGCGCATGTTTGGCACTTGGTTGATGGCACCTCACGTGTTGGCGCGTGAGATTTGCAGTGTTAAAAAATTAATTCTGGTACTTTCAGCGATTCAATCAAGCTGAAATTTTATATATAGCAGTTTTATACAATTTTTAATCGTGTAAAAAATATCAAACATATATCTTTATTTTTACGGTCACTTTAGAGGAAAAAAAAATCAAAACGTTGTAAGTAAAGACCCTCTTCCGGTTGAGCTACATTTCTCAAAAGTTAATAAAAAACTACGAATTTTGAATAATGCCCATGTACCAAAATTCATGATTCTAGCTCAAACCGTTTATGCGTAATCTTGTCTACATACATACACACACACACACACTTCTGACAACGTTCGTATGACGCTTGAAAACTGTTGGAGAAGGCTTGATGTGGAATCGTTCTCAGAGTAGCCGTCACATGGTTGTTGTGAACCTCCTCGACGTCAGCAAACCGTGGTCCCAAGACCAAGACTCGTCTCCTGTAACAATGGAACCTAGAAAGGGTGGATCTCTGTCAATCTCCAATTTTTTGTTAGCATCTCCCGTACACTTTCAGTGTTTTCTGGTGTCCTGCTTGTGGATTGCCGGCCTGAACGTTGTGACGACTACTCTGAGAACGATTCCACATCAAGACTTCTCCAACCGTTTTCAAGCGTTAAACGAACGTTGTCAGAAGTGTGTTGTGGCTATTGGAGAGTATTTTGAAGATCAATAAAGGTATTTACCATTAACATTCTGTTTTTTGGGGTTTTTATCATATCATTCACCGAACTTTTTAGACACACCTCGTATATATATAAATAAATAATATACATATATTACGACTTTTTTTTATTTATTTATTGATTTATTTTAATACAAATGGTTGAATTGACCGTATTATCAATTGATTGCTTCCTCTTAAACGAGCTAAACATAATTTTTTTTTTCAATTACATCAATAAGAACTTTTTTATATAATCAATTTTCCTCATGATCTATGAAATTTATTAAATTGTGTTTATTTATATTTTAAAATAAAAATTAGACAAAAACAAAAAATAAAGTTTAATTAAATTATACATAAGCTAATTTTTTATATTATAAATAAATTAATATTGTTTCTATTTCTTTTTCAGGTAAATAATAATCAAGAATCTACTACTCGTTCATATTTTTATGAGAAGAGGGAAAGAGAGAATGTGAGTAATTAACTTAAGTCCATATCATTGGTGTGATTTGTTCCTTGTTGAATGGTAATTAGAGACAGTCGATGTCTACGGGTTAGATAATTCAATGACTTTAATGATATTGGATATTATAGATATAGTTTAGAGATTTATTTAAAATATATATATATATAATATATTCCTATATATTAGATATATTATATTTAATAGGGAAAATGTGTATCTGTGAAGGATGAAAAGATACTTCTATAAAATTTATATCTTTAATAAAGGATTTAAATAAGAGTCCATACATAATACATATTTTAGATAGAAATAGGTAGGATATTGTGATAAAGTTTTTCATTTATTTTCTTAATGTAATATCTAAAAAAAATTTATATTTTTTTCAAATAAAATTATTGTCATATATTTTATATTATTACATATATTTTTTATTATTACAATTATTTTAAAAAATTAAGGAAAAAGAAAATAATTTCAAAAGAAAATATCACGATCATGAATCAATTATCTAAAATTACATAGAATAGATAAATGTTGATATGTGTTCATAGCATAGTAAATTAATGAAAATAATATTATGGATTTTGATTCTTTAAAAAAAACATCAGGTTAGAAAATTTATAGATTATATTGGAAGGATTAAATTGGAAAAAAAAATTGCATTTTTATAAAATTAAATAAAATAATATTACTTCTTGTTATTGTAATATTCATATTAATAGAAGGAAAATAGTGAAGAAAGTCATTAAAAACAAAAAAAGAGAAATTCTAAATAATAAAATATTAGAAATAGAGGATCAGGCACGGTTGAACTTAATTAAAAATGATAATAATAAATTAAATACAGATGTAGGCGATAATAAAAATAGATGTAGGAACTATTTTGAAAAATTATTAAATTCAATTGGAAGTAATAGAATAGAAACTTTAACAGTAGACTCAGCAGAAATTAATAGCGAAGAACCAATATTAAAATGAGGTAGAATAGATAATGGGAAAATTTAAAAATAATAAAGCAGCGGGAATAGATGGGATCCCGGCGGAATTAATCAAATATAGTGGAAGACCTTTAGTAGAGTGTATGCACAAATTAGTTCTTTCATCTGGCATAAGGAAAAAATGGCATTAGAATGGCAGGAGGCAATTATTATCCCACTTTTTAAGAATGAAAATAGAACAAACTGCAATAACTAAAAGAATATCTATGTGGATTCAACATATTTTCATTGAGGCAAAATTTAGAAAATAAAAACGCGAATTCAATATTTCTGTTCACCAATTATTTTTAAACTTTAGTAAAGCATAAGACTCAATAAACCGGGATAAACTTTTTCAAATTTTGATCTTAATGGGAATTCCCAAAAAAAGGGGTAGCAAAGGAAGAGTAAGATACGGGAATCAATTGTCAGAAAGTTTCGAAATTTGGAATGGGTTAAAACAAGGAGACACAAATTTTACATAATTTAGTACTGGAATATGTGATTAGACAAATTGTAGAAAAGTCAAACGGAATCGAATTAAAAAAAAACAAAACAAGTATTAGGTTACGCGGACGACTTATAATAGGAGATTTGAATAGAAGAGGAAAGTATGTCGAAAAAATCATTGATGGGGAGACGTTCACTTTGAAAACCAAGGACTCGGTGGGTAGACAATGTAAGACGTGAGAGAGATGGAAGAGGCTATGAGTTGGATGGCGTGGCTCAGGAGGAGGAGGAGAAATGTGGTTGCTGCGGACACAAAAACTTTCGAGTTATGTAGTGCCACAGATATAGATAGATTGGTACATTGGTAAATATACCTATTAATACTTATTATAGACTATTATATTTGAATAAAAAGAAATTATATTTCATTTGTTATTTTTACTTTCAAAATGAACGATTAATGATTTCAACGTATGTATGATATAAATATTTACCATATATTGTATATATATATATATATATATATATATACCTAGGTAGGTATACCAATGACTAAAATTAGAAAAAAAAAATCTCTATTAATTGACATAATAAAATAAAATAAAAAAAAAATGTTGACAATTAAGTTTAAAAAAAAAGAATGCACCATATTTTGAGAACCATTTGATGGAAATATTTTTTTTTTTTTTATTTTTTGTTTATAAATCGTTTGTTAAAATTGTTATAATTTAACCAGTCGACCAGTTATAATTTAACCAGGCAAGAGCACAGCATATAAACTTTAACATAAATATTTATTAGTTTATGCAGTTAATGTATCAAACATTATTATTATTAGTTATTTGATTATTATAATAAAAAAGTGAAGAGAAGGATTTTTTAAAACGGTAAAAATTATAAATTGAAGGATTTTTTTTAATATATATATAAAAACTAATTGCACCCTCTTTCTCTTTTACTAATTCAAATTACAAGAGTGCCCTCTCTTTATTAATCACCAATTATAATTTCCTAATTAATCATTCTTCAAACATGACTAGATAACATACGAATAAAGATTTCTTGTGATTATACTAAATTTCATAGATTTCTCTTTACACATCCCCTTCCCCACTCCCCCATCCCATTACCCCTTCCTCTTTCTCACATTCATCCTCTTCTTTTACATACATATATAATTTTCCAACATTTCCATTCATTTTAGTTTCAAGTCATTTTATCCAAATGGATTAATTACTTCTTTCTGTTCAATCTCCGCCATTCGTGTAATTAATTCAGATCATGAATTATACAACATACAACCCTAACATTACGAGTTCTCGCAATGGAATGAATTTAGGAGGGCAGAAAAGGGCATTTAAATGGCTCATCGGGTTAAGTCAAGTCTTTCCCTTTTTTTTTTTGTTTTTTTTTTTAAGAGATCAATTTTAATGATAAATATAAAATGTTTAGAATTTATAATTCATCAATAATATTTTTTTTATTAATTACTATATTATAGTTGAATAATATGGAGGTATATCATTAGTAAAAAAAAAATTACTAAATATATCTTTTAGACTTTTTTCATGTTTTTTTTTTTAAATACTAGAAATAAAACATAAGATTGTCTTTAATGGATATTAGAAGGATTTGGAGTGCCTTAAAAGGTATAATGTTTTATTTATTATTTTTCATCCATTTTCATTTCTATGTCTGTCTGTCTGACTGACTGTCTGTCTGTCTCTCTGTCTGTCTTCTTTAAATCTTATAATCTACATATCATGTAATACCAAATAATAAATAAATATATATATATATATACTGAAAACTAAGGATTTATATATCTAAATCCACTTTCTGATTTGTTAAAGTCCATTTTCATATTTTACCTTTATTTATATGATGACATAAAAGAAACTTTGAAATTATAATCTTTTCATCTTTTCTCTTTTAATATAATATTCAAATATTATAATATATATATATATATATGTTTATATTAATTAATTATAATTTTTACTTTACCTCAATGTCAGTTAAGCTCTTTATCTAAGATAAATCTCACGCTAACATTTAACATTTTTTTTTTATTATTATTAATTAAACTTATATTTGTCCTGAAATTGATTTTAAAATTTTATTTAAAAAATTATTATTATTCTTATTCATATGACAAATTAAAAAAAAAATCAAGAAGGTTGATATGTTCAATTTGATTTAACATTAAACATTATTAATTAATTTTGAAAGTATTTTATTTAAATTATTTCAAAAGCTCACCAGGTACAATAGCACTTATCGATTATCATTTATATTAAATTGTCATTATTATCATTATTTTGTTTCATTGTAAAAAAATTTCATCGGCGTTCTATTAGAGCCATTTTCGAAAGGGTACACTCAGCTAAACAAACAGTAAATATTGTTAAAATTAAATTACATACATTTTCTATACATGCAATTGTATTATTTCCTTTTGATATATAAATTAAATATAGACTTAATGCTCACACATGTTTTATATTTAAATTATCTTTAAAAAAGAAAGAGAATTATTTTTTATCTGAAAAGACGTATTATATATAATAGAAGCAAAAAATTTTACCTTTTTTTGTGTCATGACTTTAAATTTTTTAATTGAGCCACAATAAACTCAAAATAATATAAATATAAAAAACTTTTATAAAATAACGTTTTTCCAATGGACTAAAAATAATAAAATAATTTTTCTATAAACCTGGCAAAGTTTATGGATGAATTGCTTCATATTCAAACGAAAAACGTTGGGTGCATAGAAAACAAATGAAAACTAAAAGCGCCCAAAGTTTTTAGTTGAATATGAAGCAATTCATCCATAAACTTATAGAAAAATTATTTTATTCTTTTTAGTCCTTTGGAAAAACGTTCTTTTATACAATTTTTTTATATTTATATTATTTTATTCTTTTTAGTACAATTTTAATATGATAAATTTATTTAATATAACAAGATAAATAGCAAAGATGAAATTATACAAAAATTTACAAATTGAATAAAACAAAAAAATATATTAATCTTCCAAAATTGATTTTATGTGTAAATGTTATTATTGAATAATAATTATTATATTATATTTATAAATAAATATTTTTTATTAATATGAGATTTTATAAATGTATACACCTAGGACCTAGGATATTGTTTGTACTCATATTGTCTTCAAAAAAAGGTCATTCTTTTGTTGTTTTTTTTCTCTCGAAGATATACGAGTATATTAAAAAAAGGACCTTTTCTCTATGCCATTTGAGAGGAATACTACCCCTACTTCATCGACGCTAGTGCTGATTAATAAGAATTCATCATTAATTTTAATGCAATAAAATAATTTTAAATACGTTCAAAATGAAAATCTATCCTGAAAACAATATTTATGCTTCACAATCCGTTGAAAAAAAATTAATCTCAATGTAAAGATGATGAAAAATCGATTTCAATTTGTCAAAAGAGCGAACAGACAGACAGAGAGACAGACGCCAAGTGAAGTTGAGAAAAATGTTATAATATAAAAAGAGCCACCGTTTGGCATATTCTAAAAGTTATATAATGAATTACAAAAAAACAGGAATAATAATAAAGAGACCTAAAATTAGACAGATTTTCTTTTATGATGATTAGGTCATTGTAATCGAAACTTGTAAGGTCATTGTTATGGTATGAGAGAGGGAGGGGGGGGGGGGGTTGAGAAAAGGGTGGGCATGTGTTTGGTGGCCTATTTCACTAGCTGCCTGCCCTACGCTCATAATGAAATTGCTTAATGGTTAATCGCGTGCTGAGTCAGAAACTTCAGCTTCACAAGCATTCCAGATGATTGGATTCTAATTCCCACCCCACCCCAACTTCTCTTGTTTTTTTTTTTTTTTTTTTTGTAATAAAAATGCGAACAAAAATTCTATTGACACATTGAAAAAGAAACCTACCACAAAAACATCAAATCCTTATATTTAATGATCAATCAAAATTGATTGTGCTTCTTCTATTTTATTTTATAGTAACGATTCATTAATAAGAATTATTTTTCCAATCTGCCTTATTTAAAGAAAAAAAAAATAAACAAGCAAATCTATAAGTAATAATAGTAAAAAAAAAAAAAAAAATAAAAAAAAAATTACTTCTTTTGATTTTTGGAGAGAAATGGAAAATTGAAAATTACCTATCCTTATTAGAGGATACATTTCAAAATGAAATATAGTCCGTTGGGGGTGGATAAAAGGCGAGCTTGATTAACTACGTAGTCAAGTATTAAGTTTCATATTGGAGTTTTGTATTTTGTAAGTATGGTCAATAAAGAAAATTCTTCTTATAGTTAGTACTTTATTTTTATTTATTTATTTTTTTTTGTTTGTTATTATCAAAAAACATTACTAATTCTTTTCTTTTATTAATTTTTTTGTTTTCTATAGAATTTTATTAAATTTTACTTTTACTGCTATTCACGTTGTTATCATGAATTGTTCTACAAATTGAATTAATTCCAATTCTCAATTTATATTTTTTAATCTTCTCATACTAACAAATAGCAATATACTATGTGAATCATACTATTTTTTTAAAAAAAAAAATGCTTTCGTTTGTTTGCATTTATTACACAGGAAACAAAAACAAAAATTGAAAAAAAATTACAAGAATCTCGAGGGATATTGATTTGTATTTATTTATTTATTTTAATTAAAGATATTTCATATCTCATATAAAATTGTCAAAATTCAGATATCCAATTAAAGATATTTTGTTTTGTTTTAATTTCAATATTTCAATAGATTTTTTTAATATAATTATATTAGTTTATATTTCGTTATTTTTTTTATAATTTCTCTAGTAGGAAAATAAAAAAAGTTAAGAAGAAAATATAAAATAAAATAAAAAATAAGTTGACCTCTGGCGAGGCACAGAACCGAAATAAATTAATTTCCAGCTACAATTTCAAATAATTTAAATGTATCTCTTAATGCAATAAAAAACAGATATGGATAGAACATAAATATTTTTAATTTTATCTAATCTTATTATTTTATTTATAATATATAAGGAGACGCTGGTTGTGACGTCATGAAGGGCTCGGTGACGTCATATCATTTTAAATTAAGAGAAAACTAATGAAGATGATTTTTCCCGAGGATAAAACCAATACAAAGTGCCATGATTCGTAGAGAAAATGTAAAAAATCTCCCCATGTGAAATTTGGTGTGGAAACAATACCTCCTTACTATCGTCGGTCGGTAATATATAAATATAAATATAAATATAAATAAATAAATAAAACTTGTCACTGGACGCTCGAACAGTGCGGTCGCTTGATAACGATTGCAGAAGCAGCAATCGAAACGTTGTGTATATGTTTGTATTTTTTGAATAAATTTACAATAACAAATATCAATATGTGGTTTAATTTACAAAATTCCGTTATAAAAACAATGTAAATAGATAATTTTATTGATTTTTGTTCAAAATTTATATATTTATAATATTTATAATTAAAAGATTTAAACGTGAGATTTAAGAAATTAAATATTTAAATTTTATTAAATGTTATTCAATTGTGAGATTTAGGTACGTATATAAAATATATTAGGTCATATTTTTTATTTAGGTATAGGTAAGTAAAATGAAAAAAATAAAAATAAATGTATAATATTGATTAGTGAGAGGCAATCGATTGAATGCTATTATCTTAATAAAATTAATTTATTATAAAATTAATTTAATATAAAATTAAAAAAAGTTAATCTTATTATATTTTTACAAGTTTAAGTATATATTAAATAATTAAATTTATAAGGTTAAGTGTAATTGAGAAAAGTAATATTTTTATTTTTTCGTATAACCAAAAAGATAACTAATTTAATTTCTTACTTTAAGCCACGTCATTCTATTTTTCCATTTATCTTGTATTGACTTTTCTTCTAAAAAATCTATTATTTTGTACTTTGAGATTTTTCTTGCCTTTAACCAAATACGTTTATAATAATAACAATAATAATAGGTCAAAATTATTATTAAAAAACAAAATATATAATTAATTTAAAATAAATATTTTTTAAAAAAATTATAGCATAGTTTATTAGTTTGTTTTGATTATTTAAAAGATTAAAAATTTTAATCAATAAAAGATTAATATTTTCTTATCTAAATATGTAATTCTCTATTTCATTTACATTTAATCGACTAATTAAAATAAAATTTTAAATCTTGTTCGACTTACAACATACACGACCATTAAATAATTTTCTAAACCATATTAGATAATAATAAAACAATCCTATAAAATATAATATAATAATATTATAATATATGTGTTTGAGAAACCTACTGAAATGGTTGCTTGCGATAGCTTACATTTCGTGTAAGTATATACACACACACATCCTCACCTACACCCACGCCCACACCCACCCACCCACACACGAGGTTTGTTCAAAAGAAAAGGTAAATTATTTCGAAAAGTTTTTATTTATTCATTAATATCCATTTTTTCCCTTTCAAAGTAATTCCCCTCAGATCGTCGAAGCACTTCTGAAATGCGCTTTTCATGGTCATGGCCATCAGCTCGTTGTTCGATTCCGACTTTATCTCTTCACTGGTGGCAAAACGCTTTCCTTTCATTGGTCCATTCAGTTTTGGGAATAGGAAAAAGTTGCAGGGAGCAAATCTGGTGAATTCGGTGGTTGAGGCATGATTCCGGTGTTGTTTTTGGTCAAAAAATCACAAAAAAGCAATGATGTATATTATCGTAGAATCCATGATATTTTTTTTCACAATTCCGATCGTTTGAGCTGTATTGCTTCACCCAAACGTTACATAACTTCCTTGTAGTATTCCTTATTAACAGTACGACCTGTCGGAAAGAACTCATGATGCACGACGCCATTGTAATCGAAGAAAACAGGGAGCAAAACCTTCACATTTGATCGATCGTCATCAACATCTTCTCCGCTTTCTGTAAAGCGCTTTTAACACTTATAAACATTTTTTTGAGACTCTTCGAATGCCACAGTCAACATTTTAAGTGCGTTGGAGTACTTTATTCCATTTTTAACGCAAAATTTAATATAGATTCTTTAAAAAATCGAAGAACACACAAAAACGTGACTAACTTTTTAAGTTATCAAAAACAAACTACTAATCCAAACTGGCTGATAATGTCAACATACCAGAAACATATGTTTACCAATATAACAAAAAAACAATTTCGATAATCGAATGAACATAGCCCGAGAAAATTCAACATTCAACAACACCTTTGAATATATATACATATATATATAAATTTTCAATAATTTATCACTTCTCACAAATCCTTCAATCTCACACAAAGAAAATATAATTATTTTAATTTTTTTTTTTAAATATGTTTTGTTTGAGTGTTTGTGATAATTTTGACGGGTTTTTTGTGTGACTTTTGTATATTTTTTTGATCTTATTTGTATTTGTATGACTTTTATTTGTGTGACAGTGTTGCTCTATGGTAGATTTGGTGTTTGTTGGTCATATGGGGTACATGTTGAGTTTAGTGGCAAACTAATGATTGTAAAATCTGTTCTGACAATAAAAAAAAAAAATTATTCAAATTTATGTGATTTAGAAATAGTTGATCATTTCTCTACTGTGCTACGTGCTTGCAAATTTATAATTAATTTTAAATGTAATTAATTATTTAACTAAATAAATAGAAAAACTTTATCAAATGATTTGTTTAATTATCATTTAAGATAAACAAATAACTTTTTAAGGATTATATATAGGTTAATATAATAAACAAATAAAATTCCAATTTTACCAATTCGATTGAAGAATCTAAAATAAATTTTTTATTTTATTATAATTGTAAAAATTAAAAAAAAAATGGAATAATAATATATTTTTATTAATTCTTATTTACAAATTAAGTTCCTTTATATATCAACATTATATTCACACAACTACACTACACTTTACACTACCATAGGAAAGTTTTACATTAACCATACCGAGACAAAACATTTCACGGTAGGATAATATTAAATAGTAAAAAGGAGCGGGAATAATACAGAAAGAAAAAGAAGGCGAGAGATAGAGATACAGACAGTACTATTAATACGAATAATATTTAAAAAGAAAAAAAATTAAGAATGTTTATTATAAGGGGAACCATACATACAACATCACACAACATTTACATTACGAATAACTGTGAATTTAAAACAAAAGAAAACGAGTAGAAATTTTTTAATTTAGAAAAATAAAATAATATATAAAAAAAAAATAGTTTAAAGGGAAGAAAAATGTCTACTAATTATTTATAATTTTATTTTCATTTGAATTCAATGAGAGTTAAATTAATAGAAATGGTAACTATATACATATTATATTATAATATGATGATTAGTTTATAATTTATAAAACGAGGGTAGGACAATAAGTCCTGACTTTTTGAATGAAACACAGATTTTTTGGATAAAAAATTATTATTTATATTTCAAAGTAGACTCCTTTGAATTATATACACTTCATCCAACGTTTCTCTAATTTTTTTTTTCATTCCTTCCAAAAAATAAGATTTGTCGAGGATATCAAAATAAGTATTTGAGATGATTTAAATCGTTGGAGTCAATTTTTTTTCCCGCCGAGCCATTTCTTCAAGTTTGGAAACAAATAATACTCACTCGGGGCTAAATCCGGCGAATAGGGCAAATGAAGGAACCATTCATAGATTTTCATAGAAATTCACTTTTTTCCATTTGCTTCTCAAATTATGAAATAGATGTAAAACAAAAACTAAAAGACCCAACTGGTTCCATTTTCGACAGGAGTCAGCTGAGAGTTGCCTGCTGACAGAAGCAGTGTTGCCATTTCATTTAAGAAACGGGCAATTCATAAAGTCACGGACTTATTGACGTAAGCATTTCAATAACGAGATTTATTTATTAATCATGTTGAAATTATTATTTATTGATAATATAAGACAAAAAATTATTTAATAATCTTTATAATGTTAAATAATTATTTTTTTTTTTAGAAAAAATTCATACAAATAGGTTTACTTGTACTATACATATTAAATACAATAATTATTGTAGAGATAAGGTTACTATTATTAGTTATGTAAATTTTTTAATGTTATCAGATATAAAATAAAAATACATTTTTTGGAATTCAAAACAAATAAGTAACATATTAACAAATTTGATTTCCAAATTATAATTTTTTTTTTTAATATTAAGTATAAAAGATAAATAAATTTATTAATTTATTTATATTATTCTATATATGATATAAAGAATATAAGTATGGTTTTGTTATAGCTTATAAAATATTAATGTTCTATAAAATATACATTATTATTATTATTATTATTATTATTATTATTATACTTATTATATATTCACAACTCAATATGTGCTCATATGGTTGACAGTTTTAGGTTCATCAATATTTTACCTGCGCAATTAGCAGTATGTATTCAAGCTGATAGAGTCGATATTTGATCAACTTTATCACTATTCTCCATTAAAATATCATCAATAAAGAAGGGGAACGTTATCACATAGTCTTCTATATTGGTGATTTTGTGAACGGTTAGTTATCCTCCGATCCAGTCAATCTATTTGTTTATCATTAATTTTGATCAAACAAAATACAAAAGATTATTAATAATTTTCAAATCTCATCTTAAAACTGAAAACAAAAATTGACATATTTATAAAATTATTAATTTATATTAATATTTATTTGTTATCATCAACGTTTATTAGATTTATTTAATATCAATTAAAAAAGGCGAAGAGAAATAAAAAAATTATTAAAGCTTTGGTGGTTGTTTTAATTTATAACAGAATTTTGTAAATAAAACCACATATTGATATTTGTTATTGTAAATTTGTTCAAAAATACAAAAATATACACAACGTTTCGATTGCTACTTCTGCAATCGTTATCAAGCGACTGCACTGTTCGAGTGTCCAGTGACGAGTGACGAATGATACTTAATATAAGACCTAGGTCATCAACCAGATAGCGCTCGGAACGTGCTTACAAATTAAAATACAAGTAACATTCGTCACTCGTCACTGGACACTCGAACAGTGCAGTCTCTTGATAACGATTGCAGAAGTAGCAACCAAAACGTTGTGTATATTTTTGAATAAATTTACAATAACAAATATCAATATGTGGTTTTATTTATAAAATACCGTTATAAAGAAAAAAAATTTTTTTGGAGAAATAAAAGGAGGATGAGATATTTTGTCAATTGTAATATTCATATAATCCTAGAAACCTATTGATATCTATTCAAAGGGTCCTCTCCCTTTACATCTCTCTCTCTCTCTCTCTCTCTCTGACTAGATAATTTATATTCAAATGTCTCTATATCAATACATCGAATGTTAATACAGTAACATTTACCTCAACCATACCCTATCCAGACATTCAATACCACATCCCCCCCTCCCCTCTTCCCTCCCTGATTTATATACATGTGTATATTCATATATGTTTGAGAATATTTCATCTTTGCTAAATGGACCTAGTAAAGGAATAGACAGATTCACATACTACGTATAGTTAAATACACATTTCAAATTTAGAAAATTTAAACTAAATAGATTATTTGAGCATTCATTTAATTACTCAGCAAATGTTAAAGTAAATATTTTAATAATATATTACTTATGGTATTTAGTTATAAAAATTATGTAGATTTTATAAACTAATCACTTTTAAAGATGATATTCTTCATTATTTACGTTGTTTATAAATTTAGTTGGATTACGTTTTTCATAAAAAATTATTTACAAGATGTTATTATTAAACGATAATTTTATATATAATAATAAATAAAATATTAATAATAAATGTAAGCAATAAGCATAAGCAATAATAGAGCACGTGGCTAGAATGGGAGAGGAAAGAATGGCGAAAAATATATTTGTGGGAAACGTCCGGTTGGAAGACCAAGGACGCAGAGGGTGGACAATGTAGAAAAGGACTTAATAGAGATGGGTGAGGGTAAGCGTTGGATGGTTATAGCACAGGATAGGGACAGTTGGAGAAATGTGGTTGCTGCGGCCAAGAACTTTTGAGTTTCGTAGAGCCACAGAGATAGATCGATATAAATGTAATAATTCATTTTCAATTAGATTTTTTCCTCATAGTCAGCCTTTTACTATCCGTCAATAGGTCATTATAATGTTTGTTTCTTTTGGACTCTAATAAATCAACGTAAAAGCATTCTAATCTAATCTGATAGAGAAATTTTTATGCATCAACTATTGTTTAGAACTGTCACGCCAATAATTCTTATTATCTATTTTTACATTTCAATGGGGAAAATTTCTAAGGTTGTCCAGAGTAAAGTAATTCCAACCCCCCCCCCCCCCTCACCAACAACTTTCCAATCTGCTTGCTCTACCTTACAAGCTCACTTCACTTTTAATCGCTCACACTTTGTTTTTCTTTATCAATTATTTTTATACTATAATAATTCGATTCCTTTTATTAATAGTTTTCAAAGTTCGCTTTTCTTTATTATATTTATGTGATAGTAATTTATATAATATATTTTTAAATTTTGTTTTTTAATTTTTTTTTTTTTATATTTTTTTAAAATATTTTACTATTTTTCTGCTTAAAACATTTTTTTTAAATACCTATATTTAGAAAGAGGACAGTCTAGTACAGCGGTCGGGGAACATTTTTAATCATTACCCAAAAATATTTTGGTGTAAGTTGATATTACCCCATTGGTGAAGAGCAAAAAATAAAAACAACGAAATCGCCTCTTTTTAGCATCTTTCCTAATATAGCCCCCCCACGATAATTTTGAAAAGAAAATAATTTGTAAATTACTAACAGGTTTATAAAAAAAAAATTAAAAATATATACTTTTTACTCACAAAAGTTTCATTTTTACCCCATTTGGGGTAATTTACCCCGCTTGCCCGACCGCTGGTTTAGCCAAATGATCCAAATATATTTAAACTACTGTTTATATAGCGATTGAAATGTCATACGGGGGCTACCAAATGCAATAGACTTAAAAATAGCTCAATATAATCATTATAAAATTACTTTCCCAATATTATTATCTTTATATACGTTTATTTGAACCAAGGGAGAGCAGATAGTGGGGCGAACTGAAGAAGAATACGAGAAGCTTGAGGATATGTATGTAATTGGACAAATATGACGAGAAGGATAAAACAGAGTGGGGGAGAATTGTTCGAAAGGTCAAGGGTCTTCCAGATCTGTAACATCAGGGAGTATTTTAACATGTATCTATAGATTTTGTCAAAAAATTTATATATATAAAAAAAAATCTTGGAAATTTTTTTTTATAGGTAGCATAGTTACAGCAGTTATACTTATCCTTTTTATCGACAATTAAAATTAATTCTTTAATTAATTTTGTTTTTTTTTTTGTTTTTTTTATTTCATTTTAATTACATGTTTATATCTCAAAAGTATAAAAATGATTTAAAAATTAAATATTAATTAAATTTTGTAATTTTAATTATAAACAAATAAAATTCTAGAATTAATTATCTTTAGTGATTATGTTTTGTTTTTGTTTTTTTTTAAAAAAAAAGAGAATATTAAATTTTTAAATTATACATAATAATAATTATAATAATAATATTTGAATTTTTACATTTTTACTATCTCGCCAAAAACGGTTTGAGCTAGAATAATGAAATTTGGTACACAGGTTTTATTCAAAATTTGTATCTATCAACTTTTGAGAAATGTAGCTCAACCGGAAGAGGATCATTACCTACAACGTTTTGATTTTTTTTCCTCTAAAGTGACCGTAAAAATAAAGATATATGTTTGATAATTTTTCACATGATTAATAATTGTATAAAACTGCTATATATAGAATTTCAGCTGGATTGAAAGTACCAGAATTGATTTTTTAACACTACAAATCTCACGCTCCAACACGTGACGTGGTGCCATCAACAAAGAGCCAAACATGCGCTGGTTTAATAAATATTATTTATTAATTTTAATTTATAATTTAATTAATTAATTTTAATTTAAATTAATATATGTTATTTAATCCAATTCAAATTTGCAAGATAGTCAAGTGGAGACACTCCAGATTTTTTTTTTAAAAAAAAGAATATTCAATTTTTATATTTTACATAATAATAATAATATTTGAATTTTTACATTTTTTTAATATAAATTGAATATAAAATTTTGATGATCAATTATCTATCTATAAATACATTTAGATAAAATGAATTAATTAAACATAATTTTAAATATGTACATATTTTTAATTAAAATGTATTATATTATCTTTATTAAGAATTAAATAATATTTATCTTTATAGGAGATATTTTTGTTTAATTAATATAGTCCGTTTAAAATACAAATATTACAAGGTAATAATACATGTATGGTATATTAATAATTCTATATTAAATTTTTATTTTATTTTTTTTAGAAAAGTGTTGAGATTTTGGCAATTTAGGTGTTTCAACTTCATAATATGTAATTAGTATAAATTCATAAGTATAGCTGTTGTAGTGAATTTAGTTTATTTTTGAATGGGGGTATAGCAGGAAGGATGTCTATGACCTTTAAATATTAGTTTTAACCAAATGCACAAAACACAAACAAATTAATCGATTTGAAACTTCATTCGGTTCGGTGTTTAAATTAAAATTTAAATTATTAAATATTTTTTTTTTTTTTAATTTAATTTTAATTTGAAATGTTTTATAGATATGCAAATTTTTATAGTCAATTTGATTATTTTTTTTACTTTAATTTAAGTAGTAAAATGAAGAGGAAAACAAAAATAAATTTAAGATGTTAAATATTATTATAAATAAAAATTGTATAATAATAAGACTCTCTGATCAGTGAAAAATAACAACACCTAGTAAATCCTGAAGAAAGTAATAATCCGAGACCGAAACAATGATTTTTTTTTTTTTAGTGAAAACGAAAATATTTATTTTTTTATCACTTATTATTAACTGCCTGTTGACTCTTAAGTTAGTTCACCAAAATTACACCAATATTACTTTCAACAAAACACTATACCAATACATAATAATAATTAATTTTAATAATTTTTTTTTCTATTTAGAAATTTAAATGTAAATTTCTTAAAAAAAATTATTATCTTTAATTAATTAATAACAAATTGTATTTCCAAATTATATATTAATTATAATTCTTTAAATAAAAATCTATTAATTAATTATTTTGAAAATAATGATATTAGATAATTATACTTATAATACATATTGTATCTATTGAAAGAGTAGGTATCATTCTTCCGTTCCCCCTCCCCTCCCCCCAAAACCCATTAATTAACACAATTATAAACATTAGCACTATCATTTATGCACTATCATCAAAACTTCTAACAAATTTATATTCTTTTTTTTATTCTTTTTGTTTCTTGTAAAATAAATTATCTTAAATTGGTTCATGTCTTTTTTACTGCATTCAGAAATAGAATCCACCCATCTACCTTCTTTTCTCTCACCCACACTTTATCCTCACCCACCCATCCGTTTATATCTGCTGAATCTCATTCGATTCTGAGATTTTCTTGTATGCGTCATTTTCTATCTTTTTTTTTTCTCATATTGCAAGCACTCTCCGAACATCCAATATGTTGATTTCTTCCCCTATATATATATATATATATATATATATATATATTATTCCGAAAGAAGTGAAACTGATTCAGTTCTAAGAGAAAGCTTAGTGTCGATACAAATAATGGCTCAAATTCTTTACAGTTTACAGTAATATTTTCAAATAATATAAATATATACAAATATTTGTCTAAACTATTTAAATGAAAAATCTAAATTTTAAATTCTAAAAATTATAATATTCCAAACACTCATTATGATTATATTAATAATAGATATTCCATTACATTGTATTTTGTTATAATTAATAAAAAAATAATATAATTTTAATATACACCATCTGTCGCAAAAGTAAGAGGACTGGCTTAAGATAAACGAGTACGAGTACCAAAACAAATCTTTTTTTTTTTGTTTTTATTCAAAATAAACTTCTTCTCCATCAATACAGGAACCGTATGCAAAACGATTCAAAGCCACTCTGGAACTCATTTTTTAAGATGCTGTCCAGGACTCTGGTCATCGTGTTTTGGATCTCTTCCATGATTCCAACATGCTTTCCTTCCATCGACATTTTCAATTTTGGGAACAGCCAAAAAATCAGCCTGTGCCAAATCCGTCGAGTATGAGGGGTGTTCCAACAAAACAACGCCCCTTTTTGCAAGAAACTCCTTCACAATTCTGCACATGTGTATTGTTCATGACTTTCTCTCCATTTATCATTTCAATTGTTTCAGGGGCACTTTTGCCAAGCTTGAAACAGAATTTGAATTTCGAATCTAGAATTCATTATTTTTAAGGAGAGAAAAGTTGGTTCAGAAAAAAGAGAATTGTAAAAACTTATAAACACGAGAAAAGTGAAACTTTCGTTAATGATATCATGTTTGTTTACACGTTTCGTACCATTTTTAAAGTGCAGATGACGCTTACCTGAGCAAAGTTATATTATCTGTTCCCTTACTTATGCGACATGCCGTGTATATTATGAATTATATTATTTAGATTTAAAAAAAAATAACATTTGTAATTATCAATATATAATTAATTTTGTAAGTTTATAAAAATTCAAATTAATTATAAATTTATAAATAATAAATATAATATTTAATTATTTTATAAATATTCTTAAATCCATTTTCTCGAATCATTCTATTAATATAAACAGTAATTAACAACTTCTATGTATTTTCATTTATTTCAAGATTTACATATACTTGCCTATACAATTGCTTTTTCCATAAAGTCTAAGTTAATTAGTTGTTATACCCCAAATGTAAATATGTCATTTAAATATATATTAATTTTAAGATCACTAAAGCCTCCATTCAAATGCTCTAGAAAATTACATGCAAATTATATCACAATCTTATTTATAAAATCAATTTTATAATAATTCACCACATTTCTACATTCAAAATTTTATTTATTTATTTACTTTTAAATCTTTAAATTAAAAATATGTTATTGTTTTATATTTTAAAATTTATTTCAAATTTGTAAATTATATATTCATGATATCGATTTATTATATTTAAAGATTTTATAATTTTATTTATTTATTTTATATATGTTAATAATTAAATTAATTATACAAAATAAATCTAAATTAATAAATAAAGAGATGAAATTATTAGGAATGATTACTTAAATAGAAGTTTGTTTTTTAAATTGTTAAAAAAAAATAAAATAAAATAAAATAAATATTTAATTAACAAAGTTTAAAATATTTAATAGAAATTTATAAAAAGTATTAAATTGCCAATTATTTATTTTTAATTATAAAAAGTAAGTAAAAGATTTATTATTTAAATAAATATGTATCTATAATAATTAAATAATATACTTATATATGAAAAAAAAAACAAATTATGAAATTATGTTTTATGAATTTTATAATCAAATTGTCAAGGGCACCTTAATTTAAAATTCCTATGGTATTCGCTTTTTTAGATATTAAAATTTGTTGAAATCATAAAAAATATTTATTTTTTTAATTTTCTAGATATTTAAATACTTTTTTTTACTCTTAATTAGCTAATTGTAAAACCACTGAAAAAATGGAGCATTAAAATATTCTTTCTATACCTTTAACCTTATTAAATTTTAGTTTGTTTGCTTCCAAAACATATTGCTCAATATATATATATATATATATATATATATTAATTTGTCCCATTTAAAAGTAAATATTCTACTGGCCAATAATTGAGCTGATATTGATCTGAATATGAGGTGATTACGAGTTAAACTTGAATAAACAGTGAGGAGGTGTATTACGTAAAGGGAGATGCTGAGGGAGAGAAGGGATGAGTACAAATGTGTCTATTGGATCCTATAGGCTGATTTCAAGAGCCAATCTATGTTCTGGATGTCCAATGTCCACTCTGAGAGCGTTAATTCGCGCTGGTTTTGATTCAATTAGTTATAGGATAGATATTCAGTCCTCAGTTTGTCTACCTTTAGAATTATAGGTCTACATACATATATGATCTAAATTTGAATACGTTAGTAACAACAAAAATTAATTAAACTAACTTTGTAAAATAAATTTTACAAATTTTTATTGTGACACTCATTTCTTTCATAGATAATCTACTTACTAATTAATAATGATGGCCAATTACTTACATATTGTATTATATTTTTAAACTTAATTAAACGATTAGAAAATTTTCTTAAAATAGTAATTATACAATAGATATTCGATTTAACTTCTGCATATGAAAAACAACAAACATTATTATTTCAAACAAATATTTTTCAATTTTAAGAATACCTTATTTAATTAGTAATTATTAGAAATATCACCATTATGTATTTGATATTCATTTAAATTAAAAAAAAAAATAACTTGTCTTATTTTTACAAAATAATTAAACATAATAAAAATTAATTTAATTAAAATGAGTTACGAGGGCTCGTCAATAAGTCCGTGACTTTTGGAATGAAACTCAGGTTTTTGGATATAAAATTAAATTCTCTTATTATTATATATCATATATATATATATATATAGATAGATAATAATTATTTTTCAATATTATGCAATATGTAATTACTAATTGGTATATATAATACCTCCTAGGTCACCTATGTCCTAAGTTGAATCAGAATATTGCATTGTCATTGGAGTTACATATGTATACGAAATTTCAACTCATTCGATCATTGGGAAGTGGGTTAAATTAACATTGCAAGATTTTACGACACGGAAACGGTTATAAGCTGAATAAAAACTTGTAATAAATGTCTATCCCTTCTATTTAATATTAATACAATATAAATTATAAATTAGATTTTAATTTCAAATAAAATATCTATTTTAATGATTGAAATTTTAAAATTTTATATTATTATTAATATTATAGGTACAAAAATAAAAAAATAAATACATTTTAGTTTAGATTTATTTTTACCTAAAATAAATTGATATAATATTTTATAAAATCTCTGGAAATAAAAAAAAAATAATAAAAATAAAGAGACCCCTGTCTAAATACTAACTAACACTTGATAAAATATATGAATTATTTAGATAAAGATGTTTTTATAAGGATAGGAAATCAATTGTATATATTAAGGGCTTTTGTGATGTGAGTGTTTATGTAAGAACAATCTATACATAACGCTAGTGGGGAAGAGGAGGCAATGGATAACAAATCCAACAATAAATCGTTATAAAAGATCAAAATGGAAGAGCCACTCACAGAAACAATTTCATTAAATTAATATTGTTACAATATTTCGACCATTTATCAATATATATATATATCTTATATTATTATACTAGCAATATATGTGTAAATACACCCTCCATTCCAAAAGAAACCGAACTTTTTAAAAAAACAAAATACCTATGTACATTTTGGAACAAATCATTTTTATTAATCAATGTATTCCCCTTCTGCATCGATACACAAATTTGCACACAACAAGTTGTCAAATGACTTCTCCATGTCCTTTATTGGAATGGTCTTTAGGACATCGGTCGTCGTCATCTCAATGGCTTCAATCGGTGCGTGCCACTTTCCTTTCATCGCCAAATGCAGTTTAGGGAACAGATAGAAGTCGCACGGAGCTAGATCTGGTGAATAGGGCGAATGATGCAAAGGAATAACGTGATTTTTGACCAAAAACAAGTCAGTTACAAGTCGCAAACGATGTGATAGTGCATTGTCGTGCAAAAGAGTCCAACTACCCATTTCTCGATATTTTCTGGCCAAATACAACGAATTCTTGCCAGTAAACGCTTCATGACGCCCAAGTAAAACTCTCCAGTGACTGTCTGGCCGGGTGGAACAAATTCTTTGTTGATAATTTCTTTTGAATCGTAAAAATCCGGTTCTGGGACGGCCTGATCTTTCGTCATCATCCAGCGTCTCTCTACCCGATTTGAATCGCCCGAACCACTCGTAAACTTGCGTACGGGATAGTCAATCATCGCCTTATGCATTTTGTAGCATTTGGTGCGTTTCAGTAAAAGTTTTACCAAGCTTAACACAAAAATCAATTGCAGCTTTTTGTTTGAAACTCATTTTCCGACCGATGTACACACACTGACACTTGAAACGCAAAAACTTTTGTTGTATGCATCCAAATGTCATGAAATTTATAAGCCATCTACGGGTAAAATATTACAACAGATGGCATTAGTGGTACTATTTTTTTTAAAAAGTTCGGTTTCTTTTGGAATGGAGAGTGTATATTTGTATATTTTAGAATTAATTTATTAATTAACCGCCCGAAGAATTTTTTTGAAATTCACACCATAGATAATATTTATAAAGACAAATCGATCTGTGTTTTTTCAGCCTGGAGAAAAATCATCTTCATTAGTTTTTTCTTAATTTAAATTTATAATACGTCACAAATGAAAAAAAAATCTAAAAGTTATCTTATTTCTCTTACAAACATTGAAAGTTTATTTATAATATTTTAAAAAGAATTTTTTAATCTGTTTTGTCGTTTAATTTTTTGTTAATTCTTATAAATTTTTATTAGTTGATTTTATATATTTATTTTTTATCTATTTTCGCGTTTATTTTTTATTAAATTACTAATTTATATTTTTTTTGTATTAATTAATTTTTAATATTTTTTCACTAAAATATATTATTTATTATTCTTGAGGACCCCAAGATCCATTCATTATAATCTGATTGATGCAATGATGTAACATTTAATAATTGTAATAAATAATTAAAGAATTGTATATCAATATTTTTTAAAGGGTCGAGTGATAGCTCGGTGTTCCAGGTTACTATATATATTATCCTATGAATATTTTAATTTTAGTTTAGTCCATCTTATGAAAATATTAGACTAGATTACTACTATTCAATGCAGATAAAATTGATTTATAATAATCATAATAATTAAAATGTTTATTGTAAATTTTTATGAAATAATTAGATAACTTATTGATTGTTTCATAAAATGAATGTCTAACTAAATCAAATAACAATTTTTTTTTTTAATAAGAAAGTGATTATTTCTGACAGGCAAGTATTGGACAATTTGTCGTTGTTGTTGTGGTGGTTGTTTTAGGAAATTCCCTTCACATAGGGACATATAACATATAACTCTCAAGGCAGTAGGGTAGATGAAATGTCAGTTTCATGTTAAGCCAGTGCAGAGCTATTTTTATCTCAGATGTTTTTTTTTTTTATTTTCTTTTACTTAATATTATAATCATTTGATATATGGGGATAAATTTTTCTTCGTTAAATAAAGATGCTGAGAAAGGGTGAAAAAGCGTAACCACCAACCACTACCAATGTCAGCGTTTTCCTATGTCATTATTTTTATCTGCTTTTCATTTTGATCAAAATAAATAAGTAAAAGAAAGTATTTTTGTTTTTTTTTTCATTTTTCATTTTTTTTTTTCTATAAATTTTCATCAAAATAGATTTGTGGATTGTTTGAATTTATAACATTAAACAGATTTTCCTTTTATCTGATTTACTATAACAACAAACTTGTCCTCACAACAAATTTGTCAAACAAATCCCGCCCCATCTCCATTTCTCACGCCTTAATCCCTTCGACCTCTTCCCTCCACTCTATTGCTAATAGGTTTTCCAGTCTCCTTTAATCAAAGACCAAGATCTTCTCTTTTTAATTCAAAACTTCATCCTCCTGGTTTCTAATATAAACTGTACAACCAAATTGAGACTTTGCCAACTTTTAGAGTTTCTGGGGTGGGGATGGGGGAGTGAAAAAATGGTAGGAGTTGGTTTGTGTTGCATGAAGTTGAAATCTAATACCTAATTTAAATATACAATAGGTATATATAATTTTTAAATATATAGTATATATATATATATATATTTACAATTGTTGTTGTTATTTATTCTTAAATTACCATTTCATTTGTATATTTGTCACTTTTTATTCAGTTTAATACGTTAAAGGAAAGTAGATTTTTTTGACATATTAATACGCGTATACATATAACAAAAATATATAATAAAAATAAATATAAAAGATGAACATTAAACATGATTCTAGAATGTAATAATAAACGAATAAATCTCTCAGGCTTTTTAAATATATAAATAAAAATTTATTTATTTATTTATTTTATTAATTAAACTCTTTATTGAATAATGAATACATATGAATAATTAAATCCTAATTTTATATAGGTATATTCAATTAAGTATTAATTTATTTACAATTAAATTTTTAAATTTTGGAAAGAGGATATTAGCCAAATACCCACACTTTATTTATAAGAAATGTGAACCTTTTTATACTAAGCTTTGGATTAACTTCACTTTTCTGTCTGTCTGTAATGTTCAATATTTGTAAATGGATTTTAACCCACTTCTAGTTGAGCAATTTCGCTTAAATTTGAAACGTATATTGAAAGTCGATGACATTGCATTAATCAAAAAGAAATTTTTCAAAAATACGGATTTTTAAAATTTGATTGTATATAAAATATAAAATATAAAAAAAATTGTAAATATAAATATAAATACATTTTATGCGGCACTGATTGTGAGTTCTTTTTGGAATTACAGAACAACATAAGCACACCGGGAAGATAAGACCCGCCCAGTATAGTAATCCAAACAACTATTGCTTTAACTATAAGGGTACATTTCAAATCGTAATATTTTTGGTCAACTTTGTACCTGCCACAATGATATATGTGCCTAAAGTTATCCAAATACAAATTTTACAAATATTACAGACAGTGAGGTTAATAAAATTAAAAAACTTGAAAATAAGTTATTAAAAAAAACTTTTTAATATACACGCTTTTTAATAAAAAAAAATGCCCTAAAAAATAGAAAATAAAATATTAATTAAACCTTGAATATTATCCTTTACATATGCCCAACAAAAAAACGTATTATTCAATGTATACTTAATATTTTATTTTCTATTTTTTAGAGCATTTTGATTTTAATATGTGTACATTAAAAAGTTTTTTTTAATAATTTATTTTTAAATTGTGAGGTGAAATATACTAATTGATATTTGTTAATGAGCTCCTTGAATATATCGCATTGTCAGTTGGGCCAAGCATTGAGTTGAGTTGACGACTCATTGTCAGAAGCATTCAAATTTTATTTGATCCTATGAAAAATAATCTTTTCACAAATCAATGCCAATGTCTGAGGAGTATTTTTTCAGTTACTGTTTTCTTCATGTGTGTTACTGGCCTGTTACAGATACTCAAATCTTTACTTGGGAATCTTAAAAAATTTGAAGAAGTGATGGTGAGTTTGATCGAATGATAAAGCAAATGAGTATAATACCCAAATAGACGAAGATTAAAACAGCAGAGAAGTCGGATATTAAATACAAAGACTGTAAGTTATCAGCAGGAAACAAGGAACGGAATGAGAGATACGATGATAAAGCTGCAAGATAGGAACATGTATGGCATATGAACATAATAAGTAGGATTCAGTTAACGTTGTAAATTTCTTCTAAAATAATGGACGCATGGGTAGATAACAAAGACCATTGAAAAATTCAACTGTCAGTGACGTCATCAGCCCTCCCCCCCTCCACCCTAAATAAGTACATCTATCAGTTTCAAAATGATAAACGTTGTTAACTGTTACGTGTGTTGAGATGAAATTTGCTTAATTTTTGTTAATCGCTTTAAGAAATGAACTTGGCATGTAAGAGAAGTTTAAGAATTTAGTTAAGGATGAGGGGTGAATGAGGGTTGGTTACCTTTAAATAGATAAATAAATAAATGATCGTTATTTTACCGACCGACGATAGGAAGGGAAGGTATTGTTTTCAAACCAAATTTTACATGTGAAGATTTTTACATATATCTACGAATCATGCATTTTGTTAACAGTAAAAAGTATTTTTAGCATGAAGCCTGTCCAACCGTCCGTCTGTATAACCATCCGTCTGTCCAACCGTCTGTTTGTCCATGGTGTGTCCGTATAGACGCGTATAGCTTGAACAGCTCAACGGATTTTGATAAAATTTGATAAATTTACTTAATACATTAGTAGCATGAAATCTTCAACTTTTGGTGAATCTCCGGAAACCGGAAGTGGTAGTTTATAAAGAATTAATTTTATATTCATTGTCAGAAAATATTTCACTTCAAATATAGTAGTAATTAATAATTGAGTAATTAAACTAAAAATAAAATCCAAGATAATATAATTAATTCAAGTTTTAAAAATATTTTTTATTACTGGAATAATATTTAAATATAAGACAGTAATAGGGCCTTTCTAGTAAAATGTCAAATTCAAGTGAAATTGAATGGTATTTTTAAATAATTTTCCTCTTAGGAAAAAAAAAAAAATTTCATTAAAGGAAATCAAATTGGCTGTCCTCGTAGACGACAAGTTGAATAATTTCTCCATCCATCCATTCGTCTCCCCTTCTATCTCCCCTTCATTCCCTACTTACACACATCCATGTGCAGGGCAATATTCGTGGATTGAGTTAGCATATCAATCGAGCAATTGTTTTCTACAACATCACACGATGAGGGCCGCGCATAGTCCACTCCCACCAACATCGATGAGTTTCATTGCTTCAGGTTATACGTATATAATATAACCCAATCTATCTCTGTATAGCTATAGAAAGAGGAGAAGGGGTTGAGGGGGAGGGGAGGAATATGTCGATGTATTTGTATTTTTATTCTCTTTCTCTCTCTCCTTCATCCCTTTAACGTTATGCCCTTCTTGTGTGGGTAACTGATTGATTTCAGTTTGTGACTCTCCGAGGGATTGAAATAAAGAACGATAGAATTTACTAGTAGATAGGGGGGAGGGGCATTTCAGGCGGGCAATAGTCCCCAAGGTTATTCGAGAATCGACAAATAAAAACAAAAAAAAAAAAAAAACAACAAAAAATATATATGATGAATAGAATTAAAATAAAATTAAAATGGAATTTTTGAACAAATCATATCAATATTTAATATAAATATTTGTGTGTGTGCGTGTGTGTGTGTGTGTGTGTATGTAGACAAGATTACGCAAAAACGGTTTGAACTAGAATAATGAAATTTGGTATACGAAAATTATTCAAAATTCGTAGTTTTCTTTCAACTTTTGAGAAATCTAGCTCAACCGGAAGAGGGTCATTACCTACAAAGTTTTGATTTTTTTTCCTCTAAAGTGACCGTAAAAATAAAGATATATGTTTGATAATTTTTCACAAGATTAAAAATTGTATAAAACTGCTATATATAGAATTTCAGTTTGATTGAATCGCTGAAAGTACCAGACTTAATTTTTTAGCACTTCAAATCACGCGCCAACACGTGACCTGGTGCCATCAATAAAGAGCCAAATTAATAAATATTGATTTAATAAATATTATTTATTAATTTTAATTTAAATATAATATATGTTAATTAATCCAATTCAAATTTGCGAGATAGTCGAGTGGAGACACTCCAGCTTATTTTTATTTATTGTAGATATAAATAATTTGTTATTTATTAATTATTTTTATTTTGGAAAAGGTAATTTTATGTTTTAGAAACGACAGAGGGAAAAGAAAGGTTTTAAAGGACTGGGGCCTAAGGGCGTGGATTAAGTTAAATGGTGATAGGAAATGGATAGTGGAGGTAAGGTTATTGCTTTTCTCTCCGTCTTCTTCTGACCGTGACATGCGTTTAGAAAAAGACAATCGGATATCAAATCTCAAATCAAATTACATTACATTAAAAAAAGAAAAAAAAAAGGATTTGTTGATCGGGTGAAGGTGATGGAATTAGTTGAGTTTGACAATCGAATACCTTGAAAACGGACAGATAGTATTAAACAGACAGATATTTAACCCACCCACCCCCACTCCCTCACTCCACATTAAAAACTTTTAAAATTATCTTCAATTTGAAAAACTAAAATAAAAATAAAAATGTATTCAAAATAACATTAAAAATTATCCAATAATATAAATAAATTATTTATTATTTAATAATAACAATAATAATAATAATATAATAATAATTTTATTATTAATTAATTTTAATTTAATATTTATATCTTAATTTATTTTTTCATTATAAATTTCACAGTTTAGTACTTTTTTTTTTTTATCACCAACGAAACTTCATGGTTATCTTTTTATCTATCTATTTGATATTTTCAATCCTGAAATTGTTCTGGGAAGACTCATAAATTTTACTTGACAAGAATTTGTGGCGAGCACATTAAAAACATTTATTAAATTTATCCAACCCTCTTTAATCCAATATATAATCACCTGAGAACACTCAAAGTCTTTAGAATTTATATTTTACAAAACATTATCCCCCTCAATGGGATTAATTTTATACTCAGATGTATTATATTTTAATTCAAAAACTTTTCCTATTAAATGTAATTAATATAATATATATAATAAACTAGAGTTGGTCAGCCCGCCTTTGGTGATCTTACCATCTAGTCTAGGTATGATACGTCCCCCTGATTCACCTTATACTTAGCTATATTATTTTTTATTCTTACAGTAATTACAATATAAAAATAAAGGGTCTTTCAAATTGGACGGTTTTTTTAATCCTTAAATAAAATACACCATTTGCATTGATTTCAAAAAATGTTTATTGGTCATTAAAGTATAGTGTATGACATTTAAACACACCAATTAATATCCGCCATATGTCCACCTCGTGCAGGTCCACAAATGCGCAATCTTTTGGCAACATTTTCAATGACATTTTGGCAAATTGCAGTTCCAATTCACCAATAATGTGAATAATTTTGTCCTTCAGCTCAGGAACCGATTGTGGATCATTGTTTTTCAGGGTAACCCCAGAGAAAGTATTCGTGTCAGATCACATGATTTTCGTGACCAATTGACATCACCATTTCTGGAGATTACACGTCCAGGAAATTTTTATTGTAACAACTCGATGGTTTTTGGAGGAGTGTGACAGGTTGAACCATGTTACTGAAACCACATGCCTTCCAGGTTATTATTGTTCAATTTAGCCCACAAAAAGTTTGTTATCATTTCACGATATTGGAGGCAATTCACGTTAACAGCTTCACCAGTATCATTATCGAAAAAGTATGGACCAATGACACCTCCTGACCACAACTCACTCCACCCGTTAAATGTCATACACTATACTCTAATGACAAATAAAAATTTTTTTGAAATCAATGCAAATTGTGTTTTGTATTTAAGGATTAAAAAAAACGTCCAATTTGAAAGACCCTTTATTTTTATATTGTAATTAATGTAAGAATAAAAAATAATATAGCTAAGTATAAGGTGAATCAGGGGACGTATCATACCTAGACTAGATGACTTTATTATCGTTATATACAATATTTTTTTTATTTATTAAATTTTATTTATTACTTCACTGTTTTTTTTTTGTTTTTTTTTTTGATATAGTAATATTTTAACAATATGAAAATATTCTATATATATATATATATATATATATATATAATCAATGAAACTCATTAAATTTTCTAAAATCATTTTCTTTAATCTGAAGATATTTTATATCTTTGATTTATCTAACATTCAATAGTAATAAAAAAATAAAAGAATAAATATAAAAAAAATGTAAATATTAATTTAATTAATCATGAGTAAATTCCATAAAGAAGGGTGGCAAGTGTAAGTGTTGTGTGATGTTTTATATTCTTTTTTATATTAATAGTGGTATAGGAAAATTTTCATAATTTTTATAAATTTCTCTTGCATATTTCAAAATAAAAATAATACTCAGTTTCTTATCTTAATAAATATCAAAAATATATTATCTTACTGGAAAATAATATTTTCGCATTTTAAAAAATTAAAGAAAACATTAAAACTTTTCAAAATTCTTCAGAATTGAATTTCATGCTGAAAATAATAAAAAAAAAATGATCCCGTCCTTAAATATAATTATAAATATTAATTTGTGTGTGTGAAGAATCAAAAATGAAAATAAAAAATAAAAATGAGAAATAGAATATAAAAAAACAAACGTACAATTACTTATAAATAAACAAACTACTAATCTTAAATTTAAAATGACAATAAATATCAATTTTATTTTTAAAAAAGTTATTTTTAGTGGAGAATTATTAGAATTCTCGAACGTGACCATAAGAGAGAGACTCAATCGTTTTTTCATTAAAATTATATTCTTAAAATTTAATTTTTATTTATTTCTTTGCTTTATGCTGATTTCAGACAATTGCATTTTAGATTATGATTTAAAAACATTGAATTGAGTCTTTTTAGCATAGGTCGATTAAAGTAATCTTTCAACTTACAAACACCATTTTCATAGTACAATTTATCTTTTGCCTTAAAAGTTTTAGCGATTTCTTTTCAGCGAGCATTCTCTTGAGATTTGCAAACAGGAAATAGTTACTAGGGAGGTGGAGAGTACACTGATGAGGAATCAATTCATTCAAGCGTTTGCATTGATGCATTGTCTTGGTGAAATAATACTTTTTTACTATCTCGCCAGAGTTTTCTATCAACTTTGGAGAAATGTAGTTTTCTATCAACTTTTGAGAAATGTAGCTCAACCGGAAGAGGGTCATTACCTACAACGTTTTGAATTTTTTTTGCTCTAAAGTGTCCGTAAAAATAAAGATATATGTTTGATAGTTTTTCACATGATTAAAAATTGTATAAAACTGCTATATATAGAATTTCAGCTTGATTGTGAATCCCTGAAAGTACCGGAATTAATTTTTTAACACTGCAAATCACGCGCCAACACGTGACCTGGTGCTATCAACAAAGAGCCAAACATGCGCTGATTTAATAAATATTATTTATTAATTTTAATTTATAATTAATTTAATTTAATTTAAATATAATTTAAATATAATATATGTTAATTAATCCAATTCAAATTTGCGAGCTAGTCGAGTGGAGACACTCCAGCTTTTTTTTATTTTCCAATGTGGCTTTGTTTAGCGATTTTGTTTATAGATATTAATAGGAAAATAATGAATGGTGTGTGGGTGAGTGGTGATTGACACGCTAGAACACACTTTACAAGATTGTGAATATACATAAGAAGAAAAGTAGGAGTAGTGGGGATAAGAATAGTTTTAGGAAAACAATGGAAAACATATTCATCTGTAGTCAGTCCTATTCATCTCAATGGGGGATTATTACAAATCTCTATCGAGAGATTTTAAAATCCAAAGAGGGAGCACAATAAGACAGAAGTAATACTTCAAAACGGTGTTCGAGGGAGTAATATACTTCTCTGTAATATTCTGTTCTCTGTAATAAGATCTGAAAGCGGAGAATTTTCTCTCTTCAAAAAAAAAAAAAAAAAAAAAAAAACATACAATGATCTTTGTTACCTTTTACAATAAGATTTTGTTGAAAATTCTACAAATACATAAAAAAAGATAATAGTATATTATACTATATAATATATAGTATATATATTAGAATTGGTTGAATGTATTATTCATCGGATTCTTTTCGATATTAGAACGAGAATTTTTTTTTTTCTTTTTATATATCTAATATGTATTATGACATACGTGAGCAGATTCTATCTAAAGTTATAATACATTTGGTTAAAGGTTAAGTCTAAATCTCTCTTCTTTTTTTTCTATTCTCGTAGTTTCAATAAGAGACCTTATGACTAGAGATACCATTTAAAAAATTGAAAAAGTTATTACAATATTAAATTTACATTAGTATTTGATCCAATAAGAGTCTTTAAATTTCATTGATTTTTTTAATAAAATTGATCAACATTGATTTCATTTTTGTCAAAATTTATTATCCATTCAATTATTAAATATTTATTTATTTATATCAGAAAAAATTTAAAAAATAAGTATACGATTTATTTATAAAATCAAATCAAATTTCATTTAATTTTTACTATCTCGCCAGAGATAGTATTGCGATCACGAAAATTTTCGATGTTGAGATTTTGATGTTTTTATACGTTTTGAAGGTTCCTGAATCATTTTCACTAAGGTTGAGAAAAATGTCTGTGTGTGTGTGTGTATGTGTGTATGTGTGTGTGTATGTGTATGTATGTAGGCAAGATTACGCAAAAACGGTTGGAGCTAGAATGATGAAATTTGGTACATGGGTATTATTCAAAATTCATAGTTTTCTATCAACTTTTAAGAAATGTAGCTCAACCGGAAGAGGGTCATTACCTACAACGTTTTGATTTTTGTTCTTCTAAAGTGACCGTAAAAATAAAGCTATATGTTTGTTAATTTTTCACATGATTAATAATTGTATAAAACTGCTATATATAGAATTTCAGCTTGATTGATTCGCTGAAATTACCAGAATTAATTTTTTAACACTGCAAATCTCAAGCGCCAACACGTGACGTGGTGTTATCAACAAAGAGCCAAACATGCGCTCATTTAATAAATATGATTTATTAATTTTAATTTATAATTTAATTTAAATTAATATATGTTATTTAATCCAATTCAAATTTGCGAGATAGTCGACCGGAGACACTCCAGATTTTTTAAGATTAACTAAAAGAAAATGAACATCCTAATAGCCAATCAAAATAAAAAATATATGATATCTATAATTTATTATTTTTATTTCTATTTAATTTTTATTTAATTCTTTTATTAATAAAAATAAAAAAAAGAATTGTTTTTATTTAAATTAAAAAATATATATATATATATTTTTCTTTTCCTAATTTTCAAAAGAAATAGTAAAAACTTATGAATTGTGGTAGTATAATAAATTCACCTGAGTAAAAAGTTTTTAAATAGACTTTAAAGTTTTGAGTAGTTGGTTGAGTAGAGAAGAGGATTGAGAGGGTGGGTATAGTAGAAGGAAGGAGGATAGAGGTAAAGGAGTAGGGGCAGTGGCAAGTTTGACAATCCACTGAAATTGCTCTCTCTCTCTCTTGATGAATGAAATGAACTAAGTGAAAAGTAAAATGACTTCTCAGACATTTTATGAATAAGATTTCACTTAAAGAAAATAATAGTTGTATAGAATCTCTCTTTTAGATTAGTAAAGTTATTTGCACTCTAAAATCTACTTTCTTACCTCACTCCACTTTCTCCTTGCTACTTCTACCGTCTCTATTAAATATTTTTTGTAATAAAAAGGTTAACTTCTAAAAATAGATTTAAAGCAATCGAGAAAGAGTAGAATTGGGATTGAAATGAAACAGAGAAAGCTAAAAATAGTGACTGTGGTTACAGAGATTATAACTTGTTTTTTTTTCGTTTCGCTAAAATCATGTTTAAAAAAAAGGTGAATTTTGAATTTTCGCGGGCGAAGTTTTTTTGTTGTTGTGTTTCTCATATGTTGACATTATCACCCATTTTGGATTAGTAGTTTGTTTTATGACAACTGAAAAAGTTAGTTACGTTTTTGTTTTGTTCTTCGATTTTTTTTTTCTTAAAAAAATGTATCAACGATTATGTATTAAATTTTGCGTTAAAAATGGAATAAAGTGCTCCAAGGCACTTAAAATGTTGACTGTGACATTCGGAGAGTTTTTTTTATCTCAAGTATAAACAGTATCAAATGTGAAGATTTTGCTCACTGTTTTCTTCGATTACAATGGCGTGGTGCATCATGAGTTCTTGCCAACAGGTGGTACTGTTAATAAGGAATACTACAAAGAAGTTATGCAACATTTGCGTGAAGCATATTGTGGAAAAACAAATCATAGATAATGCCCCAGCTCACACATCATTGTTTGTTCGTAATTTTTTGACCAAAAACAACACCGTAATCCTGCCTCAACCACCGAATTCAACAGATTTGCTCCCTGCGATTTTTTCTTATTCCCAAAACTGAATAGACCAATGAAAGGAAAGCGTTTTGCCACCATTGATGAGATAAAGTCGGAATCGAAGAACGAACTGATGGCCATACCGAAAAGCGTATTTCAGAAGAGCTTCGACGATTGGAAGAAACGGTGGCATAAGTGCATTATATCTGAGGGAAATTATTTTGAAAAAATAATAAAAAAAAAATTATTATTAATAAATTAATAATTATTAAATTATAATTTATCAATATTTACAAACATTAAAACAAATCATTTTTTAAACATTTTTAATTTAATTACACTTCAATTAATTTTGATTTTAATTATTAATAAAATAATTTATTTAAATTTATTTTAATTTTATTAACCTTTTAATAAACTTTTAAAAACAATTCTTTTCGAATTTTTTTCTTTTTAATAAAATAAATATTATTTTTATTCTTTTAATATAAATTTATTATAACCTGAGAAAATTGAAATAAATATATATATTCGATATATATAATTTTAATTATTTAATAATAATAAGATTTATACAATTTCTAAAAATATATTAAATTGGAAAAGTTTAAATATTTATTCATTTTTTTTTATCTTTATATATTTCTGAATCCTCTTTCTCTCTTAATATAATATTATATCAGATCTCTGTCAACATTTTATGATGGATGATCAATAGATTTCGAAAATGAAACTAAGATGATTCCATTTCTTATCTACTCGCAAGCAGCAGTTAATCCATGAATATTATTACATCTTTTTATCTTTATTCAGAATATAAAATAAAAATTTTTTAATATTAATTTTATATCTAAATCTATATGTTTTAAAATAAAATGAAATTTTTATTAAGGAAGAATATGATTAAAATATATATATATATAGAAAAAAAAGACAAAACTAAATATATCAATTTATTTTTAAACTCGCAAATGAAGAGTTATTGTAATTTTTATTAAATATTTGTGAAAGTTTTTATTTCTTTTCTCATTGATTCTCAAGTTAATTACACTATAATAATATTAAATGGCAATTACGAGTGAAATAAGTAAGTAATAAAAATAATTAAAACAAATTAATTAATTAGAGTAGAATTATAATTATTTTCTCTAAATAATTATGATAATTAATTTGTTTATGATATATATACACCTAATTCTGTTTTTACACTATCTTACACGAATTTGATATAACACGGTTTGTAAATCAAGAATTTTTTTTTACACGATTTTATTCGATTCAAACTATCACAACACATAAATAAAAACACATACAGCTTACAAAAAGCTAGAATCCTTACGAAAAAAAGATAGAGCATAAAGATTATATGTATGTATCTAAAGGTTTTAAAAATTTATATTTAAATATCAAATATAATAAATCTTATTATATATAAATTTTATTCTTAATGATAAATTTAATATTTTTTCTTTTTTTTTTTTGTAGTCCAGAACACCAGGTCAGATCACACCGATTCAAAGTCCATCCTTTTACATTACACATAAGAGACCAACCCTTTTTCTTAGATTTTCCCCTTCAATATTTACCCCAATACAAAAAATCATTACAATATATATATTTATTTATTTACATGCATATTCTTTTATGTTTTCATGAAAGTTTTGGTTATTATGAGAAATTTCAATGTACCTATATATATTTATATTTCGGCTCCGCCCCATGTACCCCTGAAGTAATACATAGTATTTCGTTGAAAGTCTGTGTGTAAAAGGTTTTCATCCATTTTGTTTCAATCAGTATATTACATTAAATTATCATTTCTGTTTGTGTTCTTATTTAAAAGATATTTTAATTATCTATCTCTTTGCTTCTACCGATCTCGAAAGTAACCCCATTTCTCCAAGTATCCCAATTCTGAGCTATAAACATCTAACTCCTACCCTGTCCCATCTGTCCACGTCCCTACACTGTCCACTCACCGCGTCCTTGATCTTCCCAATCCCACCATATGTTTCTCAATATTTTTCGCCGATCTTTTGCTTAATCTACCATTCTAGTCATGACCCCTTCCCATCCCAGCCTTCTTTATTTTATAACCTTAATAACCTTAACTATATCTGGAAATGCAATTCCTCGTTATGCCATCTCCGCCATCAGGGCCGCGGCGTGCACGTGTGCAAGGTGGGCGCTGCCCACGGGCGCCTGGTGTAGGGGGCGCCAAACAGACCATTCTTTTTTATTTTATTTTAAGTGTTTTAAAAATTAATCAATATAATTGTGGACGTGAATCCTACGACACGTTTAAATATATTTTCCAAATTTGTTTGTTTTACTGCGTATCTTTCTAACATTGCCCGTAACTGTAGCTTCGGGTGAACGAAGCTTCTCTAAGTTAAAAATTATAAAAACGTATTTGCGTTCGACATTGTCGCAGGAGCGCTTAACAGATCTTTCTATGATAGCAATAGAAAATGAAATCATGGATAACTTAGAAATATATGATATTATTAAAGGTTTTGTAGCTTCAAAGGCTCGAAGAATCCGAAAAGTATAGTTTTGTGATAGAATTTCATATTGTATTATGTTTTCATTTTGGAATTTTTTTTATGTTTATTGTTCTAGAAATTTAACCTTGTTTTCTATTGTTAATGAGTTAATTATTTTGTTATTTCCTATTATTATGTAGAGAAATTCCTCTGTATGCATAAACACAGTTTTCAAAATTAAATGTTTTATTGGCTTTTATTGTTCTATTGATAAAGGGGGCGCTTTTTAAAAATTTGCACACGGGCGCTTTGCACCCACGTCGCGGCCCTGTCCGCCATACCCCGGTGATTTCATCTTTCTTTGGTCCTTAAATGCTGCGAACAATCCTAATATCAAATTCTCTAAATCTACTTTCGTCTTCCAAGAACATCCACCACCCATATAATACAACAGGCAAAATAATTAATTTAAATATTTCTATTTTCATCCATTTTGATAAAAGTTTTGATGAGATAAGCCTTTTTACTGTATGATAATAGGCGTTACCCGATTGAGACCTCGATTTAAATTCTTATCCAATATTATTATCCTTTGTAATTACAGAATTTAAGTATTTAAATTTTTCTACATTTTCAAATTCTACATTTTGTAATGTTAAAACTCAATAATGTTTTTTCTCTCTTATTAAATATTTTGTTTTATCCCTATTAATTTCAATCCCTATCTTATTTCCTGCCTCAATTATTTTTTTATGCTATCTTTAATTGCAATTGCCGAATATCCCATAATATTTAAGACGTCTACTTAGCCTAATTTTTGAATTTTTTTGTTTAATTGCATTTCGAGTGATTTTTTCCCAATTTGTGTAATCATATACTCAAATGCTAAATTAAATAAAATTGGTGATTCAGAATTTCGAAAGTTTCTGACAATTGATTTAAGTATTTAAATTTTTCTACATTTTCAAATTCTACATTTTGTATGTTAAGACTTTGTGTCTTAATAATGTTTTTCTATCTTACTAAATATTTTGTTAAACATACCCACATTTCACTTTTATATATATCTATATATAGATTGATTTAAAATATATATACTTAAATGAATTTTTAAAAAAAAAAAATTCAATTTGTGAAATTTATAAATATAACGCATTAAAATAAATTATTAATTTAATTTTATTTCAAAATATTTTTTTTATTTAATTTTAAATGTTTTCTTGTTAAGTTTTTTAAAAGATTTGAATTTATGAAATTGTGTGATTAATAAATTATTATTGTAATTTGGTTATAATATTTTTTTTTGGTTTTGGTATTTTCTTGATTCTTAAGTTATTTAAATTTCCAATGTTATATAAAACTGAAACATGATACATACATACATACATATATAGATAATTAGATTAAAAAAAAAAAAACATAAAAAATAAAATAAATAAGATTAAAGTATTTCAAAAATGTGGGATGTATGAACATTTTTATACTGGGGTTCGTAAACAGCTTAAGAGATCATTCCATCGAGCTTTTGCATTTTGCATTGGAATGCAGAAAGGGAGGAGGCTTTAGAGAGGATTAAGGACGTAGGGGCGTAAGACCTAATACGCGTACTAGTCTCAAGCTTTCAGGAAAAGGCAATTTGTAGGGAGACTAGAGTTTAAAAACATGCCATTTTATAGATATCTATTTTCATTGTCTTGACTGTTGAGAAGGAATAGAAGGTAGGGATTGCAGAGAGAAAAGGAAGGTGGGGGAGGAGGGGGGGTTGACATCATCATAATTTATTATATTTAATGAAATCAATTTTGTTTTAATCCCATTCATTATAATCCGTTTTCGGCCAGCCACAATCCATATTTAAAGCCGTTTGTGTTTGTATTTCAAGATCAATCGGTTGTAATTAATTATTAAAAGCTACTTTTGAATCATAGATAATACAGATTACATGTAGTTAAGATTTATTAATACAAGTATAATAAAAACATATGTGAAATTTCACAATTATTTTTTTGTCTATTATTTTTATAATGAAATTTAGTTGACTTGTGTAATGTATGTATATTTTTAATTTAAATTATTTAAATGATTTATTCAATAGAAAATACATGTAAGATCAACTCAAAACTAATAGATATTTTTTAGTAAATTGAAATTTGTAAAAAAATATATCGAAATTATTATAAAATTCTTATAATTTTATATCAATAACCAAAGAAAATGAATTAAAATTCTACATGTGTTTATATTTTCTACTTGTATCTTAACTAACTGTTATGTAATTGGTACATATTTTTATAGTACAATTTTTGTAACGTTTTTCTTAACTTCACTTAGCGTCTGTCTCTCTGTCTCTCTGTCTGTCTGTTCGCTCTTTTGACAAATTGAAATCGATTTTTCCTCGACTTTTTATTGAGATAGACTTTTGAAAATTTTTATAAATTTTTATATATTTCAATCGATTCCTAGAAGGTATAGAAGAAATATAATTGAATTATAATTAATTAATTGTAATTAATTAGCGATTAATTACTTTTAGTAACTAACTCCTTTTGTATTGCTCTGATTAATTTTTTTTCAACAGATTCTAAAACATAAATATTGATTTCAGGATAGATTTTCATTTTGAACGATTTTAAAAATTTTTATAGCATTAAAATTAATGATGAATTCTTATTAATCAGGTTTAGTGCCAATGAAAAGAGGGGTAAGTTTCCCCTCAAATGGCATAGAGAAATGATCCTTTTTTATATATGTCCTCGAGGAAAAAAAAAACAATAGAATAACCTTTTGCCTGATAAAAAAATTTGTCAGTTTATGTGCTTAATAAAATTTTTATTATTACAAATATTTGACTTAATTTTTCATATAAATAAATCAAACTCAATGCGTTCAACGTTTTTCGTTGAATATGAAACAATTCATCCATAAACTTTGTCAGGAATATAGAAAAATTATTTTATTCTTTTTAGTCCATCAGAAAAACTTATTTTATAAAAATTTTTTATATTTATTTTTCTCTATTTTTTTAAAAAAAAGTTATTAATCAATTAGTTTAAATTTTATTTTATACTTTTCATTCTGTAAATCTTAAAATGTAGTTACTTAAAGACCGATTCCATTGTGTCAGACTCAACAATCCCCGGGTAGATCACTTAGAAAAAATGAATTTTCCTTTCAGATCAAAAACAATCTATTCAATAAAAAATTAATCAATATATACAATAAATAAATAGTTGAATAAATAATAAAAAAAATGTCACCGCTTAAATAAGAGACTGTAAAGGGGTCCCCATTCAACATAACTAGAATATAATAATAAAAACAAAAACAATAGACTATGCAAAAAATAATAACAACAAAAATAACAATTTATATTTACAAATAAATAATAAATAAATAAATAAATCAGTGATTCTCAACCTTTTTTTTACCGCGGCACACTTTTAACGGTTTAAAAATTTGGCGGCACACAAGGAAAAAGATAAGTGTAAAAGTTTACCATATTGAAAAAAAGTGGTCCCAAAAACGGTTAGAAAAAAAAGTTTAAGAGCCTTGTAATCTCGCGGCACACTAAGCTTATTAGCAATATATAATTAAGAATTTATTCATTTAATTAAATTAAAATTATAAAAAGTACTTTTAATGTTTTACACTTTTCATTGATTTAACAATAAATAATAATCAAATTCTTATTATTATAGTAATAGTTAGTTAGTTTTTCCTAATATTAGATTAATAGCTTAGCTAATCTATTTATTTATTAATCCTAATTAGCAGAGATTTGTATATGTCAATTGAGTTTAGCTATTGTCATTGGAAATGATAGAATTATAATTTTTAATTCAAATGGTTACTTAATAATCAAATCGAATGAGAATATTTACCTTTTGGAAAAGCGGATTCAACGATAAATTTATCAATCATCAAGGATAGAGAATACGATAACAAACGAGTCGAATATATTATCAAATTTCATTTTTAAATTAGAATTAGCTGGAGTGTCTCCACTCGACTATCTCGCAATTTGAATTGGATTAAATAACATAATATATTATATTTAAATTAAATTTAATTAATTATAAATTATAAATAATAAATATTAAACTAGCGCATGTTTGGCTTTTTGTTGATGGCACCACGTCACGTGTTGGCGCGTGAGATTTGCAGTGTTAAAAAATTAATTCTGGTAATTTCAGCGAATCAATCAAGCTGAAATTCTATATATAGCAGTTTTATACAATTATTAATCATGTGAAAAATTATCAAACATATATCTTTATTTTTACGGTCACTTTAGAGGAAAAAAAATCAAAACGTTGTAAGTAATGACCCTCTTCCGGTTGAGCTACATTTCTCAAAAGTTGATAGAAAACTACGAATTTTGAATAATGCTCATGTACTGAATTTCATCATTCTAGCTCAAACCGTTTTTGCGTAATCTTGTCTACACACACACACACACACACACACACACACACACACACACACACACACATTTTTCTCAACCTTAGTGACAATGATTCAGGAACCTTCAAAACGTATAAAAACATCAAAATCTCAACATCGAGAATTTTCGTGATCGCAATACTATCTCTGGCCAGATAGTAAAAAGTAAATCATCTACTGTAATAAAAATAAATATTTAATTATTTTTTTTTTTTGTTTAAAAAATGAATTTAAACTTTAATATTTCCATCTATTTGGAAATTAAATCATTTGAAATTTATAATTTTTCTCTATTAAAATAAATAAATAAAATGTGTATTTATTAAAAGAGTAAATTTTAATAATAGGATGCTAATAATAATAATAACTACCTATAATAAATTAAAACTTTTTATTTTTATTATTATTTTGTATGCATATGTTAGTACTTTCTATATGGAATAAGGATCCCATTAGAATGGCAGGAGGCAATTATCATTCCACTTTTTAAAAAAGGAAAATAGAACGGACTGCAATAACTTCAGGGGAATTTCTCTTTTGACGACATCGTATAAAATTCTCTCGAATATTATTTTATTAAAATTATGAGGATATGCAGAGGAAATATTAGGAGAATATCAATCCGGATTCAAGCCAAATCCATCATCGATATATTAAATATTAAGGCAGATAGATTTAGTCTTATTTAAATTATAACATACTATTATTATATGATATAATTATTATTATACAAGGGCTATTGTTTCAATTTATAAAATAATTATAATCTTATTATTTTTGAAAAATAAATGAAGTTAAAATAAATATTGTATTTTATATTTTATATATATATGATATTTTACAACTTATTAGATAAAAAATATTATTTTATGATAAACTAATTAATAATAATAAAAATATTATTTTATTTGTCTATTAGAATATGAAATTAAATTTTAATTTATGAATTTCTTATGATATATCAAATAATTTAATCATTATATGCAGTGTAGATACCTGAAAAATTCATTATTAATTCTTCTTTAAAAATTTATAAAAACCCAAATTTTATAATAATTATTATTATATTATCTGCACATCTTTAAAAATGTATGTATATATATTTTTAGTGTTTTATTTAACTTGCTTTGTTGTCTGTCCTTCTGTATTGTTCAAATCTAGTAACTCATTTTTAACACAGTTGCAGTTAACCAATCAAACTAAAACTTGGCACACTTTTCAGATTTGGATGAGAATACATGAATATAAAAAAAGTTTTCATTTTCTTAATTAATTAATTAATTAATAATTTAATTAATAAATTTTAACCCATCATTAAATATCATTTATAATCTCAAAATACATGTATATACAAATAAAACTTAAAACCTTAAAAATTCATTTACTAAAAGATTAATAATAAAATAAATAATTAAAAAAAAAATTAAGTTACAGTGTTTTATTTATAAATGCACTAAAAACTAGAAAATAATATTTTTCTCTTAGCCTCAATAAGTATATTCTTGTTCATGATGGGGTTGTACGATGGTCACCTACTTAGCACTTCAACATCAATGGTCTAGATACTTTGAATAAAGTTAAAATGAATTAAATGAATTAAAATGAATTAGTTAATTAATTTAAGAATATACTTATTGAGGCTAAGAGAAAAATTATTTTCTAGTTTTTAATGCATTTATAAATAAAACACTGTAACTTATTTTTTTTTTAATTATTTATTTTATTTAATTTTTAATATAAAGATTTAAAATTAAAATATTAATTTTTTTAAAAGACCAAAAAAAAAAAAAAAATTTAAAAAACAATTTTTTAATTTAAAGGAAATAAAATATACTTACATAAATTAAATGCATTTTTTAATAATATAATATTAATTATGGAATTGAAATATTAAAATAATAAATACGTAATACTTATATTAAATATTTTTTTTAGAAAAATGTGTTAATTAAGAAATATAACTAAAAAAAATAAAATAAAAATAATATAACATTTGTTTATAAGAATTAAAAAAAATAGCTATAAATTTTAAAATATCAATCAATTTGCCACAAACCATGTAGAGAGTGGTGCCCAAGAGCCATTTATCAAATACAGGAATTATTCTTTATTTAAAAAAAATTTACTCCTGATTTATCTACAAAATCTATCATTGAAATGTCAAAATACAATCGTAAATCAGAACAATCATCAGATATATATACATTACATTATATAAGTGAGTATTCAGGATTTATATATATATTCAGGATATATATATATATATCATTTTTTTATAATCGAAGGGATTGTGATGATGATAATGAAACTAATAGGGGGAAAAGGAGGTAGAGTAATAGTGACGTAATATATAGGTACATCACACACAGGTTTCATTTTTTATTCTTTTAATTACAATTCATTAAAATTTTTTTTATACTTTATTGTTATTGGTTAATCGAAAAAATATATAATAGTAATGGTTTTTTGTTTTGTTTTTTTAATTTTATAAGTTTAAAAATCGTGATTAAATGTATAGCGGTAAAGCAGATTATTTTTGCCAACATTTGATTTTTTTTATTCTAAAATTTCTTCGAGTTGGTGATTTTTAACTTCAATAAAAGAATTTGATTTCCAATATTTCAACAGTTTTTTATTTATTTATTATTAACATTATTTTATTTATCTTCAAATGTGTTGAAATTAATTTTTTTTTTTTTTTAAACAAATGGTCAAATATATTTATATTTTATTTAATTAATTTCAATAATATTATTATTTTGTTTGTGAAAAAATACATACACATATTAAATAAATAAAAAAAAACAATTTACAATTCCGAAGTAGAAAAACATGTAAAATGAAACATGGAAAAATAACATCATTACTATAATTAATCAAAAAAATCATAAAATTACTTTCTTTTTGAATATTCTTAAAAGATCACACATTCATACAAAAAATGGAACATATATCTTCATTATTAATTTTATATACATAATCTGTTTTTTTTTTTGTTTTTTTTTTTTGGTAGAGAATATCACTCTTATAATTCAAAACAATATGGTGGATCTTTTAGAAGTCAATTTTAATTTTTAAAAATAATTTTCATTTTCAATTCATGTAAAGTCAATCTTGATTAAATAAATTATTGTTAATCCATCCTTTGATAAATATATCAAATATAAATTGTTTAATTTGATATTGTTTTGTTTTTTTATGAAAATATATAATATTTATAAATTTTTGTTCAATTTTTTTTTTATATTCAATGTATTGATTTTTCCTTTTAGATGATGCCAAAAAACTAGCTCATTGTTAGTAAATTCACTGCATATACCACCCTTATCGTATGCAACAAAATATGTTAGTTTATGACTTTTGTATGAATAACAACATTATTTTTAATATAAAATATGCTATAAATAAAATTTATAGCTGAAATCATCGTATCAGGGGGCCAAAATGCTGATGAAGTGGAAGAACGTCAACAATTCAACAAGTTATATTTTATACAAATATAACAAAGAACATATCAAAACGTTATACAAAATAAAATAAATAATATACAATATAAATATAAAATATATTATAATATATCATCATCATCATCATCATCATCATCATCATTTGATATACATATTAACTTATAAATAAACATTTTTCACCCTGACAAAAAATTTTGTCAAGAAGAATAAATCATTAATATTTAATATAAGTAATTTTTAAATTTATAAATAAAGTAGAAAAAAATTAATTATTTATAAAATAAATATTATTATTATTCCAAATTTTATTTTTATATTTAATGGTATTTAAAACAATAGTAAAATCAAAATCTTATTTAAGTATATCTATTTATCTATCTATCTCTCTCTCTATATATATATATATAAATTGGACCAATTTGATTAAATAAATTCATTTATTATTTAATTTCTTAAACCTTTATCAATATTTTTAATGTACTAATTATCCTACTACCCGATTTATCAATATTTTAATCAATTAGATTAAATATATCAATTCTAGGAGGCAGCTAGCCGAGAGTGTAGCGTAGCAGTTTTCTACATAAGTCGGCGTTCGATTCCAACTAAGAACACATTTTTCTAATAAAATTCAATTTAATATCAGCTGCCTCCGGCTCCAGGAACTGTCAGTTCCTGGTTCTATACATGTGGAATGCAACGGGAAACCACCGCATTAATATTCCCAAGAAAAATTATCATGGCTGGGCAGCTTCTAAGGCTATCCTAGTCATGATGATAGCCAAACTCCGAAACGGAGGCGGCACCTTAAGAAGAAGAATATCAATTCTATTACATACATATAATCAAAATCAGTTCAAATTTGAATTTAAGAAATTTGTTTGTATCTCTATGTATGTGTATAACTAATAATAATATTATTAAATTTACTTTTAAAAAGATTATCAAAAATTCTATGGGAAATTTAATTATTATATTTTTATTTTAAATATTTCATTATTTATGTTCTTTTATTATTAATTATTTTATTGTTCTTTTCAATCTAAATAAATACATGTAATTAACGAAAAAAATTGCTTTTTATTTATTTATATATAAATAAATAAATAAATAAAAATTGACATTGATTTTTTTTTCATTTTCACTTTTGATCATGTCCATATGTCGATCTAATATTTTAATTAAGTTGGCTAAATAAAAAAAAAATCATTCACTGAGCGAATATTACTTTTTTGTTAGTCAAAGATTAAAAGAAAAACATGGAAGGGAAGCTTTATCAATATGATTACAAAAGGAAATATTGTCGAACATGTGTGTTTGAAATTCATATTGAATATTATTAATAATAAAACAAGCATGTTTCAAATTTCCAAAATAATTGATTTTTCTTTTTTTTTTTAATTTTTTACTATCTCGCCTTCCCGAGCTATTTTTCGAATAAAAATTTACTTAATATTTACCATAGAATAACCATCGTCTGTTTGATTAGTGTCTTCTCCATAAAACGATTATACTTATTACAATTTCTAAATAAAAATAATTTTTCGCTTTGAAAATCATTTTAGCATTTTCAAAGGAAACCAACCATTTCTTTATTAAATAAGCTGGAGTGTCTCCACACGACTATCTCGCAATTTGAATTGGATTTAAATAACATGATATATTATATTTAAATTAAATTTAATTAATTATAAATTATAAATTAAAATTAATAAATAATATTTATTAAATCAGCGTTTGGCTCTTTGTTGATGGCACCACGTCACGTGATTTGCAGTGTTAAAAAATTAATTCCTGTATTTTCAGCGATTCAATCAAGCTGAAATTCTATATATAGCAGTTTTATACAATTTTTAATCATGTGCAAAATTATCAAACATACATCTTTATTTTTACGGTCACTTTAGAGCAGTGCTCCGCAACCGGTGTGACGCGGCACACTGGTTTGCCTTAAAGGAGATACAGGTGTGCCGCCGCGATCAAATGAAACTTAGAAATCCGCATATAATATAATTATAAATCAAAAAAATATAAATTTCTTATATTCATGTATCTCCTTTAAGGCAAACCAGTGTGCCGCGTCACACCGGTTGCGGAGCACTGCTTTAGAGGAAAAAAAAATCAAAACGTGTTAGGTAATGACCCTCTTCCGGTTGAGCTACATTTCTCAAATGTGGATAGAAAACTACGAATTTTGAATAATGCCCGTATACCAAATTTCATTATTCTAGCTCAAACCCGTTTTGCGTAATCTTGTCTACATACACACACACACACACAAACATATATATTTATATAGACATTTTCCGAACCTTAGTGAAAATGATTCAGGAACCTTCAAAACATATAAAAACATCAAAATCTCAATATAGAAAATTTTCGTGATCTCTGAGGAGATAGTAAAAACGACTTGGAAAGTATAAAATAAATAAAATATTATTAAAATGTATAATTATTAGCGACTAAAATGAATATAGAAAAAAATTTTACAATTAAATTTTTATTTAATTTCATAATGTTTAATTAGTTTTTGATTTTTCACCAATTATATTATTATATTACTAGTTGCTCAGACCGCCTTTGGCGCCCTTCACACCTGGACGGGAGCTTTGACCCGCGTACCCCCGAGGTGATACATAGTATTTCGTTGGAAGTCTCTATGTAAAAGGTTTTCATCCATTTTAATTCAATCAATATAATACATAAAACATTCATTTGTTTTTTGAGTTTTTATTTAAAATATATTTTAATTTATTCAGTAACTTAATTATAGATTATTATTCATCTATCTATCTCTGTGGCTCTAAGAAACTCGAAAGTTCTTGGCCGCAGCAACCACATCTCTCCAAGTATTCCTATTCTGAGCCACAACCTTCCATCTAGTTCTTACCCTCTCCCATCTCTCTCACGTTCTTTCCCACATTATCCACCCACCGTGTCCTTGGTCTTCCAAGTGGACGTTTCCCACTCAGATTAGATTATTATTGTATATTATATATCTATCTTTCTATCTATCTCTGTAGCTCTACGGAACTCGAAAGTTCTTGGCCCCAACAACCACATTTCTCCAAGTGACCCTATCCTGAACAACAACCATGCAACCTCGATTTAAATTCTTCTCAAATATTATTATTATCCTTTGTGATTACATTAAATTTTTCTAAATTTTATATATTAAGTTTTGTATGTTAATATTATTCCCCTTTGTTACTAAATATTGTCTTATCACTATTAATTTCAAACCCCATCTCTTTTCCTGTCTCGATTAATTTTTTTTTTTTTAATTGCAATTACCGAATCTCCTTAAATATTTAAATAGTCTGCGTAAGTTAATATTTTTTTTTAATTGGTTTCCGTTTGATTTTTCCCCAATTTGCATCTTACTCATTCTTTACTATCGTCAAGACAAATTTTAAAGATCAAAATTTGAAAAAGTTTATCTCAAATGTATGAGTCATATGTTTTACTAAAGTTTACAAATAATTGGTGAACAGAAATATTGAATTCGCGTTTTTTTTCTAATTCTGTGGCGCTAGGGGATTTGAAAATTGTTAGTCGCCACAAGCACACACACACACACACACACAGATTTATCTAACAGTTTCTGTTTAAAACAACCTCCATCCAACACATATTCTCTCCCAACTCTCCTTTACTTTTAGTTTACCAACTGATAGTTTCTCACATGGTCTCTCCAAAATTAACTTTTCATTTTGTAAATTTATATACGTTTTAATTTAAACTTGAGTCATACACTTTGCCAAAACTCTCAATAATTTGTGAACAGAAATATTGAATGTGTGTGTGTTCTTAGCGAGATTAAATTTGATCAAATGTTGGCCGATTTAGCTTCACATTGATCCACATTGATATTCTCTTAGGATTAAAAGAAACTTATCTTAATTTTAATATTATAATTTTATATACACATTTTAAAGTATTATAATTATTAATAAGTATTAAAATTTATACAAATTGAAATATTGTAATTTTTAAATTTATATACAATTTGATATTAATATTATTTTTTATTAATAAAAGATAATTTATTAAACACAAAATAAATATAAAAAGAAACCTATCAATAAATAATAAAAGAATATTATAATTTGGATTTAAAATAAATATAAAATATTTACTCAATTTTAGGACAAAAATTTGAAACAACTTCTTTATATCTCATCTGTCTAAAAAATCATAATTTAAATTTTATATCATCAAGAAATTGTAGTTTTAAAATAAATTAAATAATTGAATTGATATTTAAATATTAGAAATTAAATTAAAAATATAAATTTTATTCTTTCTATGGGAATTTATACAATTATTAATTTTATATTCATTGTCGGAACTGTGATATAAATTCATCGAAATCGGTTTAGCCAATTTTGAGCCTATGACGTCATAATTTACGGACAGACAGACAGACATGAAAAATTCAAAAGTCACTTTTGGATTTTAGAGTTCATAAAAAGCGAAAAATTTGGACAAAAATTTTAAATTCTGAGCAAACCTTTTTTTTATATATATATATTTAGATTTTCATCTTATAATAATAATAAAAAAATAAAAATTGGAATTGAAATTAAATATAAATTATTGAATATTATATTAATAATATTTATTAATAATAATAATATTTATTTTATGTTTCAGGTAACGTGATACTTTTCAAGTTCTTCTTATGGTAAAATTAATTTAATTAATAATTTAATATATCTAAACTTCACTTTTGGTTTGTTTTATCAAACTAATAAATCTTATTTAATATGAATAAATAAATTTCGTTAAATAAAATAAAAAATGAATAATGAAAATGTGAGAAGTTTCTCATCAACATCAATAAATGAATTTTCTCTCTCCACTCAGTTTTAGTTTAAAATCTCGTATTGACGTAAATCCCAGGTGGATTTCGACAGTTATTAATGGACCAAATTTGATATCGTGTAGGTTTTGTTGTTGTTTTTATTTTTATTTCATATAAGTTTCTTTCTTCATTAAATAGAAAGTATTAATCATTTAACATTTTACACATAACAAGTTTAACTAATGAATTACATTAAAACAAGAATAAAAAATAAAAAATAAATAAATAAGAAAAAAAAACATGAATATTCAATTAGAAATATTTATTTATTAATTAATAAACAAATTTAAATTATTTAAATTCAATTCAATAACCAATATTTGGAAATTTCATTGTCTACTATAAATAAGTAAAACAACTTCCCAAGAGTACAAATAAATTATTTGTTACTGTAAATAATACATTAAAATATAATACATTAAAAAAAATGTCTCTAAACATTTCTTAAAATTTTAATTTTTATTTAACTTAACTTTATGGAGAATTAAAATTTAGTTAATGCAGGGTGTCTAAACAGCGGCCCCCGGACCGCATGTGGCCCAAACGCAAATTATGAAAATATTTAAATTTTTTCAATATGGTTCTAAAAAAAGGCCCGGTATTTTTTTTTTTTTTTTGTAATGTGGCCCTCGAATGGTCATAGTTTAGACACCCCTGACTTAATGTTTTAATAATTTTGTCTATCTGCCCAAGATAACAAATAATTTTGTGCTATAGACTCAAAATAAATATCTAATAGTTTATTATGAATACTCTTCCCTGAAAAATACTTCATTTTTCAAATAAAAAGATAATATATTCAGAAAAACCTAGAAAATATTTTTCTTGTATTAAGGTTCTTATTAAGCATTGATACTGTATATCTGTTTGAACCTGTTCAATAATGAATACAGTAATTCAATTAATTGTACCAATTTCCTGAATTATTCAATCATATATTAATTATTTTAATTGTTAATAATTAATAAAATTAATTTATTAATTATAAAATATATACTTTTAATTATTGTAATTTTATCAAATTATTATTTATTAATTATTAAGAAGAACTAATTAAAATGTTTGTTTTTTTTTCAATAATAAGGCGTATCAATATTTATTCTTCATTTAAAAATTCTTATTTTTTAATCTTAGCCGCGAGGTTATAGTGACAGGTCCGCCGACTCGAGTTCGAGGGTTCAAACCTCGCCGAGTGCATCGATATATAAATATAAATATAAATATAAATAAAAAAATAAAAATAATAAACAAATCTGAGAAAGCTGGCTAAATGGAGATATATTCCGAAAAAGCTAAAAACAAAAAAAAAATCTTAATCATTATATACGTATATACTTTCTCAATTTTTGACTTATTATTAAAATTTAAATTAAATTACCGAATTTTTTATTTACAAATTTTAATAAAAGAAAATACAAGTTATTTGTAACAGTAACTATGATGTCTACACCAGTGCTCCGCAACGTTTTTTTATTCGTGGCACACCAAAAGCTTTTTCTGGTTTTCACGGTACACCAAATTTAATAGGTATAAATATAATAAAACAACACGTATACACATCAGAAAATAATACATTAATTAATATTTTAATTCGTTTTATTTTACATATTTACGGTATTATATGTACATAACATATATAATTAATTACAAAACTACAATAATACAAAAAATAGGCAAAAAGGGTAATTAATGTGATACTTGAGCTTGTTTCAAGGAACACAAGTATTTTATATTGGGCTCGATATTTGATAGTGCAACTCGAAGTTCTTGATCGAGATTTTTTAAGCAAGACCGCTTATCATTTTTAATTAAAAGAAGTGTCGAAAAGCTTTGTTCGCATGAATATGTCGTTGAAAAGGGGATTAAAATTGAAATAGCCTGTTTTGAAATTTGAGGATATTCATTCTTAGCCGAAATCCAGAAAACATCCAATGGAACTTCTCCAAAAGTAAGTTTTAACGTCCCGTCGTTACTCAGTTCAATAAACTCTTCTTTAAATTTAAGAGAAAATGCATCAACAGATTTTTTTGCATTAGTTGCAAAAGGATTGCGAATCCAATCATATTCTTCACTTTTAATCGAATGAAAATAGTAGTCGAAATTATTTTCCAGTGTTGTTAAATGGGATTGGGCCAGATCGATAATTAATTGCCTATTTTCAATTATTGTATTATGAACCCTTTGAAACATTTCTAAAGAGTTGTTACTTAGTTCATTCTGCCAAAGTTCCAGTTTATTTTTGAACCCTTGCAATTTGTCGGAACAGGTTAATAAGTTTTCATTCGGACCTTGCATTTTTCTATTAAGTTCATTAAGATGGTCGAAAATGTCAGCCATATATGCAAGTTTGGCGATCCAACTGTTATCTTCGAAGTGCTGGCCGAGTTCGGGCATATTTTGATTTAGTAAAAACTGATGCACTTCACAGCGAAGTTCAAACAATCTAGCCAACACTTTTCCTCGGGATAACCAACGTACTTCAGTATAAAATAATAAAGATTTATGTTCTGAACCCATTTCTTCACAAAGAATTTCGAAAATTCTTGTATTTAAAGCTCTTGATTTAATAAAATTTATAATTTTGATGCATTCATTCATAGTTTTTAAAAGTTGTTCTGGTAAATTCTTCACCATCAATACTTCCCGATGTATGCAGCAATGTGTAAATTGTATTGCCGGATTTTGTTGTTTTACAAAGGCAACAAAACCCTTTATGTTACCAGTCATTGCTGCGGCGCCATCAGTACAAATACTCATGCAGTTACTCCATTGTAGATTATGTATTTTGAAGAAATCATCAGTTACTCGAAAAATATCCTCTCCAGTAGTTCGTTCGGAAAGTTTTTTACAAAATAAAAAATTTTCTTTTATGCAATCTTCGCCAACAAAACGTACAATTGCAATTAATTGTGCTTGATTTTTAATATCCGTTGACTCGTCAATTTGAAGAGCAAAATTGTTAGCTGCGATCAATTTCAAAATAAGCGTGTTCAAAATATCTGTTGACATGTCGCCAATACGTCTTTTAATAGTTTCAGCTGACAGTGAAACCTTACTCACTTCCTGAACCTCTTTAGGTCCAAGCATAACTCGCACAATTTCCATACATGCTGGTTTAATAAGTTTTTCTCCAATAGTATGAGGTTTCTTTTCACGAGCTATTAATCTTGCAATGTAATAGCTAGCTTCTAATGCTTTATCGGAAACAGATACGGTCGACATCATAAATTTTTTTTGTTTTAAATTTTGAGCCAAAATCCTTTGAAAATATGATATATCCTTTTTAGCACAATTCGGATGTTTTGAAGTTAGATGGCGATTTAGTTTACTGGGCACCATTGAGTCGTTTGTTAATTGTTCGTTGCAAATTACACATAATGGTTTCGGAGCCGCTTCATCGCCGCACCAATAAAAGCCATAACGAATGTAGTCTTCGAAGTATTTTCTATTCACAATCTTTCTTTTCTTAGCAATACTGCTTGTGCAAGGTTCATCATCTTCTGCCCGAGAAGTAGATTGTTTTCCAAATAAAAATTTATCCATATTGAAATGGGCACAAAAATAAATCACGTTAATAACAAACACGAATGGTTAATTTATAAACTTCTGCGATTTAATTTATAGGGGTGTATGTGTCCAGTAGAAATTCGTATCTAACACTGACAATATAATATAATAAATATATATTTTATGTTAGAGATTACAATTTATAAAACAGTTCGTATTGCAATATTTTAAACAAAGTTGTATATATATATAAATATAAGTTACAAATTTGTTTAAAATGTATGTTTAAAATAATATATAAATTATATATGTTGTAATATATAAGTATTCAATTTCAAGTAGAGAATTTAAAAAGGAACAATATACCGACAGATGAAATTAAAGAAATAAATAATGGATTGGAAAATAGAGAAAGTGAAATAATAGAGCAGGTACCAGAAATAGTGAATTTAAAAGAAAGAATTGACCAGGCCCCGGAGGCAATGTCTATTAACAATATTCAAATTGCAAAAAGTCCAAATAATAATAACAATAAAGAAATAGAAACAAAAAGGAAAAATATACCGATGGACCCAGTCAAAATAAATTCTAAGGAGCCCACAGAGGTAAGGTAATGGATAGACATGCCTATTGTCTTCTTAGGTGTAGTGTCAGGTAGTGAAAAGCAGAGGACATTAAAAATGAAACGTGCCTGCAATACAATTGATAAAGTTAAAGAGATGCCTATTGTTCCGGTAAGCAATGAAATAAAAATGAAACTAAAAATGAAAAGGACAAGTAAGGCAATTGATAAAGTTAAAACCCACACCCCCCTTAGGCCCATTCATATTAGGGTAAATAATAAAAATAATTCCTTATTTATTTCCTATAGGAAATACCCGGGAGTTATATCGAATACAATTTTAGTAAAATACAATAAAAACAAGACGTCGCATATTTCGAGACATTCGAAGCAAGGCACCCGTCCCAAGCTTTTTTATAGAAATCAATTAGTAGTTGTTTGCAAAATTAAATATCATATTGGGTTAGTAAATTATATTAGATCATGGCAAATAGCCCCGTCACTTTCTCCACACATTAATAAGATAAGGAGAAAGATATCAAAGAAATGGAAATATCATTTAAGACGGGCGTGGACAAAATTTAAATTTAAATTGTATAAATTTGTTTTATTTCGGCATATTATAATATAAGTTTATTTTTTTTTTTCTCTATTAGTTTTAGGAGGTACCTTAATGATTAGAAAGAGTGCAAAATTGTATTAATTGTTAAAAATTCCTTTTCGATATCCACCAACCACAAAGGTAATCCAAATAAATTCGAGTTATAATATTAATAAAAAATAAAATAAAAACAATTTAGTAAGTATATACAATTCGTTTTTATAAATTGTAAATTTGTATTAGAGTACATTGCATTAAAATAAATATGTTGTGTAATTTCAAGCGGCGGCACACCTGTGTTTCAGCTGCGGCACACCGGTGTGCCGTGGCACACCGGTTGCGGAGCACTGGTCTACACAACCCATTTTTTTACTATCTCGCCAGAGATAGTATTGCGATCACGAAAATTTTCGATGTTGAGATTTTGATGTTTTTATACGTTTTGAAGGTTCCTGAATCATTTTCACTAAGGTTGAGAAAAATGTCTGTGTGTATGTGTGTATGTGTGTGTGTATGTGTGTAGGCAAGATTACGCAAAAACGGTTTGAGCTAGAATGATGCAATTTGGTACATGGGCATTATTCAAAATTCATAGTTTTCTATCAACTTTTGAGAAATGTAGCTCAACCGGAAGAGGGTCATTACCTACAACGTTTTGATTTTTTTTCCTCTAAAGTGACCGTAAAAATAAAGATATATGTTTGATAATTTTTCACATGATTAATAATTGTATAAAACTGCTATATATAGAATTTCAGCTTGATTGAATCGCTGAAAGTACCAGAATTAATTTTTTAACACTGCAAATCTCACGCGCCAACACGTGCCATGGTGCCATCAATAAAAAACCAAACATGCGCTGGTTTAATATTTATTATTTATAATTTATAATTAATTAAATTTAATTTAAATATAATATATTATGTTATTTAATCCAATTCAAATTGCGAGATAGTCGAGTGGAGACACTCCAGCTTATTTTTGTTCTATTTTTCAACATTGGATTGGAAAAAATGATAATATTTTTTTATTTATAAACACCCTGTATATATAAAATATAAATTGCAATAGAACAAAATTAATTTCTTGCTTATTTATTTATTTTTCATACATATATATTGATATTGTCTGTAATAATAAATAAATTTTATTGGCAATATTTACTATATATGATATCGAATGTCAATTATTTCAACAGATTATGGATATATGAATGTATATATGTATAAATGCTCTATATGTCAATATGATGATAGAAATATTATCTATCTATCTATAGATATATAAAAATTCAAAAAAAAAAAAAAAAAAAAAGATTAAATATATAAATATCAAAAAAAAAACATTAAATAAACTAATAATATCTCATATATGAATAAATAAATAAAAAAACAACATAAATAACTGCTACAGACAATATTTATTTAATTAAAGATGATTAGATAGACTCAGTGTATTTGTTTAAAATCAAAAACATTCCAATAAGATAAATACTGATTATCAATTAAAAGAAATAAAAGTATAAATAAATAAAATAATTGATAAATAAATCTTTTAATTTAAAAGAAAAAAAATTATATATCTTATCTTATTATACTAGCAAAAATTGTATATAGAATTCTATATTTTTGAAATATTAAACCACTCGATGGATTTTTTTGAAAAAATAATATTTATAAAGAAAAATAGATCTGAATTGGTTTCAGCCTTTCTTATAAATTTTTATTAGTTAATTTTATTTATTTATTATTATTGAGGACCCCAAGTTCCATTCATTTTAATCAGATTGATGCAATGATGTAACATTTAAATAATTCAAGAATTGTATATCAATATTTTTTAAAGGGTCGAGCGAGAGCTCGGTGGCCCATGTACTTGTATTTATCTTTTAAATAAGTTGATACAAACTACTCCAGTTTATTAATTAAAGAAAAGTAGAAAATGAAAAATTATTATTTAAATGATTTATTATTATATTAATTATAGTATTTATATAGGAGTAATAGTAAGTAAGGTATTGTGGCTTAATTTAAGACTCATAACGATTAGTGAAGTTCCAAATTGTTTATTGATGTTGTATGATAATGAATAATATATAAAGTGTATACAGGGAAGAAAGAAGAGTAAGGATTCTTGCGGTGAAGAGAGGCGGGAAACTTTCACTTGCAAAACTTAACAAAAGTTTAACATCAAATGAGAATTAATTTTTCTTTTATTATTATTATTATTATTATTATTATTATTTATTAAATTTATTAATACATTAAAATTTAGTTTATATTTTTAATATCTTCCCTTTTTAAATTTTTTAAATTGTGTTAAAAGATATTAATGTTAAAATTTGATGTTTTGTTGTATTGGATTCATAAATATGATTTATATATATATTATTGTTTTATTTCTTCTGACAAGTTTTAATATTGTCTCTTCCCCTCCATTTTACTTTATTTTTTATTCTTTAACTTTTGTTAACACTTGTACTCAAAAACGATCGTGATAGATTTTTTTTTCTGTTTTTATTTTAAAATTTATATTAGTCTAATGTATTTCAGATAATATATAAATCACTGAATTTAAATTGTTAGATAGCTTAAAGACTATTTAATAAATAATAATAATAATAATAGTAGTAGTAGTAAAGTTGTTATTTATAATAATTGATTGTAAGATCTAATAAGCCAAAAAAAGTCCATCTTTAATTTTTTTTTTTTCTTAATAAATGAAAAGTTATATTCAATAGAAAAGAAAATTTATTTATTTATTCATTTTTCAATATAAAGTTTTATATAAAACTTGGAAATTGTGCTGACATACAAAAATTAAAACTCATTTTCACTCGCATTAAACAAGAAAATTGTTTTATTCAACAAAAACACACCACTTTTTTTGCTGCTTCTTCTTTTTCTTCTTAGATAAATTAATGAAAAAAAAAAATTTAATTAGATATTTAATATTTTTTTTTTTAAATTAATATTATTTTCTTCATTCATCCTATTATACATATATAATATAAACATTCAAATTAAATTTTAAAGAGAATAAACATAAATTTTTTATTTATATTTTATATTTTAATAAAAATTAATATATATATATATATATATATATATATATATATATATAGTGGGTATTCATTTTCATTATTTCATTAATACTATTTCTAAAATATATATATATAAAAGACTAAAGAGGTTAAATTAAACAATATTAAGACAATAATTAAATATAAAATGTTTTCTTATGTAGTATATTTTTTTTACATTAAATTATATATAATTTTATTATAATTTATTAGTTCACTCATTTATATTAAATAAAAATGCAAAAAATTATTTTATGTAAAATTATGTGAAATAAAATAATTTGTGTTTCTATGGTAACCTTTGTTAAAACATTTTCGTATAAAAGTAAAAATTTGTAATTTGTATTTAATATTGCATTTTAATTTAAAATTGCTGGACTTTAATTTTAATTAATTAAAATAGTCTTTTGATATCATTAATCATTTTTTATTAATAAATTTAATCATGCGTTTCCTTTATAGTTGTTTTTATTTATATTCTTTATAATTACATACGTACAAGTAAAACATATGAAACTGTTTTTTTAATACATATTTTTTTTCTTTTCTAAGCGAAAACTTTTAGGATATTAATACAATATTACAACTTTATTTTCATTTAATAAGTACATATAAGTATATAATATTGTATATTTTAATAATTACTGATTTTAATGCCGTCCTGGTACACTATATCAAAAATATTAAAAGCGTAAAAATTTAATAAATATAGTGTGGAAATTGATTTAATAATAATTAAATCTTATTATAAATATATTTTCATTTATAGATATTTAATAAGAAAATAAATAAATTATTAAATATTTTTTTTTGAATAGTGATATTAAAAAATAAAATTATTTAGAGGATATAAATGAGCTTCTTTAAGTACAATTCGGGCAATTCTTTTTCCATTGGGCGATAAGCTTCTCGGCCAATTCATTGGAAATAGATAACAAAAATAAAACTTTTTATTTTTATTATATTTAGTTTCCATTGCACAGTGAATATGACAACACGCTTGGGTTAGCCTTACAAGGTAATTAATAACTATTTAATTTAATAATTATAACAATTTTAATATTTTAATGCTCTCATTATGAATATTACAAATTAATTATTCACAAATATATATTATTTTAATCTTTTCAAAAATGTTACATACAAGTTCTATTACTTATATTTTATTAATATCTTTATTCTTAAAGTCATAAATATGACTTTTATTCTATAAATTGAATTTATTTCTTATTTCTCAATCGATTGGATTACATTTATTTTTTATTATTAACTTTTACTCGCATTAAATATTAGATAATATTCATTTTAATGTAAAAATTGTTAAATTTTTTTTAAAAAACTTAAAAATAATAAAACTTGCAATAATTTTAAATGTAAATGTCAATTAATATTAGATAATTAAAAAATTAATAAATATCAAAGACGTAAAAAGATATATTTTCCTAAGGAAAAAATCTTTAATATTCTAAGGAGACCAAAAATTTAAATTTATGTTTAAAATTAATAAATGTAATAATAAAAACGAAAATAATCTCAATTTATATATTTAAAAAAAAAACCGACTTTGTACGTCCTACACAAGGACAACCCCTATCAAATCGGTTATATCAATGAGGTGTCCTATGATCAGTAGAACGGGTCCTCTCAACCTTTATCTTGATTTTCTTGATCGGAGACGATATCAAGTATCTTTTCCCCAATGTTGTTCCCGGAGGCCCCATAGACCCCAGCAAGGGAAATTCCCTTGCCAGGTCCGGGACTTGAACCCGGGATCATGTGAATGTAAGGCAGGTTCGCTTCCCACACACCCAATGGCGCCTTCTTTTTATACATATTAAATTTGTTAATTTATTAATATCAATAATTATTTTTTAAATTAATATATTTTTCTATATGAGTGAAATATTAAGAAATTCTTCCTTTCTATTATAATTAGGATTATTTAACCTGAAATGTTTATTTTTTTTTTTAATTTTATTTTTAATTTTATTCTATAGTTTTCTATACATATATATATATATATATATATATATGTTTATTAATTTAATTATTTATTAAATTTTACAATATATACTTTTTTTAATTTTTATGTAAAGATTTATTATTTTTTTTTTAGACAAATAAATTACAAGTCAATTTTAAAAATATAATAATGTATATGTTATATATTGTAGATATTTAAATAATATTAATAACTGATTTTCAAGATAATTTTATTATTTAAAAAAAGTTTAAAAAATATATTGATTTATTGAAGAATAAGATCCTTGAAAAGTCTGCAGTCCTACTAATTAGTATTTTTTTCATCATTAAGATTTAAATCTTTAAAAGCACAACTCAAAATTGAGTGGGATATTTGCAAAAAAAAAAAAAAAAAAAAAATAAAATAAAAATAAAAAAAGCTTGGGAATATTAATAGAGTGTCAAATATTAATTAACTTTAGTATGACTTCAAAGTAGATAGATCTTAACCTCCTTTCAACATCCGAACCCACTCTGACTCATTTCCTTCTCCACCCAACTAGTAAATTAAATTATTAACTTTTCAATTGATCCAATTGATTTCTCTTTGTATAGATATAGGAGAAAAAAATAAAGTTGAAATACCTGGAGAAAGACAGATTAACCCTTTTTTTATTTCTATTTTTTACAAACTTATTAAAAAAAAATGACACTGATAAGGGTCAAACTTCTCAAATGTATTTTTTGTTTTTTTTTTGTTTAACTTTTCAAATGGATTAAAAATTTATTAAAAAAAATTCTTAATTTTATATTTAATTAAAAATATTTTAGGAATTATATTAATATAAGTAAATTTGAGATTTTATAAGTTGTTTTTTTTTCTTGAGCGAGTATTATGATCTTTTATTCTTAAAAATTGTTTATAATATAGTTTTTCACTTAATTAAATTCATATTGACATAAATAAAAAAAAAAAAAAAATTAATATTCTCATAAAATACAAGTGAGATTAAAATATTGTATCTGAAGTACTTTTACTGTTTTGAAGTAAAATAATAATAATAATAATAATAATAATAAAGAGAAAAAAATCTCAAAAAGTTCTACATAATAGAAAACAGGATGTATACTAATGACACGACTTTGCAATTGGAGTGGCGAATACAAAAAAAAAAAAACTCCAAAAGGTCAGTTTGTTCAACTTTGAGAAAGATTTTGAAAAAAGGCTTCCATTTAAGAAAATTTAAAAGCAATGCAGAATGAATAGAAAAATGAAAAAAAAAAAAATTGTTCTTGATCCAAATTGGCTAACGTTCATATATTTATTTTTTTTATATCTTTTCTCTTCTTCTTTTTCTAATCTCTATTAATGCAAAAGGGTTAAATGAAATTATAAATTGCATTACTATTTAAAGCATATTCTTTACTTATAAATAATAAACTATTAAAATCAGATACAAACATCACATTAATTTTATTTTTTAAGAAATTAGCCTCGATTATATTACTTTTTACTCCCAACACTGCACCTAAGCGACTCGCGTTTCAATTTTTTTAACATAAATTAAATATAAATATACCTATATACAGTGACGGGAAAATGTAAACGCCAAGGTGGCGCTGTTGACGGCAAATGAATCGGTCGAGTGACGCATTTACTTTTTTCCACTAGAATACCTAAATTTATTGTTATTTCGTCAGGATCAAATGAATTTTATTTTATTTCTTTTCTTTTCATAAATTAAGATTTTAAAATAAAACAAATCCTCGAAATGTCTAACAATAATTTAATTAAGTTTAATTAAAAAAAGAAATGGCAGTCGTGGGACTGGCCGACAGAAGTGATATATTAATAATTTATATTACAATATAATATGCATTTAAAAACATTTTATACTTTTGAAAAATTAACTTTCATGTACAATTTCAACAATACTTTCACCATGTTGACGACCATCATCATCAATTTGTAAAACTGATACAATAGGTTTATGGTAGCTAAAGTAAGAAATGAACAATTTTGATTGAAATCTATGTAAATGTCTTGTGAAGATTGCATCTATTGTAGTTTTATATTTCGTAGTACTTAGAATGCGATTATTTGACATTTTTAAACCAAATTCATTATTTAAAAATTCAATTAATGATATATTTTTATCGTTTGCAAAGTTTATGTTGAAATCTCCACTCAAAATCATTGGCAAATCATCAAATCTTTTTACAATTTTTTTTTTGAAGCAATGCAGATGGGTCATGAGAATATATAAATAAATTTTCATACAAAAAGTATATATTGTATAGCACGTAATGACTTATCCGGAGAAATGTAAACGGCAACCATAATGATGAACTGACTATCACCAGAGTGGCAACTACAAATACACATATCGCCGATATCAGAAGTAGTAGTGTTGAACATTCTGGCGTATTGCGCATGCGTATATTCGCGGTGTCGGGTCGGTCACGTTCACTCGAGTTCTATGCTTGTTCCCCATCCCACAAAAGTGCTCAACGCCGCTAAAGAAGTTTTCACTTCAAAAAAAAAAAAAAAAAAAAAAAGATAAGATCAAATAAGAGAAAGAAGAAGAAAAAAAGAGAATAAATAATTTTTATAATATGTATATACTTATTATTTATTTATTTACATTTCAATCAATTTCACTCATCATTAACAAACTTGTCAGATAGTCTTGCCTTGATTTTCCCTTATTCTATTATTATTATTATTATTATTATTATAAAACTTTGTCATTCTGAAATTCTCTGTGGACACTTGGTTCCAGTTGACAATCAGCAACAAGTTTATGGTCATTAGAAGAGAAGTTGCAATCGAAAAGATTTGTCTGTCAAACACTCCTCATATCTTCACCCTCTCCACACCTTCTCTTTCTTCTGAACATCCATCCATTCGTTATTAGTTTAGGAAACTCAACAAATTCCCTAGTGTACCTACCAAAATTGTAAACTTGAGTGATAACAAAATTTACTTTATATTTGATTTTCTAAAGTAATAAAAATTGAATTTTCCAAGTAAATGATAAATTTAGTCTGTATTATTTATTAATGTCTTTAAAAATTATGAAAAAAACATCGTTTGAATTGTTTTATGAAAACATTTTATAAAGTAAGTAATATTTTTAATAATAATCATAATAATAAAATACTTTTATAAATTGATGAAATTTAAATTGAAATAATAATCAAATTATTTTTTCTTACAAAATAGGGAAAAAAATGTCTACTTAAAAGTTCACTTAGTTAATATACCTACATATTTTCTTATCATTTCTTATTACATAAGAAAAATATTTTTTTTTTTTTGATTATGGGTCTTATTTATTTATTTTTATTAATTATTTTTTTCATTTATTATTTAATTATTTACTATAAAGCAGTGATTCCCAAACTGTGAGCCGCGAAAAAATTTCCTAACCTTTGAACATTTTTGATTATTTTTAAAATTTTTTCAATTTGTCTCATAAAAAAACAAGCTCAACCGTTTTTTGGACCAAGCTTTTGAACATTTCGTACTTTTTTTTCAAAATTCAATTTGCTTCTAAAAAAAGGTACACCGTTTGTCCCGGTTTGGTGTTTTCGGTAACGTTTCTTTTTTATTTAATAATAATAATAATAATTAATCTACCTATATTTATTATTATTTTAAAAATGTATATAACATACATACTAATGTTAATAATCATATTTATTTATACTTTTTTAATGAATAGATAGATGTCTACCTCATAAATCAATTTATAGACATACGTATATATAATTACATTCAAAATAATTTAAAAATAATGTACTATTGTATGTTTTAATTAATATTTAGGATTTTAAATAAATATATGCAATTTAGTGATAATTCACTTTAGTTGTCATTTTAATGATATTTTCACACTAAATTATAGGTAATTATCTCCTAAATGCATTTCTCTTTCACCTCACTCGACTAATGCCTTTAAAATCTTAGGAAGTGTTGCAACGATCAAATCTTATCTAAATATCCTTTAAAGTTAGTTAATGACCTAACCAATTAGCCATATCTAATTCTAAGGAAAAGGATATTAACCAAATTTAATAATAATGTTATTCTTTCGACTGGAGGGGACTGGACTTATTTAAGTATTTATTTTATTGTAGTTCTCTATCTATTTTCTTTATGTGTCTACTAAACTTGAAAGCTTTGGATATCTCTAACAACATTTCTCTAATCAATCTATTTCTATCTCTGTTCTCTCTCATTCACCTACCTCACATGAAATAATGTAAAAATAATACCTAACAAAAATAAGAATTTCAAATTTCTTCAAGAATTAATATCATGAGAATTTTTAATTTCTGAAATGTTTCTATAAATGCTGTTTAGAGAACAATATATATATATATATATACGATTTGTTTACAATTTTTAAAAATGACCATAATTGATAAAAATTGAAATTTTAGTTTAGCCCCTTGAAGTTAGGCAATCAGTAATACTGATGACATCTTTAATATCGAATATACGTAATTATTTATATGTATATTACTGATTGCCTAACTTCAAGGGGCTAAACTAAAATTTCAATTTTTATCAATTATGGTCATTTTTAAAAATTGTAAACAAATCGTATATATATATATATATATATATATATATATATATATATATATATATAATTTCACACACATTTAAACATTTATATTAATTTTAAAACAATAAAAAAGAAATATTTTGGAGTGTTACCTAAATTCATATTTTTTTTTATTAAACAATCGAAGCCATAAACACCACTAACATAAATTGAATACTAATACATGTTTTTTGATGATTTGAAGAGAAAAGCACACCGAATCAATACATACGTTTTCAACCTTTAACATGGTACTTAGTAAGTAACAGTAACAGAGAATGAAGAATTTGGGTGGTTAGATAACAAATAAATATATAATAGTATTTAAAATAATATAAAATGAAATTTTAAATTCGTTCAAAACTTATTAATTTGAATTAAATAACAGCAAATAGAGAAAAAATTGAAAATTTAACCGTCTTCTTTTCCACAAATAGCAGTCGATAATAAAAAAAAAACAAACTGTCGTAAACAAATAAAGAAATATGGAACGTAAAGAAATGTTTAATATTTCCAAACAATAGAGCTAAGAAAGAAGTAAAATAAAAACAAAAAAAAAAAATATGAGAAAAAGAAAGAATTTTAATATAAAGGGTAGAATAAATAAAAAGACATGGGAATAGGGATGATGGGTGATGGGGGGATTGGGAAAGCGGGTTGAACGACTGAGGAAGAGGGGTAAAGAGGAGGAAAGTTGGATTTGTTGATTGCACTTATAAAATGAGAATCAAATTTTTGCGACATAACAAGATAGAAGAAGAAGAAGAAGAAGAAGAAAGAAGAAGGGAAAAAAGAAAAAGAAAAAAAAATATCCAGTCATGTGCAATTCCTACTGTGAATCAAAAGAAATATTATTAAGTTGATTTAATAAATGCATACAAAAAAATATACATCATTTTTTTTTTTTAGAATTTAACTTTTTTCTTTTTTCTTTATTTAGTTGTTTCAAAGAAATTTTATTAATAATTGATAATAATAATAATAAAAACTATAACTATGTATTTTTCAATTAAACAACATATATTTATGTTGTTTTCGTCTGTAATTAATTCGAAATTATATAATATTATATTTATATAAATTTAAATATTAGATGTGTAAATTTAAGTTGAAACATTCGATATTTAGTAATACGATACATTCGACAAACTTCAATTCACATTCCGATATGATCAAGTCAACTTTGAGTTGACGATGACATGATAACATTCTTGAGGTCACTTTGGAATATGAAATCGCCATTGATATTCAACCTTCGCTTTCTTCTCCATCACTATTTATTTGTAACATTTAATCTTATAAATTTATCTCATTTTTTTTATCCAGTATGTGGTCCATCTTTGACATCAAAATTGCCGGATCTAAATTTTGTAAACCATTTCTGGCACTGGCGTATTGTTAAAAAATCTTCACTATACATTCATCCGTTCATTTTTTTCAGACTTATTTTTGCTATAGAAAAAAGCTGGAGTGTCTCCACTCGACTAGCTCGCAAATTTGAATTGGATTAAATGACATATATTAAATTTAATTAATTATAAATTATAAATTAAAATTAATAAATAATATTTATTAAACCAGCGCATGTTTGGCTCTTTGTTGATAGCATGAGATTTGCAGTGTTAAAAAATTAATTCTGGTACTTTCAGCAAATAAATCAAGCTGAAATTCTATATATAGCAGTTTTATACAATTATTAATCATGTGAAAAATTATCAAACATATATCTTTGTTTTTACGGTCACTTTAGAAGAAAAAAAATCAACATGACCTCTTCCGGTTGAGCTACATTTCTCAAAAGTTGATAGAAAACTCTGCATTTTGAATAATGCCCATGTACCAAATTTCATCATTCTAGGTCAAACCGTTTTTGCGTAATCTTGTTTACATACATACACTCACACATACACACACACAGACATTTTTCTCAACCTTAGTGAAAATGATTCAGGAACCTTCAAAACGTATAAAAATATCAAAATCTCAACATCGAAAACTTTCGTGATCGTAATACTATCTCTTACGAAAAAAAGTACAATTTCTGACTAAAACATTCATTATTCCTCTCATATTTAAAAGATTGCCAATCATAAAACTACTGGGTAGATTCAATTGAACTTTTTCACACACAAGTATTGGTATATCAGCTCCCTAAACATTGTAATAATTATATTCATTAGGTAAGTGTGGAGTTGTGTTTGAAAAAAAATAATTAATTACTTTCTAAACAACCTAATATTTGCAGTTAACAATTTCAATTCAATTTGATTAAATTTTGATCGATATAATTATTATTATTATTATTATTATTATACATATCTAGTTTAATTATAAATTTTGATTCTCAAAAATATTTCATTACTATATAAATATAATATTTTTATTAATAGATTAATTTTTTTCTTATTTCTTAAACGTTAATAAATTAATTTGAAATTAACTTTTCTTTTTTTTTTCTTTTTTGATATATTAAAAAGAAATCCTGTTATAATATATACATATTAATATTATATAAATATAGAATTAAAAGTTTGTAATAATTACAATTTATTTTAATTTTATGTAACAATTATTTCTCCTTAAAACAAAATTAACGTTAACAACTTTTTTTTATCTTAATAATGAAATTCAAACAAATTCTAAATAAAAATAGGGAGAGCGATTTTTATTGGTTTATAATCCCGTTCGATGGGGGAGGTACACTATCATAGATAGACAGATACCATTCATAAATCAAATTATAATTTTAACAAATTTTTCTAAAGATTCCAAACAAATATTTCAACTTTAATCGACAATATGCAAAAAAAAAAAAATTATTTTGATATTTATAAATATTTTTCACTCATATCGTCAATTACGTGACACAATTTATATTATCAAATAAATTCTGATTTAGTATTTATTCAGTAAATAAATTTATCTTATTTTTTATTTTTATTTTTTATGTATTAAATACATTTATTTTTGTGTAAATATTATTATTTCTATAAAATTTATTGTATTTTTCTATTTTTTGAAACCTATGAATGAATTCCTAATGAAATTATTAGTTTCATTATTTATTAATATTATTATTATTATTTTAGATTATAGAGATTATAGCTACCTGCAAAATTTTATTCATAATAGAATCTTAACCGTATCCTGTGACATATGAAATTAAAATACTTAAAATACCTATGTTTACAATTTAAATCCATTTGGAAATCATTGTAGGTTAATTTTTACTTATTCATTTTAACATATCCTACATATTTACATAGTATAGTGGCGGAAAAAAGTAAAAGTAAAAGTAAGTTGCTGTTGCCAGTTTACAGCGCCACCCTGGCGTTTACTTTTTTCACTCGCCACACATATGTATATATCTATGTATTTACCTATTTACCTATTTATTTACAAAAATATAATATTTAGAAAAACAATAATATAAAATATTTTGCAGAAATTTTAATTTTCAAATAATTTCTATTTTTAGAAATATTTGAAATGTCATATTTTCTATTATTAACTCCATAAAGACAGACCGGGAGCTTAGCCGCGAGGTTATAGTGACCGGTCCGCCGACTCGAGTTCGAGTGTTCAAACCTCGCTGAGTGCATCGATATATAAATCGATATATATAAGTATAGATATAAGAATAATAAAGAAGGCTGGCTAAAATGGTGATAATCCGAAAGCCAAATAAATAAATAAATAAAAAAAAAAAAAAAAAAAAAAAACTCCATAAAGACGAAAGGAAGTTGAGTTAAAAAAAAATTCATTGATTAATATTTATGTATAATATATAATAAAAAAATTAATTTCTTCATAAAATTGGAGGTTATCAGTTGGATTTTAAAATATTACATATTTTGAGATTATTATTATTATTATATCAAATATGATATCATTACAATATTATTTTTCAAATATTTTCCTAGATCAGTGGTCTGGGAACTTTTTTAATCATTACCCCAAAATATTTTTGTGTGAGTTGATATTACTCCTCTTTTTAGCATCTTTCCTACTATAGCCCTCCCCCCCCCCCCATGATAATTTTGAAAAGAAAACAATAACTAAAAATTTAATTTGTAAAAATACTAACAGGTTTATAAAATAGCAAATGAAAAATATATACATTTTACTCACAAAAGTTTCATTTTTACCCCATTTGGGGTAATTTACCCCAGTTCCCCGAGCTGGTGTCCTAGATAATTAAATTATCTAGTAATAGAATTATTATTGTCAGAGAGATATATATGTTGGTTTCAATCTAAAGGTTATAAAGTTTTAGTTTCAATAAATATTTTTTTTCTTTTCATCTTATAAATATTGATTTCCACCAATTTATTGATTTTATTTTTTTCCCACAATCCTTTCTTTATTCATTAAAGTGAAGGGAGAGAGAGAAAAGTCGCGATCCCTTTCACCTTTTCCGCAATTTTGGGTGGGTAGGTGATGGGAAGAGGAAGGGGAGGAGGATTCCCGCCAGTTGCACTCAACAGCAATATTATCATCCAAATTCCCTGTTAATTCCGCATTCAAGGCAACCGCTCATTTCTTTTAAATCTCTAAAAAAATATAAGTAAAATAAAAAAAAAAAGAAATTTTAATAAAATCATTTTATCTTAAGGAAATCTTATTCAGAGCAGGTTTTATACAAAAACATTATTTTATATGAAAAGAAAAAAAACGAAAATATACGTACATGCTATGTTGCCATTTAGTATTCTTTTTACGTTCTTAGTTTTAAAAGTTCAAATTTTTTTAACTTTCTTAAATCTCTAAAAGTGCAATTTTAATAGAAATTGATCGATTATACTTTTAAATTATTTTCAATAATTCTCATTAAGATGTACTTACTACTCAATTATTATAAATTCATAAATTAGATCATCAAATCATATTTTAATTTAACCTAAAATAATTAACAATCAATTTCAACACAACTTATTAATATACAGGGTGTCCCAAAATGAAAGAGCAGATTTCAATGGATGTCCCAAAAAAAAAGAGCAGATTTGTCTGTAATACGAAATTGAAATCTGCTCTTTCACAAAATAATAAAATACAGAATAAAATTTATATTAAAAAAATATCTTTTATTTATTAAAATTTTATATTTAATAATTATTATAAAAATAATTTAAATTATTAATTAAGATTAATTTTTTATTTATTTTTTTGTTTATTAAAACAAAAACATTGAATATATAATTATTATAATTAATTAAAAGAATATAAGAAAAATTATTTAATTTTGTTATAATTTATTCACTAAAATGTAATTTTCTATTTACTTAGTTGAGTCGAGTGTTATTGTAAACATTTTAGAATTCATAATAAATAGATAGTACATTTTAATTGTTTTTCCCCTTTCATATATTTATATATATTCTAATAAATATATGTAGAGAAAAATATATATATATATATATATATTATATATAAAATTTAGTAGGTGTATATAGAACATCTTAGATATATAATTTCAATTTAAAAATTACTTTTTAAGAATTTATTTTTATTGAATTTTCAATGGGAATGTGTTGATATAAAACTTTTATAAAAAATAATTTATAATTTATTTATTTTTATTTTTTCATTTTATATTATTATTATAAGTAATATATTTATTTATTTAAGAATTTTAAATAGGTATTTAATATTTTAAAATTATAAAATTGTTTTATAAATTATTATACTAAGCAGATTTAAATAATTTGTTTTTCTTTGGTATATTTTATCAGATTTTGGATTTATTTAATTTTTTTTTTTATTATTATTATTTTTTTGAAAACATGCATGAAAATATTTTTATGTCTAATTAAATAAACATTCAATATTTTTCTTTAATTAAATCGAAATTTAAACATTTTTTTTTGTACACACATTATTTAATTACTTAGTAGAGAATTGTTTTTATTTGATATATCTTGTTAAAATACATGATTGAAATATAATAAAAACAAAACGTTGTTACCTAGTAATATTGTAAAATTTATTTTTATTTTTTCTGTTTATTTATTAATTTACTTTTTCATTCATTCCAAATATGAATAATGAAATAAAATTCAAGTTAAAAAAAAATACTGCAAAAAAAGTTTATTAGGGTAGTTAATGATTAAAAAAAAACGAATAACGTATAAAATAAATGGCTTTGATCCAAATTTAACATGCTAATTACCCCAATAATCTAAAATTGGTCAGGAATTAAATGAAAAAAAAAGTTAAAATAACACAATTGTGGGGAGATATCATCACCCCTAAGCTTTTGAAATTAACAGAGGGCAAAAAAAAATCAACATATAATTAGAAATAGATCTAGACAGTCAGACAAAAAATATATAAATAAACAATCGAATTAGTAATACAAAATTATATTATTTTCTAATTTGAAATTTAAATCGATAATATATAAACTATACTATAAAAATTGAATCTAATGAATTTTTATTAGGATCATTAATCTTTCACTTATTTTTATATAAGTAGGTATACGGGATTGGAATGAAAAATTCAATTTGAAAATTAGCTACAATTTTAATTAGTTTTGTTAAAGATAATTTAACAAATTTATACTTGAGATTTTTTTACCGACCGACGATAGTAACGTAAGAAAAATTATCTTCATTAGTTTTTTCCTAATTTAAAATTATATGACGTCACCCAACGCTTCATGGCGTCACAGCCAGCGCCTCCTTATATATTATAAATAAAATAAAATTAAAAATATTTATGTTATATCCATTGTATTGTTTTCACACCAAATTTCACATGTGGAGATTTTTACATATCTTCACGAATCATGCATTTTCTTAACAGAAAAAAGTATTTTTAGCATGATGTCTCTCCGTCCGTCCGTCTGTTCCTCCGTATAGATGTGTACAGCTTGAACGGCTCAACGGATTTTGATAAAATTTGGTATATTTACTTAATGCATCAGTATGATGAATTGATCAACGTTTGGTGTATATCCGGTGTATTACCGATCGACGATAGAAAGGGAAGGGTTATTTTCACCCTAAAGCTAAAGATAGCTGGAAATTAATTTATTTCAAACCGTCGGTCTGTTCTGCGCCTGGCCACAGGTCAACTTATTTTTTTGGCTATCATCATCATCTTTGTTAATTAATCTTGTTAAATAAAAAAAAAAAGGATTATATTTCCATTATAGAGATTACATATATGTTCCGGTATATCCGTTTCATTCAATTTCACCTCAATTTTACATAACAATCCAAAGAGATGGAATTCTGATCAGACATGCAATTATTTCATGCAACCCATCCACCTCCTTCCAATATTGGCATGCCACTTGTCTTATTTACTCTAACACATACTTGTTCATTTATTACTTAAACTTCTAAGCTAATTTAATTATTTTTAGTAAGATTAGAACATGCATAGCTTGATGGTAGTAATGAAGGAGACCTGCCCCCCTCAAACAATCACTTCAACAAAACAAATCCAACAAAATATCTCCAATCATAAGCAAATTATCGATTCTATATCAAATATCTTATGTGCTTCATTCAATGATTTTTTTTTCGGAAACATCCGGATCTATTTTAATTTTATAAATATTCTTTAATATCTTTATAGTAAAAAATATATATCTATCGTAATCTTTAAAATTGATATTTATTCAAATAAAAAATTGAAATGAATAAAATTAATAGAATTTATAATTAAACCAATCTAATTAAACAAAAAAAAAATTTATAAAGATGAAGACATACAATTTATCTGTACAGTATGATTTCAATTAGAGTTAAAAAAACAAACAAAAAGATTAAACAAGTGATGATTAAAGATGAAACAAAAAAATAAAACAGAAAAATAATTTATAAAATTTTAAATTGAATTAAATAAACTAATGATAATTATTATACTGATATTTAATATATAGTAATGGAGCAACTTTCTTTTCTGATTAAAGTCTTGTGACACATTTGATAAAAATATAGAGAAATAAAAGCTAGAATAGTAGAAGATAATTCTAAAATATTATCAAATCTAAGAACATAATTTTAAATGATGATGATAGGTGATAAATTAATGGGCCAAGCGACTAGAATATAATGGGACTAGAGAATTTTAAAATGAGAATGAGTCTTTAAAGAAGAATGAAAATTAAAGAAAGAAAAAAATATGTAAAAAATATTCAATAACCCGCTAAAGGAGGGAGAAGAAGAGAATCTAGAAATATAAATAAATTAATTTAGTGCTATTAGTAAATGTTTCATATGAAAAATAAAAATTCAAATCAAATTATATAAATAAAAGGCGCCATTGGGTGTGCGGGTAGCAAACCTGCCTCACATTCACATGGTCCCGGGTCCAAGCCCCGGGCCAGGCAAGGGAATTTCCCTAGTTGGGGTCTATGGGACGGAGTCAACCCAGTCTCCGGGAACAACATTGAGGAAAAACTACTTGATAGCGAATTCGATCAAAAAAATCAAGATAAAGGTTGAGAGGACCCGTTCTACTGATCATAGGAGACCTCATTGATATAACCGGCTTGATAGGCGTTGTCTTTGCGTAGGACGTACAAAGTCAGAGGTTTTTTTTTATTATATAAATAATTTACTTTTTGTTTTATTAATAATAAAACTATGTGTACTTAAGTATTTTTTTTAGAAAATTATTAATTACAAATTACCTACTACTATATGCATATAAATTTACGTATCTATTTATCTTTACAGGAATAGTTAACTCGAATGTTGTTAATCGCAGTAAATCACATTCATCATTCCTCTAGTCACCCTCAACCATTTTCTATTAACCCCTAATTCCACTCCATTTATACTCATCTATTTGTAAATGTAAATTTAATATATATATATTATTTATTTAACGAACTCTAAATATATAAATAAATGTTAAATTTTATTCAATTTATATTCATAAAATTCTCTAGTAGTAGTAGTAGTATTAAATATGTAAACATAAAGGTACCTAATAACTAATAAAGAATAATGAATACCTAAATATATATATATATATTGTATGAGAGCATATGTTTTAAATCAATTATCATTAATATCATTATAATAGATTAAATCTGTAATAATAACAGCAAAGATTATAATAAATAAAATAAACAAAAATTAATCAAATTTCTTTTTGATTAGATAATACAATTTTCATAATAAAAATAAAAATAATATTAATAATAAAATATTTAGATCTCGGAATAATTAAATTAGGGTTGGTACTGCACGGACTTGAAATGAAACAACAACAACAAAATTTTGAATATAATACAATAGTACCGGGACCCCGAGCCTCGGCTCGGTACTTAAGTTAAATAAGTTGACCTGTGGCCAGGTCCGAACCGACCGACGGTTTGAAATAAATTAATTTCCAGCTACAGAAACAATTTCAAATAATTTTAATATATCTATTAATGTAATAAAAAACAGATATGGATACATAAATAATAAATATAAACATTTTTAATTTTATTTTATTTATAATATATATGCAAGACCAGGCTGTGACGCCATGAATGGCTGGATGACGTCATATAATTTTAAATCAAGAAAAAACTAATAAATATGATTTTTCTCGAGGATAAAACCAATACAAAGTGCATGATTCGTGGTGATATATAAAAAAATCTCCTTTGGTGTGAAAATAACCCTTTCCTTCCTATCGTCGATCGCTAATACTACCACTTCCGGTTTCCGGAATTGCACCAAAAGTTGATCAATTCATCCCACTGATGCATTAAGTAAATATACCAAATTTCATCAAAATCCGTTCAGCCGTTCAGGCTGTACACATCTATACGGACGGACAGACGGACGGACAGACATCATGCTAAAAATACTTTTTTCTGTTTAGAAAATGCATGATTCGTGGAGATATGTAAAAATCTCCACATGTGAAATTTGGTGTGAAAACAATACCTCCCTTACTATCGTCGGTCGGTAAAAAAATGATTCATTATTATTGGGTTTGGCTGGTAATATTAATACCTGGGATACCGAGCTGTCGCTCGAAAAAATGTTTAGACATTATTATAGACATTTTCATTCTGTAAATTAAATAATTTTATTTCATTTAAATAAATATCTATTTTTAAATAATTTTTCTCTATACATTATTTATCTAATTCTGACAATATATTAAGATCACACCGGGACCCCGAGCCTCGGCTAGGTAATTAAGTTAAAAAAAAATAATTCATTATTATATTGGGTTTGGCTGGTAATATTAATACTTGAGACACCGAGCTGATATACAATTCTTTAATTATTTATTACAATTATTAAATGTTGTATCATTGCATGGAACTTGGGGTCCTCAATAATACATAAATATGTATACCGGGACCCCGAGCCTCGGCTCGGTACTTAAGTTAAAAAAAATGATTCATTATTATTGGATTTGGCTGGTAATATTAATACCTGCGACACCGAGCTCGCTCTACCCTTTAAAAAATATTGATATACAATTCTTTAATTATTTATTACAATTATTAAATGTATTAAATAATATTTTATTGAAAAAATATTAAAAATTATAAAACTATCTAAAACTTAATTAATAAAAGAACAATGAATAAATAAATCACGAAAATAGATAAAAAAAAATGCACGCTGCGAGTTTCGATCCTTTGAACTCGGGGAGTAAAAACATCTGTTCTTACCACTGGTCTATGATATTTTGATAATAACAAACATTTTTTTACCATCTTTCAAAGACATTTATTTGTTTTGTTGTTTTTTTTTGAGAGAGATTAATAAATATATATATATATTTTATTAAAAATAAATATTTTTAATTTTATTTCGAAATTAAATAATAAATTTTAAAATATTTTAAATAAAAAAAAATATTAATACAATTTCAGTTAAAAAATAAAAATGGATGCCAATTTTGACGTTTTCCATATATAATTTTCAATTAAGAAATTAATAATGAAGCTGTATGTTTCAAGAGATGTGATCAATAAAACTCAATTTTTCTTTATAAATACTATATCTAGTGTGAATTTGAAAAAAATCGTTAGAGCGGTTTTTGAGAACCAATATATATAGATAGATAGATAGATAGATAAATATATACAATTTTAGCTAGCATAATAAGATAAGATAAGATACCAATCATAAATATATACATATAATTATATTTATATTCCTTTTCTCTGTTACACAAAACGAATAAAAAAAATTAAATCGAATAAATTAAATAAATAAATAAATAAGAGATTCTATATTATAATTTGATTAATTGAATAAGGTACATGCATAAAAACAAAAAAAAAAATTAATTTATTTACTACTTCAAAATTTGATTTCATTCAAATAAAATATTTATTAAAATTTTTGTGGTTTATTTCATAATTATTAATGGGATTTTATAATTTATTTAATTCAATAAATTCCTTAAAATTAATATCAAAAGGGATCAAAATTAAAATATATAAAACATTTATTTTGCCGGTATGTATTATATGGGTGTGAGGCATGGTCAATGACGCTGTGAGACGAGAGTAGATAGAACGTGAGAAAAATGGGAGAAGGTAGGAGGGAAGGTAGAATAGAATCAGAAGTTTGATGTTTTACAGATATTTATATTTTATTATTTAATAAATTAATAATATTATACAATTGAATATATATATATTTATATAATTTAAAATATATATATATATTTCAGTTATTTAATATTTATACCATTAATTAATCATAGTAATCTAATTATTAATGTGTTAACTAATGAATTGATAAAATACATTAACAATCAGTAGATTATCCCGTTTAATGCAATCGTCATGATTATTTATTAAAAAAAAACCTTAGATATACTAATTTATGTTAAAATAGGGATAATTTTATTAAAATAAAAATTATATTTTGCTTAATCGTTAGTTAAGTTTAAATTCAATTGTTTGTTTATTTTTGTCTAACCACAAACTTTTACTATCTCGTAAGAGATAGTATTGCGATCACGAAAATTTTCGATGTTGAGATTTTGATGTTTTTATACGTTTTGAAGGTTCCTGAATCATTTTCACAAAGGTTGAGAAAAATGTCTGTGTGTGTGTGTGTGTATGTGTGTGTGTGTGTATGTATGTGTGTGTGTATGTATGTAGACAAGATTGCGCAAAAACGGTTTGAGCTAGAATGATGAAATTTGGTACATGGGCATTATTCAAAATTCATAGTTTTCTATCAACTTTTGAGAAATGTAGCTCATCCGGAAGAGGGTCATTACCTACAACGTTTTGATTTTTTTTCCTCTAAAGTGACCGTAAAAATAAAGATATATGTTTGATAATTTTTCACATGATTAATAATTGTATAAAACTGCTATATATAGAATTTCAGCTTGATTTATTTGCTGAAAGTACCAGAATTAATTTTTTAACACTGCAAATCTCACGCTATCAACAAAGAGCCAAACACGCGCTGGTTTAATAAATATTATTTATTAATTTTAATTTATAATTTATAATTAATTAAATTTAATATATGTCATTTAATCCAATTCAAATTTGCGAGATAGTCGAGTGGAGACACTCCAGCTAATTTTTATATAAAATAATTTGATACTATTTTATGAGAGTTTTCTAAGTTTGTTTTTTAATTTAATAATAAATATACTTAATATAAAATTGAATGATGAAAATGAAAAATAATCTGTCATCTCAATAAGATGAATGATGACTGTAAGGTAAAAAGAAAAAAAACAAATTTAATTAAATCTTAGAAAAATAAAAGAAAGAAAAATGAAAACTTTGAGATCAATGCTTTAATTGATACTACGTCAATAAATTTTGACATAAGTTGATTTTAAATTGAAAATAAAAGTGATTACTATATATATATATATATATATATAACATTAAATGGATTAAAATAAGAAATGAAAGAAGAGGAGTGAATGGAAAGAAAGGGTTGGGGGGGGGGGAATAAATTAAGTTGAAAAACATTCTAATGCTGAAGTTTCATTCTAAATTATAATAATAAATTTATGAAAATATTTTCTAAAACAACAAAAAGTTAGAATTTATAATTTTCATATGTAAGTTATACTTTCAAAGTGCCAAAACATTTCTTAATTTCTTACATAAGGATTATTTATTACATTTGAATGGGAGTTTTTAAGTTAATAAAAAAAATATGAAAAGTGACTCTATAAGACAATTTACTTTTTAAAAACTAAATTATTGTGTGTACAGTGTATATATACAAAATACAGGGATGTGCAGGGAGGGAAGCTTTGGAATAAAAGTTGTCGCCTAATCTGACGCCACACAGACGCCATATTGAGAAGAGCAAAACATTATATTTTCCATTGATCTTAATGTTAATATATCATCAAATTTCGGGCCTTTTTTTGTGGAAAATTATGTGAGCAAAAATTTTCTCATGAAGAAAAAACTCTTTAAATTTTATTTTATTTCAATTGCAGGTCGTTTTGATATGCATATATGTTAAAAAAATTAAATGTTGCGGCAATCATTCTCTTCCTAATGCTGATGATTAGTCAATTAAAAAAAGAAATTATCATTAGTTTAATGTAAAAATGATTACAAAAAATAAAATATAAACAAAAAATTTATTTAGATTTTTTTGGAAAGGTCAAAACATTTATTGAAATCCCTAAAAACAAATAATGACCAGCTACAAATATATCATCCAAAAAAAAAAACCGGATCTTTATGTAAGTAAGGTTTGCATCTTGCAAATAAATTGAAAACAAGTCATAATAGAAAAAGTACGATAAAAATTTTGATACTATAATGTATGAGAAAGAATGTGCTAATTAGTAATACACTTGAAAATGAGTTAATTTAAAATCTAATAAAAAACAATTAAATACAAATTAAATTATTAAAAACCTTTTCTAACGATTAAATATATTAACTAAACTATAAATCAAAAAAGAAATAACTAAGAAAAACTTTCAAACATACGAGAAAATTGGAAACAAAAATGTATTATATCTTATGTAAAATCCAGTGTTTTGCTATTCACAATATGGCCGACAAGAAATTCTCCCTACTTTTTTGGAGCCATCCCCTACTCCTTCCCTCCCTACCTCCCTGACAAAATATAATATAGGTTAATTAATTTGAAGTTAACTTCTTTTTTATTTTATTTTAATTAATTAATTATTTTGATTATACATTTTTATATAAAAAATAATTTCATACTTATATCTCATAATAATTATGTCTGTTTAATATTAATTTTAAAATATTAATTATTTATATATATTTATTCTAATTAAAGATTAAAATTAATTAATTTGTTATACTTTTTAATCAATTTTAAAAATTTTAATTGAAATAATAATAAAGCTAATTCACATTTTAATATTTATTATAAATAATAAATTGACATAATAACAAAAGTATTGGATAGAAATACCGCCTAAGGCGGTCGTAACGTTTAGATTCATTAAATATTCCATGTTTATTAAAATGAATGAATGAATGGAGGCTTTCATTATTGTCACAAGGGAAGACCAAAGTCCGAAATGACTACCAATCAAATATTATTTGGCTTGAATGGAAACCATGGCATTATTATCAGGGCTTTCGTGCTTTATGCTAATCACTTTACAGATATTAGCATTATCAATAGATAAAATGACTTTATTCGAACGTAGGGATGAGGAGGGTTGGAAAAGGGATGGATTATTCTAAAAATGAATATTTGGATTTTAAAAGGAAGAAAATCGAAATTATTATTTTTTTGTTTTTGTTTTACATATGAATATTTATGATATGTATTATTATTTTTTTTTAATATATTAATTAAAGTTTCAATAATTTCTATAATACATATATTATATACAAGATGTGGGTTTGATAATAAATAATAAAATAAATTAAAGTATTTAATTATATATTTCATAAATTTAATAAAATTATTATATCTAATGAATAATTTCTATATAATTATATTAATTATTTTCATTTTTATAAATTATATATCGTTTCGGCTTATGTTAAGTAGTTTTCTCCCATAATATTTGCATAGTCCTGTTTATCAATATTTACATTTTTAGGGTAGGACAACTATCGAATTATATATCAATTGATTCAATTATTGATTATATATAATTTATTGTTAATCATTTTTTAAATATCTTTTATAAATTAATTTTTATTGGTCAATTTCTGAATAAATGAAATGTTTACGCTATGATTTACTCTATAATATTAATAACAATAATTTTTTTTTGTTAATTTTACTAAAAGTTGTATAAAGAAGTTTTAGTCAAGTGTTAAAGATTCATTGTTTTACTTCAATTCAATCAAGTTTTTGGACTCTTAATTGAAAACGAAGGAATTGAAATGTTGAATAATGACACAATTTATTTCAATTTTAATTTCTATTTCTATAATCTATTTTTCTTATTATATTAACTACCCTATACATTATTACTATTTCTTTATGAAATTTTAACTTGAACTACATCAACTGCGTTGCTTCTCTTGAATTTGCCAATTTCAAGAAGAAATATATAATCTTTCCTTGAGTATATCAAATATTTTATGGAAACCGATTTTTTGATATTGGACCTTGAAATTTCTAAGTGAAATGAGTTTCCCACAAAAACTTCTTCGAAAAACCGTTTCTACTGACAATTTGGCGCTGTAAGCGTAATCCAAACGAATTTTTGCGTCGATTAATAACTGATGAGACTTAAATTAAATTAATTAACTAAATTAGAACACGGTTATGAGAAATGTATCCGTGTTGATGGAGATTATGTTGAAAAATAAAGCAAAAAAAAAAAAAATTAAAAACATCGTTTTTCTTGGTCAGGCCGGGAACTTTTCACCCCACCATCGTATTATTTATTATTAAAGGAAAATATTTTAAATAAAGGTAATAGATTGTGGGAAAGTTATTTTATTATAAATTCTTTAAATGATAGGGGTGAGAGGATGCAATAAATTTTGGTAACATTGTATCAATGAAGGATTATATTATAACATACAATATAGAGTAGATTTGGGATTAGTTTTAGTAAGAATTTATTCAGAGTTAATAAACATGAGTAGGTATAAAGAAAAAATTCGATACATTCCAAAAATTTTATTAGAAAAAAAAGAATGCAGCTGAATAAAATAAAATTAAAAAGTATTTAAAAACTAAGTTCATTGTAAAGAGTAAAAAAGTAAAAAAAAATATAAATATATAAAAGAATCTATAAATAAAAATAATATGAAATATTTCGATATTAGAGTTAATCTTAATTCAAAGTACACTCAAAATATAGTAATTTTCTATAGTACTTTTTGGTAATATATTTGGAAACATAAAAACAAAAATATACTTTTTATTTGTTTTACAATTTTTAAATCATCTATATAAGTACATTTCAAAAATATTATATAATCTTTAAATAAAAATTTAATACTTTAATGCAATGGATGGGATTGATAACAAAGTGTAAAGTTTAAAGTTAAAATTTTTAAACATCTGGGGCCATACATGTTAGAATATACATATATTTTACTGTCCTAACGAAGAATCTAATAAATCTAAATATCATCATAATTAAAGTTGTTTGCAAATGGTCATCTGTTATTAATAATCTGTATTGCCTTTTTGTATACTTCATTTTCAGAAATGTCTTTTCACATTGGTATGTACTTCCAAATACAGAAATAAACCCTTGTGCATCTGATTTTAATTGACCGTATTCATTCTCGGAAAAGATGTTAGATCCATACCTCATCATCATTTTGCAGATCAATGACTTTTAACTGAAGTTATGTCAGAAGTTCGTCAATCGTATACTCAAATAGATTTTGAAATATGAAAATCTTTTGCATTTGCATCAAAAATGACAATTTTTATCTGCGGGCCGTATTTTGCCGACCCCTGATATATACGATAAACTATCTTAATGTATCATAAGAAAGAGGAATGAAAGTACTGTGGGTTTGAATGATTACTAAAAAAAAAGTAAAATAGAAAAAGTTAATATCCAAAATGGCACATAAATTAATATATATATACAGTGCGTGGCCAAATTATTATACTCATCGGCTTTTTTCCATGATAATTCATTTTTCTTTAAATTGTTTCTGATACCTTATCCATTTTTCTTCATTTTCTTTGTTAGAAACACTGCTTTAAACAAAAAAATTTAAAATGACAGCCATTTATTAGAATATCTTGCAGTCCAATTCTTTTCGGTGTCTCACTAACATAACGAGTAGTTAAATAAAAAAAAATAATTAAAATAAAAGGTATTTTGCTGTATTTTATGGTCAAAAATGTTGATTTCATGTGAGTATGTTTATCTAGAACTATTCTTATTTCTTTGTTACGTTATATTTTTTTTATTTAGTGGTTGTTATCGAAGTTTTGTTTAAGTTTTCGGACATTTCTTCTAAGAAAAGATTAGAAATAAAACAAATTTTAATTCACTCCAGCCAATCTCGATAGAAATTTGCGGAATTGGCAGATGTTTCCCAGGCTACGGTCTGAAATATAAAAAAAAATTGTTAGATGAAAACAAATCGTTATTGCCAAAACGTACCGGTAAATGTGGAAGAAAATATCTTAAAAGTCCACAAAATGAGAGGGAAGTCATTGAAAATCGCAGAAAACCCCGGAAAATTATGGATGATGCAAATTCAGTGCAAAAAGGAGGATTTGCAAAATATTGAATTAATTATTTTTGAATCCTTATTTTCGTAAATAAAATATTAATTTAATTTTTTTTTTGTTTTGTTTTATTTTATTTTTATTAGGTTACTTTAATTATTAATATAGTAATTAAATCGATATCATATTGGGCTTAGGTGATGAGTAAAAGGTTAAAAACTCACGAAAGATAATTTGACCACCCTCTGTATGTATTAATAGAGTGGGAGAGAGAAAGAGAGAGAAAATTTATTAGTATTAGTGCATAATAAATTAAATTGAGATAATTAAAATTAATTCTAATTTAAGATGATTAAATCCATGACGTATGTACTTAATAAATATTACATATATAATTCATTTATATATAATAATTATAAATTATTAGCTTTATATTAAGTATCTTTTAATTTTCAATTAAAACTCAATTTATTTAAAATAGGAGAGTATTATTATTATTATTGTTATTATATAAATTCAATTGGTAATTCAATTGAAAAAAAACGTAGTGAGAGAAATTTTCACTCCATTTAATTCCTAATTAAATAATTTCTTTATTATTTTTAACATTTTTTTTAGAATAATTGAATATTATACTATTATATTTCATTAATTGAATTTAAAAATTAAAAAAATAAATAAAAATTATTTTAACTTAAAAAAAAAATGATTTTTTACAATTTATCATTTGAATTAAATAAGAAAAAATTAATTAAATTACATAACTACAATTTAAAGTGATTTTTTAAAGAATATGTAATAATTAAAAAAATAATTGTTTTTATTATTTATTTTAATTTATTTATTTAATTTAATTAAATATAAAATATGTTTATTTTAATTAATTATTCAATTTATTAAAACCTTATTACCATTTATTTAATTTGATATTTTTGATAATTTTTTTGTTATAAAATACATTTGAATTCATTTTAAACGAGGAACAATTATTATTTTGATTTTTAAAAATTAGTTCATTGTATAATAATTTGGTATTTCGAGAGTTGATGAATGATACATTTTATTGGCAATATGAAGTGTAATTAGTGAATAACTCAAAAATCGTTAGAATTTAATTCAATTTTTTTGTGTTGTTGTTTGTTAGCTCCATGATATTGATTTTTTTTTTTTTTGTTTTAAGTGTAAAGTAAAATAATTTAAATGATGATTTTTATTCTTCATTAATTTTCATTTTATTTTAGAAATCAAATTTTTTTTTTTTTTGTAATTTTGATCAAATAGAGTGGTACATTTTTGTTATTTTTGATGATGAAAAGGAATAATCGGTATTTTTCCACAAGAGTGAGGAATGATTAAATGGGAACAATTCATTGGTTGAGAACGATGTGATCTCTATTGAAAATAATCCAAGCTTAACTGTCTGTCGCTGTTCGTTTCGAAAAGCGACTTTTTTTTTTATTTTATCAATACTTGTTTGATTCATCAAAAGGCAACCAAGTCGATGCAAACAGGTTATAACGGGCTTATCCTATACTCAATGGACACAAGCATGATAGATGAGCATGCATACATTGAAGAGAGGAATTCAATACAGATCCAGAGCTGGATCAACTAGATTATACTAAATTAGGTCCATTTTCATGCTTTTCATCCATTCAACATCTAATAAACCAACCAACCAACTAACTAACTAACTAACTAACTAACGGATATATAGTTACCTTATAATATATACAAATTCATTCATATTATTTAACATTTAATACTTCAAGAAAATTAACTAAAATTTCAATAATATATCATTTATTAAATCTAAATTTGAATAATATAATTATTATTAATATTACTATATCGTATATACGATTACATATTACAAGGTAACCGAAGGGATGAATGAAGGGGGAAAAAAAGGAGGGATGAAATTAAATTAAAAAAATTTTATTCAAAATTCAAAGTTGTTATATCAAATAAGTGAATGCTCTGCTGATAGTTCATATGTTTTTTTTCTTTTTATTAAATTATTTATTTTTCTATATAAATATCTACTTAAAGTATTTATTAGTATTATTATTATTTTTTATTTTAATATATGTATTTTGATGGACTGCTATTATAACCAAAGGGGGGGGGGGAGGTGGAGGCTTAAATTTTTCGACCACTGATATTTAAGCTTAGATATTCATTCTAATAGAACCAATGAACTACTGCAAATAACTACTGCCATTCCCGAAAACAAAAAAAAAAAATATTTTACTTTAAATGAAAATCTAAATTTAAAGCTTGATTCTTGTTTCTATCCAAAAGTAAAGAAAAAAAAATTAAATAAAATAAAATAAACTCTTTTCAACTAAATAATACACATAAAATCCAAAACATCTGAAATTTAAATTTATTAAAAATAAGTTGACCTGTGGCCAGGTCCGAACCGACCGACGGTTTGAAAAATTAATTTCCAGCTACAGACACAATTTCAAATAATTTTAATATATCTATTAATGTAATAAAAAACAAATATGAATATAACAAATATTTTTAATTTTATTTTATTTATAATATATATGTAAGACCAGGCTGTGACGTCATGAATGGCTGGATGACGTCATATAATTTTAAATCAAGTAAAAACTAATAAATATGATTTTTCTCGAGGATAAAACCAATACAAAGTGCATGATTGGTGGTGATATATAAAAAAATCTCCTCATGTGAAATTTGGTGTGAAAATAACCCTTTCCTTCCTATCGTCGATCGCTAATACTACCACTTCCGGTTTCCGGATATACACCAAAAGTTGATCAATTCATCCCACTGATGAATTAAGTAAATATACCAAATTTCATCAAAATCGGTTGAGCCGTTCAGGCTGTACACATCTATACAGACGGACGGACGGACAGACGGACAGACGGACGGACGGACGGACAGACATCATGCTAAAAATACTTTTTTCTGTTTAGAAAATGCATGATTCGTGGAGATATGTAAAAATCTCCACATGTGAAATTTGGTGTGAAAACAATACCTCCCTTACTATCGTCGGTCGGTAATTACTATCGTCGGTCGGTAAAAAAACGATCCTTAAAAAAATCAAAAAATGTATATTCCAGTCAAAGTTGAGCCCCATTATAAATGAATCATCTCTATCTAATTAGTTGATTTTCGAAATTATAGAGATATTTAAAGAACTGGAATATAAAATGTTATATAACCTTATATAAAGAAAGAAAAGTCGATGTTTTATTAATTGACACTCTGATCATCATTTTAGTATCTTTTCAGTATCTTTATGTTGCCTGTTAAATTAGTAAAAAGATAGTACTATACTATCCATATGAATATTTATGATATGTATTATTATTTTTTTTTAATATATTAATTAAAGTTTCAATAATTTCTATAATACATATATTATATACAAGATGTGGGTTTCATAATAAATAATAAAATAAATTAAAGTATTTAATTATATATTTCATAAATTTAATAAAATTATTATATCTAATGAATAATTTCTATATAATTATATTAATTATTTTCATTTTTATAAATTATATATCGTTTCGGCTTATGTTAAGTAGTTTTCTCCCATAATATTTGCATAGTCCTGTTTATCAATATTTACATTTTTAGGGTAGGACAACTATCGAATTATATATCAATTGATTCAATTATTGATTATATATAATTTATTGTTAATCATTTTTTAAATATCTTTTATAAATTAATTTTTATTGGTCAATTTCTGAAAAAATGAAATGTTTACGCTATGATTTACACTATAATATTAATAACAATACATTTTTTTGTTAATTTTACTAAAAGTTGTATAAAGAAGTTTTAGTCAAATGTTAAAGATTCATTGTTTTACTTCAATTCAATCAAGTTTTTGGATTCCTGATTGAAAACGAATGAATTTAAATGTTGAATCATGACACTATTTATTTCAATTTTAAGAAATTAAAATAGAATAGAAATATTTAATATCTATTTTTCTTATTTTATTAACTATCCTCTAAATTATTACTATTCTCTCGAATTTGCCAATTTCAAGAAGAATTATATAATCTTTCCTTGAGTGTATCAAATATTTTATGGAAACCGATTTTTTGATATGGGACCTTGCAATTTCTATGTGAATTATTTGAGAAGTAAAATGAGTAAAACATTAGTTGATTTTCGAAATTATAGAGATATTTAAAGAACTGGATTATAAAATGTTATAAAATCTTATATAAATAAAAAAGTCGATGTTTAATTAATTGATACTCTGATCATCATTTTAGTATCTTTTCAGTATCTTTATGTTGCCTGTTAAATTATTAAAAAGTATAGTACTATACTATACTTAAATAAACTTCTAATCACTTAATGACACTTGCGGATTTTTGAGGGGAGTACATTCAAAAAGATGAATACCATTTATTTATACCCCTTCAAACCGATCATTATGTTGATGTAGTATGAAATAAAAATGATCTTAAAGAAATGACATGGATAAAAAGTCACTGTCAAAACAAAATGAAGGGAAACCAAAATAAATTTTAAAATGCATCATTTATGTTGAAAACAGAGGTTCACTCATGTAATACTTTATTTTAATGTTAGTGATTTTCAATTTTATCCAAATGCGAAACAATATTTCCATTCCACTCGACTTAATTCAATTGTAAAACCCTTTACGAGAAAAAAAAAAACATTGAACAATTAAACAATTTAAAATAAATCTTTTTTTTTTTTTTTAAACAAATTACATATTAATTAGGTAATATTCACATTGCACATATAAATATAAGTTCACTTTAGGATATTTATTTTTCCTATTGAAAAAAAAAATATTAAACAATTTTATAATAAAACTTATTAACTATAAGAGCATAACTGAAATTAGAAATATCGAATCTATCTGACATATCATTAAAAAAAAACTATTTATTCTAAATCTAAATAATTATATTATTCTTTGTTTTCTGTTGATAGTTTACAGTAGATCAAGAAATTATTCGTAAATAAGCTGGAGTGTCTCCACTCGACTATCTCGCAAATTTGAATTGGATTAAATAACATTATATATTATATTTAAATTAAATTTACTTAATAAATAATATATATTAAACCAGCGCATGTTTGGCTCTTTGTTGATGGCATCACGTCACGTGTTGGCGCGTGAGATTTGCAATGTTAAAAAATTAATTCTGGTACTTTCAGCGATTCAATCAAGCTGAAATTCTATATATAGCAGTTTTATATAATTTTTAATCATGTGAAAAACTATCAAACATATATCTTTATTTTTACGGTTACTTTAGAGGAAAAAAAATAAAAACGTTGTAGGTAATGACCCTCTTCCGGTTGAGCTACATTTCTCAAAAATTGATAGAAAACTACGAATTTTGAACAATGCCCGTATACCAAATTTCATGATTATAGCTCAAACCGTTTAATCTTGTCTACATACATACACACACACAGACATTTTTCTCAACCTTAGTGAAAATGATTCAGGAACCTTCAAAACGTATAAAAAAATCAAAATCTCAACATCGAAAATTTTCGTGATCAAAATACTAACTCTGGCGAGAGTAAAAAGATCAAATGATATAATTATATATTATTAAATTTGCTACCTAATCTCTTATTATCACTTTAATAAGTATCTAAAAAAAATATTTTTTTTTTTAAATTATATAAACACAGTGACAAAATTCTTCAACTATTGGTATAAATGTAAAAATAAAAAAAATAAAAAAACAATGAAATATTTAATAGAACAAATAAAATTTCATTTATTATTTTGATTAATAAATTATAAATTATTATTTTATAAATAATAATTGGTATAATAATAATAATAATATTGTATTAATTAATTAAATTTCATAAAAAAAAAATTAACGCTAACGCATACAGTGTACTAGATTCTTTAATTCTTTATAAATAAAATGTCTAACCTAAACATATATAGGATTGGGGTTCCTATCTACCTGACAAAAATCACACATAGCTAAATGTCAAGAGAATCAGACCTTTTACCCTTCTATCCAATTTCTCACTCAATTTATTTTCATTTGTATCAAAGTTCAGTGAAACCAAAACAAAACAAAAACAAAAAAAAAAAAAAAATAAAAAATAAAAACCGTGATTTGACTTCCATTTTGAATTAAAACTTTATTTATCTCAATTACATATATTGTATATAAAAATCAGCATAAAACATCAATAGTTTTTTTATTTTCTTGATTCTTATCCATTCTTATCATGACAACTACAAAATATTCCTCTCTTTTTCAATATTTCAATTATGTACGTAGATTTTATTAATTTCATTTAGTTAGTCAATAAATCAGTGAAATTTTACCTGTGTTCAGTTGAAAATTTTTTTATTATATTCTTTCTCACAAAAATAAATATAATTAAAATAAAAACAACAACACAAACAATGAACAAACTAAAAATAAAATGTAAAAATAATTAATTTATATAAATAATTTAATTAATTATTTCAAATAAAAATATAAAACTCGAAATATTTTCATATAAACATATGATTTCATTCTAATACAATGCATATTAATTAACATAACATAACATAACATAATATGTTTAATATCTATAAGTATATTATTATATATTTATATATAATAAATATAATATTATTTGGTTTTGTTTTCTTTTTACCATGACCTCTGCTATTGCCTGAGGTTCTATTACTCCTTTAAAATATTAATGAAATATTTTAAAAAAATATATTTTTTTTCTCGTTGACAAATTTTCTAAAAAGTAAAAATACGAGTGAAAGAGGGAGAGGAAAAAAAAGGTATTATTTAAAAAATCTTTTGATAATGTTCGTTTTGAATACATTCAACTTTCCGCTTGAGCTCTGACTAATTATGCCATTTGTAACGATGGAAAAGTTGTATTTGTCATTTTATAAAAGAGATTAATAGGGATGGAGTGGATGGTTTGGGTTGGAAATAGGAGTGAGGGGGAGGGGGAGGGCTTAATGGTGGGAATGTAAACTTTTTATGACTACCGTAAAAGGAGATGCCTCTAGAATCATCAATAAACAGGATCATTTTATATCTACATAGAAAATTTTCCCTCTATTTTGAAATAAATAAATAAATAATAAAAAAAAATTGATATTTTTACTATTTATTTTTCTTTTTTGCCAATGTGTAATAATTATTTCTCTTAATTATATATAAATAAATAATTTTAAATTAAAAACTTATCTTATATTTTATTCGTATATTATACATATATATATAATAATAAATTAATATTGGCATGTGAAAGAATATATAAATTAAAATTTTTAATAAATAATGATGGGTAATATACCATATATATATTTCATTTTGTCAATTTTAAAAATTACTACAAATCATTATACTCGTAATTATATTTTATGAATTTCTTCAAATTGGCTGAGTTTTTATTATTTGCTCATTTTGGATTAATATATATATTGTACATATGTAAATAAATAAATTAGTGTTATTATATACTACCTCCGTTCCACAACAGTTGTCACATTTGGATACTTTTTGGTCCGATTATTGAAAATGTATGCTATTTGCACGGCCGCCCTAACCACAGGACTAATTGGGCTATAGCCCTAGGGCGCAAGCCTTCTGGGGGCGGCATTTTTTATTAGTATATATATTTTTACTAACCATTCTGTGTAATTTCTTATGAAAAGGGGCGCAAAATTTTAGGAGCCCACGGGCGCCGAAAATCTTAGGACGGCCCTGGCTATTTGAGTAATTTTTACTATCTCGCCAGAGATAGTATTGCGATCACGAAAATTTTCGATGTTGAGATTTTGATGTTTTTATACGTTTTGAAGGTTCCTGAATCATTTTCACTAAGGTTGAGAAAAATGTCTGTGTGTGTGTGTGTGTGTGTGTGTGTGTGTGTGTGTGTGTGTGTATGTGTGTGTGTATGTATGTAGGCAAGATTACGCAAAAACGGTTTGAGCTAGAATGATGAAATTTGGTACATGGACATTATTCAAAATTCATAGTTTTCTATCAACTTTTGAGAAATGTAGCTCAACCGGAAGAGGGTCATTACCTACAACGTTTTGATTTTTTTTCCTCTAAAGTGACCGTAAAAATAAAGATATATGTTTGATAATTTTTCACATGATTAATAATTGTATAAAACTGCTATATATAGAATTTCAGCTTGATTGATTCGCTGAAATTACCAGAATTAATTTTTTAACACTGCAGATCTCACGCACCAACACGTGACGTGGTGCCATCAACAAAAAGGCAAACATGCGCTGGTTTAATATTTATTATTTATTATTTATAATTTATAATTAATTAAATTTAATTTAAATATAATATATTATGTTATTTAATCCAATTTTAATTGCGAGATAGTCGAGTGGAGACACTCCAGCTAATTTTTAAAGATTTGCTAAATTTACACTGTATTAATAATTTTCTAAAAGTGAAAATTTAAGAAAAAAATATATTTAGTTAAAAAATTAAAGAAATAACCATTACCTACCACGTTTTCATTTTTTTTCCTCTAAACTGGCCGTAAAAATAAAGATATATGTTGGATAGTTTTTCCACATGATTAAAAATAGTATAAAACTGCTATATATAGAATTTCAGCTTGAATCCCTGAAAGAACCGGAATTAATTTTTTAACACTGCAAATCACGCGCCAACGCGTGACGTGGTGCCATCAACAAAGAGCCAAACATGCGCTGATTTAATAAATATTATTTATTACTTTTAATTTATAATTAATTAAATTTAATATAAATAAAATATAAGTTAATTAATCCAATTCAAATTTGCGAGATAGTCGAGTGGAGACTAAAAAAAAAATAAAGATATATGTTTGATAGTTTTCCCACATGAATAAAAATTGTATAAAACTGCTAAATATAGAATTTCAGCTTGATTAAATCGCTGAAAGTATCGGAATTAATTTTTTAAATTTTTTAACATGTTGACTGCCAACCACACGCCAGCACGTGATGTGGTGCTAACAACAAAGAGCCAAACACTCGGTGGTTTAAAAAATAATATTTATTAATTTTTATTTATAATTTATAATTAATTAAATTTAATTTAAATATAATATATATGTCGCACTTATTGATCACCTATTTTTTAAGTGTCCAAGCTTGTTAGAAAGCCTTGAGTAATCCTTTTTAACAAGCTATTACTTTGGAAAATCGGTCTAACACAAGCAAAGCTATAGCTATAAAAATTTGATCAAATGTGACAAGAATTATGGAACAAAATGTATGCATCAAATGTGACAACTATTATGGAACGGAGGTAGTATATATAATAACTTATACGACTTATTCGTCAAGAAATGTTGACTTCTGGAAGTTTTGACAACTGATTACTCAACATTTTGTGGTTGCCACATCTAAAAAATGGATATAAACTTAACAATTTTTACCGACCGACGATAGTAGGGGAGGTATTGATTTCACACCAAATTTTACATGTGGAGATTTTTACATATCTCCACGAATCATGCATTTTCTTAACAGAAAAAAGTATTTTTAGCATGATGTCTGTCCGTCTGTCCGTCCGTCCGTATAGATGTGTACAGCTTGAACGGCTCAACCGATTTTGATGAAATTTGGTATATTTACTTAATGCATCAGTGGGATGAATTGATCAACTTTTGGTGCAAATCCGGAAACCGGAAGTGGTAGTATTAGCGATCGACGATAGGAAGGGAATGGTTATTTTCACACCAAATTTCACATGAGGAGATTTTTTTATATATCACCACGAATCATGCACTTTGTATTGGTTTTATCCTCGGGAAAATCATATTTATTAGTTTTTTCTTAATTTAAAATTATATGACGTCATCCAGCCATTCATGACGTCACAGCCTGTTCTTACATATATATTATAAATCAAATAAAATTAAAAATATTTATATTCTATCCATATCTGTTTTTTATTACATTAATAGATATATTAAAATTATTTGAAATTGTTTCTGTAGCTGGAAATTAATTTACTTCAAACCGACGGTCTGTTCGGACCTGGCCACAGGTCAACTTATTTTTTTATAATTATAATTATATATGAAATATATTTTAATGTTTTCCTTTTACTAATTTATTTTAATTTAAAAATGATAAAATATTTCAACTACCATCGTAAGACGTCATTAAATTATTCTCACCTTTATAATTAAAACTTAATTAATTTTTTTTTTGGTTTTTTTAAATAAAAAAGAAAAAAATATATTTTCAATTTGAATTAACATTTCCGTATTATATATATTTTTTAAAATTTAGATACCATCTTATGTTTATGTCGTGCCAATTCATTTTTCCATTGCATGAAATTATTTATTTATTTCTTTTTTTTTCTTTTGCTATTCAAAACTTCACGTTACTCAATTAATCTTTATAACGATCGCCCATGGACTTTTATTTAATAAAGTACTTTTTTTTTCTTTTTTTTTTTTTTTTTTTTTGGTTAAATGTAACTTTGCATTCAAACCGAAAATTCTATTCAACGGGAAAAGCTGACTGACTAAATGCAGAATTAACTGTTCACAGCTAATACTACTTTAAGGAAAAAAAAAATTAGAGAAAAGAAGACGTTTTGTTGACTTTCTTCACTCCCCAATGAGAGACTCTCTTTCCTCCCTTCCCTCTCTTACTTTCTCTCCTTCACTTTCTTCTGCATAACGATAATTAACTTTTAAAAGTTTAAAATGGTTCAAAAAGAAGTAAAGAGAAGAATTTGTTTAAAAAAAAAAGTATTTAATAAATCATGACATTTGAAAACGTAAAGCTTGATGTTTATATTTGAAATAATTTATAATTAATTCAATTTATCAACAAAACCATTCAGGTCCTAAAGAAAAAGAATAATAATTCTAATAATAATAATTGTATTTATTTATTTATTTAAACTTTTATACCAAATCTAAATCTAAAAAGCTCTACAAAATTATATTAACAATGAAATTTTTCTATTTTTTTATTTTTTTTTTACTATCTCTCCGGAGCTAGTATTGTGATCATGAAAATTTTCGATGTTGGGATTTTGATGTTTTTATACGTTTTAAAGGTTCCTGAATCATTTTCACTAAGATTGAGAAAAATGGCTGTGGGTGTATGTATGTAGACAAGATTACGCAAAAACGGTTTGAGCTAGAATCATGAAATTTGGAATACGGCCATTAATCAAAATTCTTTTTTTCCTAAGAAATGTAGCTCCACCGGAAGAGGGTCATTATCTAGCACGTTTTGATTTTTTTTGGTACATGGGCATTATTCAAAATTCATAGTTTTCTAAAAACTTTTAAGAAATGTAGCTCAACCGGAAGAGGGTCATTACCTACAACATTTTGATTTTTGTTCTTCTAAAGTGACCGTAAAAATAAAGATATATGTTTGATAATTTTTTCATTATTAAAAATTGTATAAAACTGCTATATATAGAATTTCAGCTTGGTTGAATCGCTGAAAGTACCAGAATTAAATTTGTAACACTGCAAATCTTACGCATCCACACGTGACGCGGTGCCATCAACATGCGCTGGTTTAATAAATATTATTTATTAATTTATAATTTATAATTTAATTAATATATTCTAGGTATGACTGAATTAGATTTACCAAATATGGATTTATATTGTACTTTGTTATTGTGTCTACAATCTGGTATTAATGTAATATAATATATATATATATATATTTATAAAATTCTGATTCAGGGGTAAGATTTTAAGGGAAAATTATTTAACTAATTATTAAAATTCATTAAAGTTCATAAAATCAATCTCACATCAAGATCTCTCTTTTTTTTGAAAAACTAATTTTATTTATTTTTTTTTAACACCTTAATTAAATTAATTACACAATAAACAGGTTTCACTTCCTTCCCAAAGAGTAATTAAAAACATTTAAATAAATAATTATGCTTTTTATTATGAATTTAAAAAAGAAAAAAAATGAATTGTAAATATTAAATAATAATAAAATAAAAAAAGAAGGTATAAAAGAGACCGAGTTTTTTTTTATTTCTGATCTCCTGAAATTAGACAAAGTTTATTTATTTACTATAATGAAAAAAATATTTTATAAATTTAATCAAATTAATTTAAAGAATTATTTTATTTCATTTTATTTTTTTTGTTTTTGAAATATCCATTTTTATTTGTTTTCATTAGTATACTAGTTAATTCAGATTGTAAGTTAATTTTTAGGTTGCTTTATGTCTGAACAATAAAAAAAAAATTTGTAATCTTTAATTATAATTTTAAATAATTTATTTTAATTTTTGAAATATTTTATTCTTTGAAAAGGAAGTTACTTCTGAACAGAGTTTTAATGAAAAATATAAAATATTTTAACAATAAAATTAGCTTTGTTTTAGCAGATATATCAATGCTAACCTGCCCTTTCCTTAGAATTTCTCACCAATTCATGAAAAAAAAAAATAACAAATATAATTAAGTATATAGATATAAATTTTTAAAATTGAAAATTAAAATAATTCAATATAATGACAACAAATCAACTATAATATATACGAGTAGAGTATATGTTACATGTAGTACATATACGATTTGTTTTTATTATGTTTTTGTGCGATTTAAAAAAAAAAACAACCTCTCTCAAAAATACAATGGTCAATGTTTGTTTCAATTTTTCAATTATAATTTAATATTTCACTCAATGTCTATTAACAATTGTCATTTCAAATCAGTGAAGGTTGCTTTATAGTACAAAAATAAACTACTATACTTTATCCATTAAACTAAATACTGACTGTAACTTTTATTTTAACAGAATGTTTATTTTTTTATTCATTTATAATCAAGTATTGTAATAAATGTAGATTTTTTCCATAATAAATATTAAATTAAATGATGGTATTCGCAAAAACACTCAAAACATTAACATTTAATATGAATAATCACGTTAATGAATATTAAAAACAAAAAACTATAGATACATTCTTACCAATTTCCAGATGGCTATACAAATTATTAAAAGAAACAAACAAAAATTAGTCAAAAATTGATTTGAAAGACATTCTGTTATCATAAAAATTTTCACAAGATCTAAAATTAATTTCTTCTTCTTCTTTCTTTTTAGGTTTTCACCTGTTCTTCCATGATAGAGCCCATTCATTGATCTTTCCACCTTTTCTTTGGTGGTCCCCTGCTACGTATTCCTTCTGGCCGATTTTCTTTTACAATTTTAGTGGTCTTCCATCATTCTTTCCACATGTTCTCCCCATCCTCTCCTTCTGATTTCAATCCATTCATTTATATCTTGGATTTCACTTAGTTCACTGAGGTTTTCGCTACTTATTCTATCTCTTAAGGTTTTTTAAATGTATAGTTCTTATTAATCCCATTTCCGTTGTTCTGAGAAGTTGTTGTGTTTTGGCTGTTGATGCCCTGGTTTCTGCTGCATACGTCAACACTGGGCGAACGCAGGTCTTATAGATTCTTACTTTGCTCTCTGTTGACATAAATTTATTTTTCCATGCCAGTCCGTATAGGCAACCAGCTATTTGTGCTCCTTTTATTACTTGGGCCTTAACTTCATGAGTTAGATCTCTATTTGATGCTATTCTGCGCTCAACTAGTTGAATTTTTGAACTTGTTCTAATGGGACATTTTTAATTTTAATATCGCATGGTAAATGTCGCTTAAGCCCAATTTACATAGGCTTAGTACTTGTCATTAGTTCAGGGGTGGGCAAATACTTTTAAGCGCGGGTTTTTTGAACTCCCGCCGGCCCGTTGAAAAAGTTGGCTCTTATTTTGATTTTTCGTTCAATATGTCTCTAAAAAAAACAAAATAAATTTAAGTAAAAAGAAATCTATTTAAAAAACACACTTTACTTAAAATTGCACTAAAAAGTAAAAAATAAAATCACTGTAAAGTGTGTGCGCTCAAATTATAATAACACCGTAAAACATTTGCTTCCATTATTGGGTGCACACACTTTACAGTGATTTTATTTTTTACTTTTTAGTGCAATTTTAAGCAAAGTGTGTTTTTTAAAAATATTTCTTTTTACTTAAATTTATTTTATACTTTTAGTAGAACTGCTATCGCCATCTATGATTGAAATAATGAACTATTCCATATTCCGCATATGAAAGTTTAGTTAATTAATTACCACTAATAGATAAATAATTCAGTGGATTTTTCAATTGATTCGTGTATTATTAGCAGGAGCAAACAAGTATGCAAAATTTCAAGTTGATTGAATGACGGGAAGTTGTTGAAATATCGATTATAAAATGCCGCGGACAAACCGCGTACAAACGGACAACCGGACAGTGTGAGTTAAGTAAAGTGTATTAATAAAAAGATAAATATTTTTTATTAGTGTTTCCGAAATATGGTCCTCCGGCCCGGAAGACATTTGGAAAATTTCATTTTAGCCCGCACTTAAAAGTATTTGTCCACCCCTAAACTAATGACAAGTACTAAGCCCGTGTAAATTGGGCTTTAGCTATCACAAGACATTTTGTTTTTTCAAGAGATATTTTCATATTTAGTTCTTCCGAAATTTCGTCGAATTGTGTTAGGAAAGTTTGTAAATTTCTTTCGCTCTGTTTGCTATTAAGACCACGTGATCAGCATAATATCCCCCATTTTATATCCAAGTTCACGTGATAGGTATGCTATGATTTTGTCCATAATGAGATTAAAAAAGCATAGGACTTAAGGAGTCGCCTTGTCTTACCCCATTCGATGGTGAAATAGGTTCCGTTATTTGGTGTTGGTGTTCTTATCTATTATTATCCTAATTTAAAATTAATTTAATTTATGAAATTAGAATACTAAAATATTATGAGTCTTGAACATTCGACTCTTTTTGAAAATCTTAGAAATGTATATTATGTAGTGTACCACATATAAATAAAAAAAAAATTAAAATTCCCGTACATGATACATAGAATAAATCCTTAACATGTAAGTTCTTGTTCACCTGTGTATAAGGAAACATAACTAACTCTTGCTCTGAATATCTCAAGAAATAAACTAACTTTAGTTAAGTTCTTCATATTAATTACAAAATAAACTTTGACGAAATAATTAACGAACCGATAAAAGATTTTTTAAAATAAAATATAATAAAAAGTTTTAATCTAAAGGCGTTTTTTTTAGTTTTAAATCTTAAGTAAAAGCATTTATTTATTTATTTATTTATCTATATTTGATTACAATTTTTTTTTACATAATAAACATTCAATAATTATTAATATAAAACAAGCACAACTTAGGGCTTATATGCTTCTTCCAACATCATCCACACTCTTTCTTTTTACCTCCCCTTCAATTCTCCTTCTGGCTATGTCATCCGACCATCTTTTTATCTTTTTCATTTTTTACGTTCCCATTTTAATGAACACCACACTCCATCACCACTCTGGTCCATCTTCCTTCCATACTACTTGCCAGAAGGCCAGGCCATCTCCGCTTCAATTTGTTGATTGTTATATTTATATTATTTGTCTTTGTTCTTTTGTACTTATGTAGGTATACAATCAAGTACATTAAGGATATCTCTTTTCTTGTTGTATAATATACTCCTCAGTGTTATTTTCATTTTTCTTTCTAGATCTCTTGTCAGAGCCCAAGTTTGTAGTTAATAGATTAAAATTTGAACGCTACACACTTCCTAATTTTTATTCTAGATTTTAATCATATTTCTTTAAAAATTTAACCTGAAATTTTTCTTTTATTTTATAATAACTTTCAATTTATAATTGTAACTGAAAATTAATAATAAAATTAAAATCATTCGATTTTCAAAATAAATTTTTATTTAACTTTGTAATCATTTCAACAGTTAAGTTAAAGTTTCTACTTACTATATATACTTCTTTGTACTATACTTTCTTCTATCATTCTATATTTTTTATGTTTTTATGTATAAATTTTAAGTTACAAAAGTTTTCATCATGAAAATTTTCGATGTCGAGATTTTGATGTTTTTATACGTTTTGGAGGTCCCTGATTCATTTTCACTAAGGTTGAAAAAACTGTCTGTGTATGTATGTAGACAAGATTACGCAAAAACGGTTTGAGCTAGAATCATGAAATTTGGTATACGGCATTATTCAAAATTCGTAGTTTTCTAGAGAAATGTAGGTTAACCGGAAGAGGGTTATTACCTATAACGTTTTGATTTTTTTTCCTCTAAACTGACCGTAAAAATAAAGATATATGTTTGATAGTTATTCACATGATTAAAAATTGTATAAAACTGCTATATATAGAATTTCAGCTTGATTGATTTGCTGAAATTACCAGAATTAATTTTTTAACACTGCAAATCTCACGCACCAACACGTGACGTGGTGCCATCAACAAAGAGCCAAACATGCGCTGGTTTAACAAATGTTATTTATTAATTTGAATTTATAATTTATAATTAATTAAATTTAAACCAATTCAACACCAATTCAATATCAATCAATATCTATTAGAAGTATATTATTACTTTATAATAATAATAATAATAATAATCAGTTTTTGATATAAATAAAAATTAAGTCATTATCAAAGTAATATACTTTGAGAAATTCATGGATCAATTTTAAATATTGTATTTGGAGGAGGACGGAGGGTGGTATCCATCCAATAGAAGGGGACTAAAATGCGGTCTCCTTTTCACTCGAAACATTCCAAAACCTTTGTCTTTGAGAGATGGGAATCCTTTGAAGGAGTTACACACAATGAGTTAAAGAGTGGATGGACAAGGGAGGCAACGGAGTCATTGGAGAAAATGGAAAGGGTAGAAAACTGTTTGTGTTTGTAACAGAGTCATTAATAGTTGATCGTAAATTTGTTCATGTTTTCTCTCTCTCTCTCTCTCTCTCTCTCTTTACTACAGACAGGCATTGCCACTGAAATGTCTTTTTCAATGGCTTTGATCCAATTCAACTTTCACTTCTATTTCTGGTTATCAATGCATTTGGCTAAGAAAACCCGAAAGAAAAAAAAAGGAAACTTTTTATATAAAATAAGATTTATAAGGAATTAACTTTGAAGTGATTTTAGGTCTTTCAAAGTTTTTATTCACTTGATGATATTTGCACTTTAATAAATAAATATTTTCAGTCATATTTAAAGTAAAGAAGAATAGTGGAATGGAATGAATTTTCTAGAAATAGAAATTATATTTTAAAAAATTAATTATTAATTTTATTAATCACGAATATAGTTTCTTTTCTATTAAAAAAAAAAGCTGGAGTGTCTCCACTCGACTATCTCGCAATTTGAATTGGATTAAATAAAATATATTATATTTAAATTAAATTTAATTAATTATACATTATAAATTAAAATTAATAAATAATATTTATTCAACCAGTGCATGTTTGGCTCTTTGTTGATTAAAATTATAATTAAAGATTATAAGTTTTTTTTTTATTGTTCAGACATAAAGCAACCTAAAAATTAACTTACAACGTGAATTAACTAGTATACTAATGAAAACAAATAAAAATGGATATATCAAAAACAAAAAAAAAAAAAAAAAATGAAATAAAATAATTAATTTGATTAAATTTATAAAATATTTTCTTCATTATAGTAAATAAATAAACTTTGTCTAATTTCAGGAGATCAGAAATAAATAAGTTGACCTGTGGCCAGGTCCGAACCGACCGACGGTTTGAAATAAATTAATTTCCAGCTACAGAAACAATTTCAAATAATTTTCATATATCTATTAATGTAATAAAAAATAGATATGGATACATAAATAATAAATATAAACATTTTTAATTTTATTTTATTTATAATATATATGCAAGACCAGGCTGTGACGTCATGAATGGCTGGATGACGTCATATAATTTTAAATCAAGAAAAAACTAATAAATATGATTTTTCTCGAGGATAAAACCAATACAAAGTGCATGATTCGTGGTGATATATAAAAAAATCTCCTTTGGTGTGAAAATAACCCTTTCTTTCCTATCGTCGGTCGCTAATACTACCACTTCCGGTTTCCGGATTTGCACCAAAAGTTGATCAATTCATCCCACTGATGTATTAAGTAAATATACCAAATTTCATCAAAATCGGTTGAGCCGTTCAGGCTGTACACATCTATACGGACGGACGGACAGACGGACGGACAGACATCATGCTAAAAATACTTTTTTCTGTTTAGAAAATGCATAATTCGTGGAGATATGTAAAAATCTCCACATGTGAAATTTGGTGTGAAAACAATACCTCCCTTACTATCGTCGGTCGGTAAAAAAAACTCGGTCTCTTTTATAACTTCTTTTTTTTATTATTATTTATTATTTACAATTCATTTTTTTTCTTTTTTAAATTCATAATAAAAAGCATAATTAATTATTTAAATGTTTTTAATTACTCTTTGGGAAGGAAGTGAAACCTGTTTATTGTGTAATTAATTTAATTAAGGTGTTAAAAAAAAAAATAAATAAAATTAGTTTTTCAAAAAAAAAAAAAAAAAAAGAGATCTTGATGTGAGATTGATTTTATGAACTTTAATAAATTTGAATAATTAGTTAAATAATTTCCCCTTAAAATAATTATTTGAATTCAATCATTCATAAATGCAGTAATAATATTGATATTTTGAAAAAAAAATAATAATAAAGAAAAAATTCTAGTTTTGTGGATAGAAAAATAAAAAGGAAAAACAAAAATATATATATATTTTTTTTTGTTTATTTTGTAAATTCTTATTTGAACAAAACATCTATTTTTTGATATATATATAATGTTATAAAATTTTCATTGAATCCAAACATGAATGGTACGATTCTTCTTTGAGACAAACAAAATCTCTCGAAAAATATTGAAAAAGAAGACACATAAAATATGAATAAACGAAAACAACAGTTTGTCATCGATCCCTCTGAAGCTCTTATTTTATTTTATTTTTTTTATTCTTCAAATATATACGAGACAAAGTGCCAATCCATTTAATAAATTTATTAGTTTTATGACTTATAAACTTACATATATAATATCTCTCTCTCGATATTATATATATATTTTAAGTTTAAGAACACATCAGCAAACCATTAGTATCTTACTATTAGGAGGCCATATATTTAGAAAAATAATAAAATAATAATTTAACTTTTCTTTTATTTTTGGAGCTTTTTACATTTATATATGAGGTGTCATTTTAAGTTATGCATTAATGTTATCTAAAAAATTATAAAATGATATAGAGCTGGTTAAATTGGCAAACAATTTCTAAATTATTAGATTATTTTAATGAATTAAATTGTTGTTAATAATATAATGTTTTTCAACCTGTGGGCGTGAGAAATATAATATGAATTTTGTGTGTAACCAAACAACGAAAGCACACATACATATAGAAAAATTCATGTTTTGTCAGTTAGTTAAAAATAAATTAAAAACAAAATCTAAAATACTCAATATATATACGTGGTCTGTTCAAAATAAAAAGGTGAATTTTGATTTTTCGCGGGCTGTGTATCGAAAATTGAGAATTATCGAGATTTTTTTGTTATGTTAGTACATATGTTGACATTATCAGCCATTTTGGATTAGTAGTTTGTTTTTGACAACTGAAAAAGTCACGTTTTTGTGTGTGTTTTTCGATTTTTTATAGATTTTTTTTTAAAAATAGAATAAAGGCTTCAACGCACTTAAAATGTTGACTGTGTAATTCGGCGTGCCTACTTTGTCTAAAAAAAATGTTTTTAAGTGGTTAAAAACCAAAGGCCGAGAAGATGTTGATGACGATGAGCGTTTATTCACTGTTTTCTTCGATTACAATGTCGTGGTGCATCATGAGTTCTTGCCAACAGGTCGTAGTTATGCAACGTTTTCGTGAAACAATCGTAGTGGCTCAAACGTTCGTAGTGGTGGAAAAACAAATAATGGATTCTGCATCACGATAATACGATAATGCACCAGCCCACACATCATTGCTTGTTCATGATTTTTTGCCCAAAAACAACACCGTAATCATGCTTCAACCACCGTATTCACCAGATTTGGCTCTTGATTTGATAAAGCGCTGTCTTACGTGCATTATATCTGAGGGGAATTATTTTGAATGGCTCATATTGATCGATAAATAAATACTTTTCGAAATAATTCAAAAATTCATCTTTTCTTTTGAACAAACCTCGTATATATATGATTTTTCTCATATGGTATATATATATAAAGTAATAAACATAAAAATTATAAATTATAAAATAAATAAATAAAGTAATGTCTTATCAAACGAGCTTAAAATGTAAAGGATATAAAATCTCTAATTTTATTTTTATAGAATAATTGTGAATGATGAATGAAGGAAGTATATGCTTGTTTTTTTCATTTGGATAACATAAGCATAAAGCAAAAATAAAAAAATTGATTTTTTTTCTAAATCTATAATAATAATAATAAATAAATTATATATATATATATTAATATATATCTTAATACAACCCATCTTGTTCAAATCTTTCGAATTATTAGTAATTCCACTTAGAAGAGGATCATTTTTTTAAATTTATATTTTATTATTTTTATTTAGATTTAAAAAAAAAATTGATCATGTGATCAAACTAATTTTTTATAAATTGATATGAGTTTATTGTGAACATTCACAGACAAACATATTTTAATGGACCATATTCTTGAAGAACAAAATTACTTTTCCGATATATAATATAGATATGGGTAGGTAAATCAAAAAAATTAATTATATAATAATATATTCGATAAAATGGTAAAGAAAGAGTATGAATGAGTGTATCTAATACAAGGATCTAGGATGTAGAGTAGAAGGTTATCATGTCATCTACGATAGTAAACATTTGTAAGTATACTCTTTGTAATTATATTAATTATTTAAAGTTCAATATTTTTGCACAAATAATATTATTTAAACAATTTTTTTTTTGTTTTTTTTTTAATAAAGCATTTGCATATTTTAAAACGAGCACATAAATTTATATATAAATATATAAAAGAAGAAATAAATATGTATTTATTCATATTTGATGATCAAAGCTTAATTAATTTAATTTTCCATACTAGGCAATATTATTTAACCAATGTAACTTCTCGCCAGTAAAATAACATAATAAACAACAAAAAAAAATATTTTTTTAATTTTCATATAATAATAAAATATAAATTTAATGTTAAAATGATGGGAGAGTTTGTGGATTACATTTCATTCTAATTTTAAATGAATTAAAATAGAAAAAATAACAAATGTCAATGTGAGATTAATTAAATTTATAAAAAGTTAAGTTTTTTCAATCCAAAATTCTAAAATCAAACAATAAAAAAAAAAAAAGAAGTGTTGAAACAAAATTACTTTTTAATATTTTTATTTCTATGTTAATTTAATTATTTTATATTTCTTGAATAAATAAGCTGGAGTGTCTCCACCCGACTATCTCGCAATTTGAATTGGATTAAATATAACAAATATTATATTTAAATTAAATTTAATTCATTATAGATTATAAATTAAAATTAATAAATAATATTTATTAAACCAGCGAATGTTGGCTCTTTGCTGATGGAAATTTGCAGTGTTAAAAAAATTAATTCTGGTACTTTGAGCGATTTCAGCTGAAATTCTATATATAGCAGTTTTATACAATTTTTAATCATGTAAAAAATTATCAAACATACATCTTTATTTTTACGGTCACATTAGAGGAAAAAATTAAAACTTGGTAGATAATGATCCTCTTCCGGTTGAGCTACATTTCTCAAAAGTTAAAAACTCTCACCGTAAGCCTCTTTTAATAATTTATAGCACTCGGTCGGGTTTTTTTTTCAGTTTCACGAGGAATTTCACATTGATACGTTGTTCGTGTTTTTCGTCACACATCGTTTTCGACGTAGGAACAAAAACACGTTTATTTTAAACTGCTACAGGAAAAAACTACTTCACCGCCAGACATGTGTTCTCGTACTGGAATAGTAGACCCTTCCAGCTGTACAACGGTGCATTAGGTTCCCGCCTACCCTCTCCTGGAGGCCGTCTGCACGCTCAGTCTCGTTATTTAATAGCCACACCTCGTATATATATATATATATATATATATATTACTATAAATTAATTATATATATCCTATATATATGTAAGTTCGGGTTTGGCCACGGGAGGGCGTTGGATTGAACAGAGCCAGACACACACGAACAGAAAGAAACAAGCATTCATCATAGAAACACCTATCCACCATTATTTTGTTATATATCTTTTCCCCTTATGAATTTAACCAAGTTACGCTTCCAAGAGACTTGAGATTTGTTTCTTTATACATTTCAGGTACTAGCTTGGCCATTTTAAAATCAATGTACATATGTAAATAAATAACTTTATACATTTCAGAAACTACATCTCACTTCTTTTATCTCCAATCCCTCACTTATATATATATTATACATATATTGAATTTAAAAAAAAATATAATTTTTATAATAAATTGATTTATTATAAGATCTGGCAAATATAAATTTATTAATAATCTTGTAAAATAGGTAATATAATAAAAAAGTAAACTTAAATTATATTTGTTTTCCATGTATAATTGAATATTTTATCAGTATATTAATAATAAATAACATTCAATCATTTGTTTTTCAGAAATAATTAAATAAATAGAAATATATCCTCTGGCTAAAAGTGTCGTTATAATATATGAATATTGGTATTTGTAATTAATTTTCTATAATAAATTTTAAATGAGACAAAAAAAACAAACCCTTATTTATTTTTATTTTATTAACTAGAAATGTATGTACAGAATTGAACATACATGTTACATTTATTTATTATAAACATTAATATATATAATATTTGAATATAAATATTTATCTTATCCACATTGATATTTATTTATAATTTTCTTCAATTTTTAATAAACCATATTAATAAATTAATATTAGATTAATGGAATTTGAAAAGTGAAAAATTAAAAACTTTGAAGAAAGACAAAAAAAAGATTAAGATAATGTTTTAAATAAAATTATTTTTTTTTTTTGTTTTTTTTTAAATTAAATTTATTTTATTGATATTATTTATTTAAATACTTTAATTGATTATTTATGATATTAAAGTATTTAGAATTGTTCAAACGATCACATAGAATTTTTTTAGAATTTTTTTTTTATTATTATGAATAGTGTATGCAAAATTTAAATTACATATGTTTAGTTGTTTATTTGTGGTAAAGGAATGTGTTTAGCAAGGAAGTAAGAGGAGTTTATTCATTTTCTAAAATATGTTGCTATAAAATATGATTTTACTGAATTTTGTTTTTCTCGAAATTATATAACAGTAGATGACATTTAAAATAAAATACATGATCAGAAAATTAAATTTGATTTTGTTTTTATTTTATTTTTTTTAGAAAATGTAGAAATACGTTTAAAGATAAAAGTAAAAAATTTATTCATTAATTTTGTATAATATTATTAATTTTAAACTGAAAAGGTTTTAAATGTTTTTAAAAATATTATTATTTGATTTTTTTTTTTATTTAATTTATTATCAATAAACATTTATTTATTTATAATAAGGGGATAGTATTTTAAATAATATTAAAAAGTAATCAAGTTAAATTTAATTTTTATTAAGATTATATTCAAAATGATTATTTTTATGTAATATATAGTATAATATAATTATACTTGTTTTTATAGAACATCATCTTTTGCTTTTGAATGAATTCATTTTATTTAATATTTGAAAAAAACAAACAAAACAATAATGTTGAGTTTATTGTCTCTAGTTCTATGTAATATGTAATAGTATGTGAGCTCATTTGTTGAAAAAAACGTATGCCCTTTTGTAGTACCACTGACCACAAACAAACCGCAAGCCGCGATATACAAGCAATTAGAACAAGAGACGACATGAGCTTTGCATCATAGAATGAGTGAGTGAGTGAGGGAGTGAAGTTGTGAGAAGAGAGAGAGAGAGAGAGACCAACCTTTAAAAGCAAAAGGACGCTAATCCACAGCCGACATGTGTCAATTCGACAACCGCAACCCTAATGAGATCCACATCGTGCAAAACACGCCCATAAACTGATCCCTTGTGTCTGTTGCTTTACCCGGTAAAGTCACATCTCATTAAAATTATATTTCAAAATATTAATAATAATAATAATAATAATAATAATAATAAAAGTGCATTTATTGATAGAAAAATTGGGAAAGAGATATTTTTGTAAAAAATATTGATTATTAAAAGTAAAACTATAATAGTAATATGAAAATATAATATAATAAAAACATTATTATAACAATTAATAAGACTTAAAAGCAAATTTAATTTATTTTATTTATACAGTAGAACCTCGGTAACTTAAAAACCTCTATAATTTCAAAAAATAATATGTTCCCTTCCCATCAGAGCCCAAAACCTCAATAACTTAAAATACGCAACCTCGATAACTTAAAATTCTTTAACCAGCCATTGATGACTAAAATTTTTGATTTTCAGCGAATTAGCGAACTCTTCAGCTTTTTCTTCCAGTATGGGTCCAATAACACTGATGTTTTTGTTTCGACACTGTTTGAACCATGTAAACAAACAAATTGTTCTAAATTAGGGAATTCGACAATTTTTCGTTTTTTACATTGAAGACTTTAATATAAGTAATCTTTGTATTGGCCCTCAGAAGCTGAAATCTTGAAGAAACAAGAATCAGGACAAAGTATTCAATGTAAAAAACGAAAAATTGCCAAATTCCTTAATTTAGAACAATTTGTTTGTTTACGTGGTTCAAACAGTATTGAAACAAAAACATCAGTGTTAGTGGACCCATACTGTTCGCTAATTCGCTAAAAATCAAAAATTTTAAAGTCATCAATGGCTGGTTAAAGAATTTTAAGAAACGACATGATTTAGCCTTTAAAAAAATGTTATTAACCTATCCGCTTATCCCTTACATAGACCCTTGATAACTTAAAACCTCTATAAGTTAAAATATTTTGTGTTTCTCTTGGACTTTAACTTATCGAGGTTCTACTGTAGATATAATTAGTTGAATTATCTATAATATTACATTAATAAAATTTATAAAACTTTTAAATAATTTAAATAAAATAAGAGAAAAAGTATAAATTTGATATAAATATAGAAAACCTTTTCCATCCTATAGCAATGTTAGTTACTTTCTTTATTTTATTTATTATTTTTTTCTGACTTAAATTTTTCAATACATGTATAACGTAAATAACTTAATAAGTAAAATTTGATGAAATAAATTACTATAAATTATGATTTAACAAAAACAAAAATCACCTTACTTTTTAGTAAATATAAAATATATTATAAACTATTTATTCTTTAAGGATGTAAAAAATAAACAAAAAAATATGAAATATTTGTAATTTAGTTTTACAATTTATGTAAAAAAAAAAAAAATAGAGAGAATGTAATTTTACATTCTGGCACTCAGTATATATTTTTAGATAAATTTATTATTCGCAATTTTTTATTATGATTTATATCTTAAAGTGTTGGTTACATAATACTATATACATATATATATATATATATGTATATAATAAAAAATATAAAAAGAAAATTGGTTAGAAAACAGCTTTTGTTCTTGTGTGAAAATATAAATGGATATTTAATTTGTTGAATGGGACATTTATTTTATATATATATATATATATATATATATATTTATAACATATCTCGTTTGACTAATGTTTTAACAATAAATATCAATATCAACTAGATCATTTTTTAACTTTGTCAACGTTTATTTACTTGTCTAATACATTTTTCAAAATCATCAATCAGATTTTACAACATAATGAATAAATATTAAATGAAACACTATAACTTGAAAATACAAATTAATAACAATTTGTTTTATTGATTTTTTTTTTTTTGTTTCATGTTAAATAAAATATTGTTTGTTTTTCAATTTACATGATAATAGGGTAGGAGTCGAATTTGTACTGATGAATGTATTGAATTTACTCTATTTTGAACATCATAACACTGGCTTCAGCAAATACAATACAGATAAAGTCCTTTTTTTTAATCATCATTTTCACTGGCTGAAAAGACCGTGTAAAGTCAAGACACACAATGCACTACTGGTACCGTATCAAAGTTATTTTCTGTTAATAGCATCTTTTGAAAGAATGCGCACCAAGTTTTAGCTAGATCAGATTATTTCTTCGTGTTTGGTATTCGTTTCAATTAAAAAAGTTAAAACATGGACGGACAAACCACTGTTTGAACTGTATTTTGATCTCAATCACGAAACGACACTTAAAGTCCTGTGAATGAAACATTAATACACTCAATATACTTCTGAAATCAGAGGACAGTCCAAACAGTAGTTGGCCCATTTTTTAAAAATCTCTCGACTCAATTTAAATGAACGCTAATCAGGAAGTAATCTAACTTAAACATGATGTGTGTTATTCCAAGAGATGATACTAAGTGAAAATAATTTTGATTAAAACCAGTAGTCTCTTTTACTTTGCATCGACTTTTCAAACCACCCTCGTATATCTAATCTAGTATATCATGCGATTATTGCTCACTAGAGACATCTAACAATACATTTTACTTCACCTGAATATTTAATTGAAATTCATTTTTTTTTAAATGTGTGTGCAAGATATTATTATAAATATGGTTTATATAATTTTAATGAAATAGCTAATTTTATACTACTTTTATTATAATAGAATGCGTTTCAATCATATTCTCTGCTCAGTTAATTAAGGATGGTATAAGGGACAAGAAGATTGGGATTATAATCAAAAACCTTTTAAATTCCAGGACCAGCTAATTATAAATTGTGAAAAGGATAAGCATTTATGAATGAATATGAAAAAAAACATTATGATTAAAATTGGTATACAAAAATGGGAGAATTTAATTCAATATATGAAAAGGGCATGTATCTATGTACGAGTATATATATACATCAATGAAATTTTTAAAAAATAAAATAAAAATATAAAATTTTGAAAAAAATGATCTTTAAAATTCATTTCTTTCTAAATTTTAATTAATGATGAAATATTCTTTATTTATCAAATTTGCTGTATCTCGTATGTACATAATTTATGTACAAAATTTTAAATTTATCAAATTTGAAACAAAGATATATATATATATATATATATATATATATATATAAGTATTTGTATATATAATTTGTTTTTTTTGGGGGGGGGAGGAGGGAGAAATAATAAAATTTCTTAAGTATTTTTTTTTATTATTATTAGTGAAATTATTAAATATGTTTGTTTTAGAGAAAGAATAGAGGTATATAAAATATCTAAAGTTAAAATAATATACTAATTTGCCTTTCAAAAATATATTTTAAATCTTTAAAATAATCAAAGCACAATTTTTTTTTCTAAACCTTCCATCTTTCTATTTCTTCCTTCTATTCTTTACCTTCACCTTACATAACAACCTATCCAAATAAAAAGGGCCTTAATGTTTTCCTCCCTTTATTGATAAGCTCAATCTTTTATCTCTTTTAAGATATGTTCGAGAAAATTGTAATGCATGTTTAGAAAAAGCTCTTTCTAGTAAATGAAATATGAAATGATTCCTTCTATTCATCTATCATCTTTCGAGTGGTTTTAATATTTTTAATGTTAATCTTCATTTTGAAAATATACATATTAGTATCGATGAAATACACATCTATCCATATATATATATATATATATAAAACGAATTTATTTTCTGTTTTTATTTTAAATTATCTTAAAAAGTTTAAAATATTCAAAGATATGATACTACTACTACTACTACTACTGCTACTAGAGAGATTTATATTAATGAAAAAAATATTAAAAATATTGAATAACAGTGGCTTTTAAAAATTTTGGTAATTGTTTAGTCTAACCGATATATATGATGGATTTGGATAAAACTTCACCAGTGGATTCATTTTTTTAATTCAAAACAAACTTTACTTAAGCAGTATGTGGCGGTCCATTGATATTCTACAATCTACATATTTAATTAGCTATCATGTTTGATTATTTGACCGCCAGAGGGCTCCATTACTTTTCGATTTTTTTTTTATAAGTTCGGTTTGGATATAAGAACATTAAAAAATAAATCAATTAAATAATTTTCCTATATCCAAACCGAACTTATAAAAACCGAAAAGTAGTGAATAAGTGAATAAAATATTATTAAATGGCTGCTCATTCATAACTAGTTTATCTGTCAAACTTTAATAATTTCTATCTCACAAATTAGAAGTAGTCTAAACAATTACCCAAATTTTATATTCTAAATATATACAAATAAATAATTTACAAATAAAACTATCATTTTGAGTAAATATTGCCTCATGGTCTCAAAACGTGATTATTTGACATAATTTCAAATTACGACAAAGTAAAGTTTTGAATTAATATTGTCGATAACAATCTTGTACGTTGACTTGATTGTATCGTATTATTATTATTATTATTATTAATGGCTAAAAGCTTAAAACGGAACACTCTATATTACAATTCACCCTACTATCATAAATCTTCAATTTCATAATTAAATTAATAAATTATCTTTAATAAATCAAAGTTTATCTTGGATTCTATTTTTATTATAAAGGCTTAATTTTCAATTCAATGTATAGTAGATTATATTGGTAAAATTTAATCGAAGTTGTAATAAACGAGGTGTGAGGAGGAGCGTAGATCAATCAGTAAGAGGGAGTGAATTTTTTTATTTTATTTTTTTTTTTTCAAATCTTAAATGATTATCGTGTTGGTCCACGGGATTTCGAATTATTTAACGGGAAACTCCACTCCAATTTTTATAATATTTATTTACATTCATTTCTGATTTATAAATTCCGGTCCAATGTGATTTATGATTTTTAACTTCCTATTTCTTTTATATACCATATATATTTAAACTCACTCTATTTTATATTTATATTCAACAAATTTTTCAAATAGAAAGTAAAAAAAAAATTGTATTCCTTTAACCTAAACTGTATTTTATTTATTTATTTATTTATTTCAATTTAGTTGTATATATATTATATAGTAGATTGAATATTTAAGGAGGCAAACTTCCATAAATATAGACTACCCATGAAAATAGTCTCAACATTCAATTCCATTTTCGATTATTGAAATGTTTTTTTTTTTTTTAATATATTTTTATTTTATTTATCCTGGATTGATAGGATTTATATTTTACTACATATAATTCACAATATGAAAACTCTTAGTTTAGCATTATTATCATTAGACCACTTTGTACCATGAAATACTTATGTCATTTTATTTTTCATACAATGAGAAGGTTGAATGTTGAGCCATCTTTGCCGGGGCACAGCCAGATTAATCTTTTGGTTAGAAGAGAAATATTTTTACTCTCTAACTATACAAACGATTAAATAAATAAACATATATATATATATATAATAGAAATATATTAGAAACATATAGAAAAACTTGCAGTAAAATAATCAGTGAATAGAATGAATAAAAAATTATATAATATAAATCAATAAAGATGTTTTTAGTTATGACTAAAATAAAATAAATATATTTAGATAAATAAATGTTAAAATATAGTAGAATATAATAGTCCCTTAAATCCTAAGATAATAGGTGTGTTCTCATCTCATTCCAAATAAATGATTTAAATAAAAGAAAAACAAATTTAAAATTATAATAAACTTACTTAAAATAATAAAAATTATTTAAGCAAAATTATTACTTAGTTCCAAATGTTTATTTTTTATTACTCGCACATTTCTATGATTTCACGAATATAATGTATTTTCAAATTTGAGGTGCTTGAACAAATTTTGTGAACCGCTATAGGTTCGTAAATTTTGATAATTTCTCTATGCCATTCTTCTATTTATTATATAAAAGATTTGAATAAAAATTGTAAATTTAATATTATTTTTTTTTTAATTTTGTTAATTCATTTAGATATTTTCATTTGTTTTAATCTTTTAATTTTTTTTTTATTATGGTTTAGATCATGGGTTCCCAAAGTGGTCTATATATACCCCTGGGGGTCTATTTTAGCCTCCAGGGGGTCCAGGTAAATTGTTTTCCGACATGGATTTTTTGAATATGTCTCAAAAAAAAAGAAGGTAAAACGTTTTTCCGACATGACAAGGGGTCTACGACACAAAAAAGTTTGGGAACGTATGGTTTAGATTTATTCAGCTAACACTTGAATTGTTTTTAAGATCCCCACAAGAGAGAAGCAAATAATGGAATTTTTCGTAGAGTAATTGAGACATGATATTTTGATTATTTTTATATAAATTACGATTCAAAAATCAGAATTTATTTATTTTTTAATAATAAAGGTTTTTATATATGTGGACATTATTTATTAGAAACACAACAACAAACTTTATCGAGATTCCTTCTTCACATAAACATTTTCTTTATAAATTTTTTTAAGACTTTTTTTGACATTTTAAGTGATGGAAAATCTTCCTTCCGTCATTGGTAAGAGCTAGAGGGACTTTATTCATTTGGCGGCTTGCCAAAAAATAGTTTTTAAAATTAATTCTTTAATATAACTAAATGAATTATATTAATAAATATATTTAAAAAAAAAAAACAAACGATAGAAAAAATATTTTTTATTCTTATTGTTAAATATAAAACTAAATTAAGTATAAGAAATTCTTGTATTTGATTTATAGAAGTTATCAATTAAGTAATTCTATTAAAAATATTAATAAAAATTAGTTTATTCTAAATTATTAATAAAACTTAAATAAGTATTATTATTATTATTATTATTACTATAATGTTTAGTACCTGGTTTATCGAGTCGCAACTAAGTACTTTAAAAAAATTATTCCTTATGAATATTTAAGATTAAGATTATTATTTAAAATAAATAAAAAAATAAAATATATAAAACAATTTTAACTAATTTAAAAAAACAAATTAAAAAAGATAGTCATAAAACATACATTAATGTACCGAAAGGCAGAAAACTATGGCATGTGGATATAACATAATATATATTTCGTAATTTGATTACAAAATATTATTAAAATAAATATTTATAATTTTATTTTATTTATAATATTTGTATTTAAGGAAGCGCTGTCCGGCGCCATTTTTTTTTATTATTAAAATTCATATTTTAAATAAGAAAAACCTAATAAAGATTATTTTTCCCGAGGCTGAAACCAATACAGATCGAATTTTCTTTATAAATATTATCTATTGTATGAATTTCAAAAAAAATCCTTCGAGAGGTTATATATATACATATATATATACAATTTTTACTAGTATAAAAGTTAAGATAAGATAAATGATAAATGATAATCTATATATTTGTGTTTTAATTTTACTAATTTATTAATTTATCAGTTAATTTTTTATTTCGAACGTATTAATTTATTTATTAATTAAAATAATTATAATAAAAATATGCATATTTTTTTTTTATTTTCCTAGTACAAAGTGGAAAGACACACAGGTGGGTGGGTGAATTCGTGGGATGGAGAATTACCGCTTCAATGGGCATATAGCTAACGGCCTGGAAGGGATTTCATTTTATAGGATGGAAAGCCCCATTCTCCACATATATATGTCATAGAGCCTTAAAAATACATCGATTTTCTCCCATCTTTTCCTTTGGGATCTATCATTCATGAAGTCCTTTTAATAATTCAATTTTTCGCCACCGTTAAACGCTCCACAGTTCATCATTTGTCATTTCTTCACTCAACTCTTATATATATATATATATAAAAGTCCCAACAATGCCGCTAATTCATCTGTCACAGTGTCAATCAAGCACTTACGCCCTTCTGCCCATTCTATATATATATATATCCCATAAGAAGGGATTTATTATGAAAGGAACGTAGTTTTTATTACATATGAGGGGTTTTAGAAACATCTTAACAAAAAAAAAATGACCATTTTAAAATTTAAATATAATATCTTATTTATATATAAAATTTTAAAAAATAAAATAAAAAATTTAGTATAATGGTTCGCTCATATTTACTAGTAAAATAGTAAAAAGATTATTAGAGAAAAAAATAAATAAAAAATTGTCAGGTTTTATTTTTTTTTACAATTGTTTTTAGTAGAATACACTTAGATTTTATTATACTATCTGTAAATTTAGAATTAAACGTATTCTTCGAGTGTTTATAATAATTATTAAATAAGATATAAGATACATTCAGTGAAAATTTAATATACTTAATATTTTTTTTAAACTCACTTTTTTAAAAAATTAAATTAAAATGTAAAACAATAAAGGTTTGTCTTTAATCTTTTAAGTATTTACCAATTAATAATTTTTAATTTATGTGAAGAATTTGATACTTTAAAAAAGAAGTAAATAGTCCATCTTATTTTGAAACTTTAAATGAAATTTATTTTATATACAGGCAGTCCCCGAGTTACGTCGTTTCGACTTACGTCGTTCCGAGTTACGTCAAACAATATTTTGATATCATTCCTCAAACTTAAGTCACAAGTTTTGAGAGACGTGAAGGGTTTAGTACATCCAAGGCACACAAGCCCGTTTTTTTTAATTAATACTATGCATATGGCAAGAGATGGATAATATTACTTCTGACATTGTTGATTTAGCCAATGCCTTACCCAATATTGAAGTCTCTACTGACGATATTGAAGATTTGTTAGATTCTCATGCAGAAGAACTTACTGATAATGATCTTATTGAAATGGCAGCCGACAAAAAGCCCACAGAGCAGTCTCAGTTATCGTCTGTAGCTACCATAGAAACGGGGCTTACTGTAAAAAACTTATCAGAAGCTTTTTCAAGTTTACAGCATGCAATGAATATTTTTGAGGAAAATGATCCAAATTTAGAAAGAAGTGTTAGTATTAATTCGCAACTTAAATCGCAACTTATCAGTGTGTATGAAGCAAAGAACAAAGAAGCAAAACAAACTAAAATTGATAGTTTTTCAAACCAAAAGTTTAGTTTAGTTATTAATAGTACCTACAATTAATAAAGATAATATATTATTAAAAATCAGTTTCATTTTTCATTAAAATTTCTTGCGGAACGTAACCTTTCATTTTGTATGGAAACATATGGAAAATGGTGCTTCGAGTTACGTCGTTTCGCGATTTACGTTACATATTTTCGGAACTTAACCTACCGTAACTACGAGGACTGACTGTATATACATACACCTAATTCTACTTATTTAATTTTTACTACTTACCTATTATTGATTATTATTTTTTTAATAAGTTAAATTTAACTTTAAGGAACGTTAATGAAGTCAGGGGTATGTAAAAATAAGTAAAAATAATAAAGAGAAATATATTTTTAAGTTAAGATATTTTAAATTATTTACTGTTTAAAGTTAAATGAGAGTTGTTGTTGTTGTTGTTGTTGTTGTTGATGTGTAGTTAGAAAATAAATAGTTTCTTCTAATATTTATATTCTCCATTTATTTTAAACACATTCTCCAATAAATCAAGATGATTTAATTTGATAAAATTTAAAACAATTTTAATTAAAAATTTTTATTTTTACTATTAGATTTGCAAATATATTTAATCGATATGACCCTAAAGTAAAAAAATCTTTAATCTTTATGTTTTTATTAAATTTCATAATTTCATCATTTTTCTAAGAAATTAAAATATAAAATTTAAATTTATTCCTTTATTTTTTTTTCAATTATTCACAACTTAAATTAAATTTCAATTTAACTATCATATTAAATAAATATATATATATATAATATATTTATAGATATAATTTGTTTTTCGAAGAGCTTATTCAACTTGCCTCATCTACTACTAGCGCCACTGCTATCACATTTTGAAATGATTTATTTAAGCTAGCAAGAACACACACATAAAAGTCTAAAGAGAATTCTCAATAAATTAATTGAAAAGAAAAAAAAACAAGAAAAATATATTTATATATATATATATATATGTTAAATGAAAAATTTATCTACGAGTTTATTAAATATAAAAGTAAAAAATGTCTCTTTTATTTGTTATATTTTCTTTTGTATTTAATATTATTTTGTTATAGTTTCTTTTTTTGTCTTTAAAGTTGAAAAATAAAGAGTAAAGGCATGTTTTAAGGAAGGAAATGGAGAAAAGATAAAGATAACAAGATGTTTGTATAGGTATAATGTATTTTTTTTTTTATATATTTTATGAAAGAGTTTATAAAATAAAATAAGGAAAACTTTTTAAAAATAGATAAAACATTTAATAATAATAATAATAATAATAATAAAAGAAATAGATTTTTATATTTAATCATTAAATGGTATTAAATAGCAATTACCTAATAGGTTTTATTTAATATTAAAAAAAAGCAAATTCAAGTTAAACTTATTTTGTAAAATATTTAAATAAAAGATGAAATTTAGTTTGTGAATATAAACGAAATGTATATAAGTATTTAATAATATTCAAATAGACTTATATATTATAACTTTTGAGATTAAATTTAATAAATTATATTAGATGTGATTATAACCTCTATTATTAAATATAATATCATGTATAATATGTGATTGATTATTAAATTAATTGTTTTTAGAAGGTTTCAGCTTTAAAAATGAAAGTTATTTTTAATTTTCAACTTTAAATATAATTTTTCTTTTATCTAACACATATACAAATAAAAATAGAGTGATGGAAAAATGTAAACACAGTGGTGGCGCTCTTGCCGGGCAATGTCTATGACTTTTCTCAATGGGTTGGTTGCCCGACAACACCGCCCTCATTACCTTTTTCCATCATTATTCATTCCATGTACTACAATTTTTACAAGTATATCTGATCATTTGGTTTATACCTTACTTAAAATTTAAATTTTTTTTACACATTTATCTGACTTGGATAATTCATATATATATATAATTTTTCTTATTCTTGTATTTTTGTTTATTCGAGATATTGAAGCTTATTGGGTTGTTTGTTTACCAAATAGTCTGAAATTACTTAACTGTTTTATTTTTACCTCATTGAACTTATTTTTAGATTATACTAGCTGCTCAGAGCGCCTTCGGCGCTCTTCACACCTAGACGGGGGCTCCGCCCCCTGTACCCCCGAGTTGTACATAGTATTTGGTGGTTGAAAGTATTAAAAGGTTTTCATCCATTTTGTTTCAATCAGTATATTACATAAAACATTCATTTCTTTTTGTGTTCTTATTTAAAAAATATATTTTAATTTAATCACTATATTAATTATATATATTATTATTGTATATGTTATATCTATCTACCTATGTGGCTCAAAGATACTCTAAAGTTCTTAGCCGCAACAACCACATTTCTCCAAGTGTCCCTATCCTGAGCCCTTATTCCATCTCTCTTACGTCCCTTCCTACGCGTCATTGGTTTTCCAAGCGGACGTTTTCCAATCGGTCTTCCCACCAATATCTTTTTCCTCTCCCATTCTTACCACGTGCCCTGCCTATCGCAGCTTTTTCCCTTTTATAACCCAACTATTTCTGAAGATGCAGAGAGGCCATGCAATTTCTTGTTATACAGTCTCCCTCATACCCGGTGACCTCATCTTTCTTTGGCCAATAAATGCAGGGAAGAATCCTATTCTCAAATACTCTGAATCTACTCTCATCTCCAAGGGTCATAGACCATGCCTCCCACCCATATAATGCAACAGGCAAAATAATCTTTTTATATATTCCCTTTGATAATAATTTTGAAGAGATAAGCCTCTTTATTGCAGATAACAGGCGTTTCCCGATTGCAACCCCGATTTAAATTCTTCTCAAATATTATTATCCTTCGTGATTACATTCAATTTTTCTACATATTCAAATTCTACATTTTGTATCTTAAGATTTTGTATGTTAATACTCTTCCTCTTTGTTACTAAATATTTTTTCTTATCACTATTAATTTCAAACCTCCATTAAATTTTCCTCGCTATCTGTAATTGCAATTGCCGAATCTCCTATTATATTTAAGTCGTCTGAGTAACCTAATATTTTACAATTGATTTCCGCATCTTATTCTTTCTTTACTACTTTCAAGAGAAATTTGAAGATTGAAAATTTGAAAAAGTTTATCCGAATCTATTGAGTTATGCGTATGTTTTACTAAAGTCTACAAATAATTAGTGAACAGAAATATTGAATTCGCGGTTTTGTTCCTAATATCTGTCATAATGAAAATATCTTAATTAATGTTGGTCGATTTGGCCTGAACCCGCAATGATATCTCCTAATATTTCCTCCGCCTATAGTTTATAAGTATTGTATATGTTATAATAGAGTATAATATTTCTTGATCATTACATTTTGGTATTTTATTTTCATTGCTAGATTATTATTGAATATTTTTAATTATAATGAAACTTGAGAAAATGCAAAAATAGAGACTTGAGACAATTTATAAAAATTAACGGTATAAAACTATAGATAAATGACCAATATATACATTCATTAATAGTATTAATTTATATTAATTGATTTATTTGTTTTTTTTATTATTAAGTTCATTTATTAATTTTTTTAGATCATAGTTATTTTCCTTAAAAGAAACTTAAATTCTGTGGTGCTAGGGGATTTGAAAATTATTCGTCGCAATATGAAGATTTCGCTTACAGTTTCTGTCATGTCCGACCTCCATCCAACAGTTATTTTCTGTTAAGTTTTTTGCTCCTCTTAATCATGTGATCTATATATTTAATTTTTTTTGATTCATTATAATAAAATTTAAACAAATAAAAATTTTTACTTTGTTAATTTATATAAATTTCAATATAAACTGATTGTGAGTGATACGCTTAGCCAATACTCTGAATATTTTGTGTACAAAAATATTGAATGTTCTTAGCGAGATTTGATATAATGTTGTACGATTTGTCCTAAATCTGAATTACAAGAAAATTATAAATTGCCTCCTCTTCCAGCCCAATTCATTTACCCACCCATGTTGCATATGGCATCTAAATTTCTTAAAACTCCGTTTTTTTAATTTAAAATAGAAGGAGAGAAAGAGTTTTAAATTATATTCGAATAGTCTATATATTCTATATATCAGTATTTTTTTTCTGAATTTAATAGCAAGTTGATTTTAAAAATTTTCCATTCTTAATGCATATGATTGATTACATGTGTTAAAATTTAAAAAAATTCAAATATTCTAATTTTTATATTTATATATACAATTTAATATTATTTTTTATTAATATCATATCAAAAAAAAGAGAATTTATTAAAAATTAAAAATAAAAAAAGAAGCCTATTAATAAAAAATTGAATGGTGATTTAAATATTTTATTAAATTAATTAAAATGAGACCTTTTAGAATAAATTATTTAATTGAAATGATATTTAAATATAAGAATTTAAAAAAATATTATATTCTTTGTTTGGCAATTGTTATTTAATTATGTGCAACATGATTCGACTTGCACAGAGCATCGTTATTTTTTATTAATATCACATAATAAAAATGAATCTTTTAAACATAATAAATAAAAAAGACATTTTAATAAATTTAAAAAATATACCCAATTTAAAAATGTCAAAAATTTAAAACAACTTTATATCATCATATTTTAATTTTTATATAATATATATATATATATATATATAGTTAATTAATAATAGAGTAATTAAATTAAAATAAAAAACAAAGATAATATAATTCAGTCATTTTAATTCAGGTTAAATAATATTTTTTTTATTATTCAATGATAAAATTTATATATTATTATATATATATTATAGAAAAGAAGAAATATTCAATTAAATAAAAAATAATTTAAGATAAAAATATGATCTAATAAATATTTTAATTAAATTGAGAACTTTTAGAATAAATTATTTAATTGAATTGATATTTGTATATTAGAATTTAAAATAAAAAGGGAAATATTATAATAATTCTTCGATTGGGAATCTCTATGATAATTCATTGTTTGAAATGATTCCGCTAGGCCGGCAGTGAGCCGCGAGAGGCTCTTGAATGAACAACACGGAGAATTATATAAACTTTAAAAAATTAATTTCTGCGGTTATTGATAAGATATTAATAAAATTTATAGCCTATGTTACTCTAGAGGTATATAAGAATATTGTGATGTAATTTCAAAGAAATCGGTTCAGCCAATTCTGAGTCTATAAAATAGTAATTTTCCGGACAGACAGACAGACAGACAGACAGACAGACAGACAGACAGACAGACAGACAGACAGACAGACAGACGTGAAAAATTCTAAAGTCACTTTTGGATTCTAGAGGTCATGAAACGCGAAGATATGCAAAAATTTTTAAATTCTGAGCAATGTGCAGACAAAAACCTTTTTTTATATATATAGAAGATGATTTATAAGAATCTCTCGAAGAATATTTTATTTAAATTACGACCATAAATGCAGAGGAAATATTAGGAAAATATCAAATGCGGATTCAAAGCTAATCGATCAACGGTATATCAGATATTTTCATTAAGGCAGATATTAGAAAAAAAACGCGAATTCAATATTTCTGTTCACCAATTATTTGTAGACTTTAGTAAAGCAAGTGACTCAATAAATCGGGATAAATGTTGAAATTTCTATTTGTTAGCTTCCTACACTTTAATTAATGGTCTTCACTCTCTATATTCCATTTAATAAAATATCACTGAAACAAGTATGTACTTTTTTTTACTAAATATCATTTAATCATTCATTCATAAAAAGAAAAGCATATTCTCTTACTTTCATTTAGATTTTTTCAGCACAAGAAGAGAGTAAAATGAAAAAATAAACATTTTATGTTTTTTTGTTTATTTATTTCTTAAGCTTCCCATCAAGATAATTAAGCTTAAATGATGAATAGAGATCGTTAAAAAAATTTAAGTTGTACTATTTTTCTTCTTTTTAAATGTTTAAATTCTTACTTTGTGTAAATGGGAATACTGTTTTATATTATACACCTATAATAAAGAACAATTTATATATTACAATATTCGACAAATTGGGGAAAAATCAATCGGAATCCAATTAAACAAAAAAAATATAATAGGAGTTTCGGCAATTGCTATTAATGATAGCGTAGAAAAATTAATCGAAGCAGGAAAAGAGGTGGGGCTGGAATAAATATTGCTAAGACAAAATATTTAGTAACAAAGAGGAGCATTATTAATACACAAAGACTTAACATACAAAACGTAGAATTTGAAAATGTAGAAAAATTTAAATTCTTAGGTTCTGTAATCACGAAGGATAATAATATTCGGAAAGAATTTAAAATCGAGGTTATCATGCAATAAAGGGATTTATCTCGTCAAAATTATTGTCAAAGCGAATCAAAATTAAAATATATAAAACAATTGTTTGGCCTGTTGTTTTATATGACTGTGAGGCGTGGTCTATGATATTAAGAGACGAGAGTAGATTAAGAGTATTTGAGAATAGGATTCCTCGGATCATTTATGGGCCAAAGAAAGATGAGGTCTCTATGCAACTCCGGACAGAGTTAGGGTTATAAAATCGAGAAGGCTGCTATGGGCTGGCTGGGTACGTGACTAGAATGGGAGAGGAAAGAATGACGAAAAATATATTTGAGGGGAGACCGATTGGGAAACGTCTACATGGAAGAACGAGGACGCCGTATGTGTACAATGTAGGAAGGGACGTGAAAGAGATTGGAGAGGGTAGGAGTTGGAAGGTTGTGACACAGGATAGGGATACTTGGAGGAATGTGGTTGCTGCGGCCAAGAACTTTCGAGTTCCCTAGTGCCCCAGAGATAGATGGATAGATTTTTTTTAAAATAAAAACCGATTTTCCATTTGCATAGGCTGTACATTTTTTTTTATTCAGAATTTTGCAATTATGTAGAATATGTTGGAACTTTGAAAGAATAATGAAAAGGGCTTATTCATAGAGGGAGGCAAAATCTGTCATGATACCCTGAACCAGTTAAATTGACTTGATAACCAAAGCTAGTCCTAATTCACATCATGTAGAAAGCAGATAAATAAGTTTTTAATACAGAATGGAAAGTAAATGACAGTATTTTGGTTATATTAACAAGTTTAAGAAAATTAACACGAAAGAAATATTATTTAACTTTTCAATGTAAATTTAAAAGAACATTACCTATGTTCAGTGTAAAAAATAAAAAAAAAACATATTAATTAAAGAGGAGATTCAAAATTAGTAAAAAACCATTACTTATATTTTTCCTCCAAAATTTTTATTTTATCAAAACACCATTTATCTAATTAAAAAAAAGTACATTGGTTTCTAATTAAAAAAAAAATTGATCCAATCAGTGTTGAAATTTAATTAAGATTATTAAATGGTAAGATTTTATTTTTTTTTTCTTAATTTTTATAAAATTGAAGACAAAAATCAAATTTTCATATGGTCATTTAATTTAGATTGCCTTATTAAAAAGGAAAATCTTATTATTCATAGTACTAAGAAAGACAAAATATAATAAAAAAAAATCATAACTTATTAAATGAATATAAAGAAGTAGTGGGTGGTTCAATAATTCAAAGATCTTTTCTTAGAATAATATAATTATAATATTAAAAGAGTATTTGACCTGAATTAAAACGGTAAGGGTCGGCTTAAGTACATATGTTATGTATGTATAGTGATGGAAAAAAAAAGAAAATGCCAGGGTTGCTCTGTTGGCGAGCAATAGCAATGCGCCTTCTCAGCCGGTTGATTGCCCGATAACAGCGCCACCCTGGCGAATACTTTTTTTTCCGGCATTATACATAGATTGTCCTTCCCCCTACTAATTTGAGCTTGTATTTTGTATGTAAAACATAATTTTATAATAAAAATTTATTTAATCAATATCTATTAAAAGAAATAAAAATTAATTATTTTTCAGTGGTGGATTTAATCATTATAACTTTTTGTATAGCTATAATAACCTTAGTTTTAAATAAATTAGAACAGAAAAAACAACTTTTATTTTTTGATCACACAATAGGCATATTAAACCAACTTATAAGAAATAAATCTAAATTTAATATTTACAAAGAATATTCTCTCTCTCTTCCCCTATATATTATAAAATAATAGAGTAGTACTATAAAAAAAAAACTTTCACCTCGGAAATTAAGGTAATTCAGGTACTTACATTGTGACTCAATCAGCTTTTTTGTCTTGGACCTTAAATAGTCTTAAACGGGAACTGGAAATTAGATGAGCATAGAAAGGTGGGGGCTGAACCACAGGATACCTTGAATGGTTAAAGGAATTCACAAACCACGATTATTTATGTTGGTCCAAAAACATTGAAAAATGCAAATTCAAAAATTCATTATAGCTAAATTTAGAAAGATATGGAAAATTCAAAAGTTGGAAAACCTTTTCTTATTAATTGGATTTGAAGATTTTTAACTAAATTGTCCTAAAGTTGCTTTATTATTGGATTTGAACTACTTTATATAATAGTTACAATTGACATTTTCTTTTTATTATCAAACAGAGTAAAATATATAAAAGGAAAATGTATGAATAATTAAAATTAAATTATATATTTTTATGTTTCGATCATTTAATATTTGAATGACTTAAATAAAAATTTTATTTTAAATACAAATTTATGTAGAATAATAAATAATTATATGAATAAACTTAAATTTAGCTTATAAATTATACTTGAAATATGAAATCTTGTTCAAATCAACGTTTTTATAATATAATACATTAATATGAATAGAATATTAGTAAAAACAACATCCACTTTCTCAACAATTTTATAATAAAATCTATTCCAAGTTTTAAATTAACGATATATTACGATATCTATGATACATTTGCAACAACAACAACAAATAACAAAAGAGACTAAATAGGATTTAATTTTATATAAAAAAATATATATTTTAAGGTAATTGGATAAAATAGAAAAATATATACTCGTAAGTAAATAGTCATAAATATTATTACATTCAACTAATCATCTGTTGTATTATATTATTATATCATATTATATCTTATCTTATTACACTAGCAAACATTGTATATATATATATATTGTAATATATAAGTATGAAAATGCCTTTTTTTTATGCTTATATATTGGAAATATTTGGATATAGAATTTTGGAAAGTTATTTGTGTGAACACATGGCAACGTGTATAAAGGATAGCTTTCTGAAATTTATTGTTTTAAAGGGACACCCTGGGAAAGGCCCAGAGATCCTTTTCGTTACCCCAAGATGGAGAGAGGGGTGGACAATTTTGCCAAGTGGCATAGGAGGGGAGAATGACCATTTACAGGTTTAGACATTTTTTGGTCATTCTTGGATGGAGAGCCAGGGAAGAGACTTCATCTGACGAAGTAAGAACAAAATACAAGGATCATCCACAGTGTGCGAGGAAGCTGCCTGCCCTGATATGACGACATGATACCTTAAGGAAAATATCCAAGAATCATCTTACTAGTCCCAGTGTTCCCGGAACAGTGATAATTAATTTGAATAACACAGCTAAGTAGTCGACTATTATCTATATAAATAATTGCAATTATTCGATGAACTCAATTCTATTAAATTTATACTCCTATTAATTTGTACGGTACCATTAAAATAATTCCATTTCTAATTAATTTCTTATTATCAATTGTATCCAATAATTTAGTCTATTCTTAGTAAATAAATAAATTTCAGTTGTAATTTTATATATAAGCATTTTTTCATATTGAACCTATTCAATTTTATATTTTCCCTAATCAACCTACGCGGATTCAATAACCCCTTGTTTGATTCATAATTCAATCCAGAGTGCTACCAATTAATTAAACTAATTATTTTTAAACCCAATATTTTCTCATAAAATACCTTACCCTCTTTCCTCTTATATACGACAATATATATATATATATATATATTTGTATATTTTTGAGATATTAAACTGCTCTAAGGATTTTTTTGAAGTTCACACCATCGATCTGTAATGCTTTCAGCCTCGAGAAAAATAAACTTTATTAGTATTTTCTTAATTTAATATATTAAATTTATATGACGTCATCAATTACGTCATCCATATTGAAATTTTCCTCTTGCCATTCTTTTAAAATTGATATTGTATTAATATTTTTTTATATTTAAAATATTTTAAAAATTTTTATTTAATTTCAAAATAAAATTAAAAATATGTATTTTAATAATATTTTAGAATCAAATTACGATATATATTTATCATTTCCCCACTTTGAAAAATATAAAACTGAAGGATACTAATTATAATAATATATATAATATAGGGTCAAATATTTTACCAAGTAAATTTGAATATATTTTTCATTTTGAAATAAAAATCAAGTTATTTTAATTAATTTCTACCATTTTAGTAAACAAATTTTTGATGGGTCATTTTTAGAAAACCCATTTAACAATTGTAATAAATAATTTAAAAATTGTATAAATGTGTTAAAGGGTCGAGCGATAGCTCTGTGTTCCAGGTACTTATTCTTATTCGTTATATTCTCATTAATAAATAATAATTGTTAATATTTAAAAACTACAAATTTAAATTACTCTTTGAAAATAATCTTTACTTATTTTATTTAAATAAATAAAGAACGTCTTTGACCTTCCAGAAAATGTAAAATTTGACATTTGATTATACTCAAGTATAGTCAAAACTATGCTTTTAACTCTCAAGGGATTTATTTTAGATAAAAGAGAAAATTGAAAGTTATTGGTCACTAAAATGTTTTAAAAATAATATTAATAATATATATAATCGTTAGTTTGTTTGTATTTATTTATCATTGATCATTACAATATTTTATTTTGATTATTTTGATATATAATGGTGTATATATCTATAAAGGTAACATTTCCTGTTTGTTATTTTCTTTTTCTTTTTATGTAATTGGAAAGAGAAGGTCTGTTTACTCAAAACAGATGATTAAATGAAAAATATTTAATTTAACGACCCATTTTTCTTTTATTATTATTATTATTATTATTATTATTTTATTTAAGAAAATAGAGATAATCTCAATTGAAGGTTGTGTGCTTTTAGGTACTAATAAAATAATAATAATATATATTATATTATATTATATTATTGAAAAATGAAGTGTTATAACCCATTTGAGATAGGGTAGGAAAGAAGGAAACAACAAAATAAATGTAAAAGACGGTAGTGTGGTGGGAAAAAGATTAAGGGAGGAGGAGGAGGAGTGGGGGGGGGGGAAAGAATGAATAAAAAATAAAATAAAATAAAATAAAATGGTTAATGTGTTAAGAGAACAACGAATTCTAATTATATCGTGTGTTCAATTCGTTTTGAACAACAAAAACAAGAGTTTTGTTGTTTGAGTATGAGCCGTTGCTCTGAATGTTTATTTGCGTGTAAAGAGTGAGGAGGGAGAGAGAGAGAGAGAAAATAAGCGACCCACCCACCCACCCATATATATATATATATATATAATATACCTACACTTCGTGTATATCCTCAATAACTCCAAGGTATTTTATTTTAAATTTTCCACCAACACCACACCACATCCCTCTTTACTTTCCCCTTTACCTCCTAACCCCTGATAGAGATAATGAATTGTTAATTCATTGGTTCCACTTTCCCCTTCCTCCATTTCCTCCACCCCCTCCTCCTCCAATCTCTAAACAACCACTTGGTTTCTCTCTCTCTCTCTCTCTCTCACACACACACACACACACACACACACATTTACACTTTACTCACTTTTGGTCTGATTAAACTTTACAAATTAGCTAAAATGATTTAATAATATATAAATATATATATATAATATCTCTTTCTTAAATACTTTACTAAATATCATAGATAAAGATAAGAAACAAAAATTATACTTAAACATTTATAATCTTCTGAATGAAATACAATATTCTATGAAAAGTATTGAAACCCGCTACATCTTATTACATATATTAATTAAAATGTTGTTTGCTAGACTAATTTGAAATATTTTTGTCAACCCGGGAATAAAAACAGAGAGTATAATACACACACATTGTGTGGTTGGTAGTCAGCTAATCTGAAATAAAAGAATAATATTTCACTAATAATAACCATTGATTTTATTTTTGTTTTTATTGTATTATTATTATTATTATTATTATTATTATTTTTATTTTCAATGTTGTTAGATATGTAAAAGCTCTGAATAGAGGGCTATGATTTGAAAATAAATGCTTTATTTGTATGTACGAGGGTGGGCTGAAAAGTTTCTGGACTGACCAAGAAATACGATGTTTTTAAATTTTTTTTTTGCTATATTTTTCAACATAATCTCCATTAACACTGATACATTTCTCATAATTAAATTTAATTTAAGTCTCATCAAAAGTTATATACCGACGCAAAAATTCGTTTGGATTACGCCTATAGCGCCAAATTGTCGGTAGAAATGGTTTTTCGAAGCAGTTTTTGGTGTAACGTTAGCAAACGCGGCACCCACGTTGCACACAGCTTCCCATATTCAAATGATTATGCAAAATATTTCGCACACGTTCAGCTGACATCGTACAGGTCTCAGTTATCTTGAATGTTGAAAAATAAAACAAACAAAAAATTTAAAAACATTGTTTTTCTTGGTCAGGCCGGAAACTTTTCACCCCAAACTCTTATGTACATATTATAGAATAGGAGTAGACCATCAAATGAGAGACAGAAAAGTGACATAGTTTAGTTAGGAATAGGATGATAGAGACTATACGACTATAGTCATGTTTTTTTTTTTGGCATCACAACTCAGCTCATACGTGCTTACTCAATTAGAATAGAATAAGTAAGTAATATAGAAATTGACATCAATCAACCTTTGGACTTAAAATTCAATATCACAAACCTGACCCTGTCCCAACATCTGGTAAGTGCTCACTTCCTCCTCTCACCTATCCCTCTTAACTTAAATTAATATAAATAAGCTGTCGTTGAGACGGACAGTAGAGTAGAGAAGTTTAGAGGAAATTATATTTTCAAAACCGTTTTTCTAGATTTTTATTTGTATCCTGTAAGCTAGAAGAAAAAAAATATATTTAAAAAAAACAACCTCTGACTTTGTATGCCCTACGCACCGACAACGCGTATCAAGTAGATTATTATATATTAATGAGGTGTCCTATGTTCAGTAGAACGGATCTTATCAACCTTTACCTTGATTTTCTTGATCGGAGGCGCTACTTTTTATCACTGTTGATCCCGGAGGCTGGGTTGACTCCCTCCCTTAGATCCCAGCTAGAAAAATTCCCTTGCCAGGCCTGAGACTTGAACCCGGGACCACGAGAATGTGAACCAGCTACGCTACCTCCCACCCTGTAGCGCCTTCTAAATATATTTTATCTAATATTATTAGAACTTTTAAATTGATATTGAAATAGAAAAATTTATATTTAAATGTATGGATTTCCTAAGGAATTTTAAAAATGAATATTAAATTACTAAAAATAATATTAACTTGTAATATACACAGAACATCCAAACGAGTGCTACAATAAATAAACACATAGGATGAGAAATTTTTGTTATTTTTGTTTCTTTCACAACGAACAAAATAGCCAGTGAAAAATTAATTTGATTATTATTTTGCTTATTGTTTTTTTTTTAATTTTTTTTTATAGAATAACAAAAACAAAAAATAAGGATCAATTTATAATTTGTATATACAATTATTAAACAAATTCACAATATAAAGTAAAAGTCAAATAAAAAAAAACATTTTCTGGAATCCTTATTAAACTCTATGTTAATTTAATTTAATTTTTGTTTAAGTATATAACTTTTAAATTTTAAAAAAAAACATTGCTTAACTTATGGAAAAAATAAACAAAAGAAATATCAAACTTGTGACTATTTATTAATACAATACAAGATAATATTTTAAAAGTATTTCTAAAAAAAAAACGCTAAATGTAACTAGTTTAGTAACAAGAGCATATAACTGAATGTATAGGTATACTAACATACAAAGGAGCGACACTCAGCAGCAATTCAAAGGAATTAAAGCCCAAATACATATCCGACTCTGATTTTGCATTTCAATAGAACCAAATTATGTATTACTTGATTCATTTTATATTAACATTGATTTGATGAGATTTGCGAAACTTTAGTAATTCATTTTTTTAATAAAAAACAAATACTTAAATGTAATTATACTTGGAACTCATTTGCAGTGACAAAGTGATAAATAAAGCATCATTAATATTATTTAAAAATTTGTTTCAATTAAAAACATAAACATTAAATTATTTTAGTAAAAAAATTTTAATTTATCACATTTAAATTAAATTGAATTATTTATAAAAAAAATATGTGTTATGAATAATACATAAATTAATAAAAGATATGTATTATTAACACGAATATTTAAGTAATTGACCACCTCAGGTCAATTTCTAAAAAAAAAGTGAAATATGTTTAAAAAATGGACCACCCCCTTGATAATTGTTAATGTTCACATTAAGAAAATATTTCAAATTGATTAATATAATTTGTAGTATCAACTATTGAATTGCACTTTTGTGGTTTTTGAAATTATTATTAAATAAAACACAAAATCTGTTGAAAATAAAGTGAAGCATATCCTTAACGTTTTGCATAAGAAACTAAACTTAAAATGCAATAACTAAGCTTTCCTCGCGGGTTTTAAAAATTCACAATTCTATTATCAATCCTCGAGGGATTTGGTCTCTTTTTCATTGTTAAGTAATCCGGAAGAGGCTCTTCTTAATAAAGATATTTATCGATATCTCGAGTTTAATTTGAAATTAAATTTATTTATTTTGATAAAAAATCTATCAAATGGTCAATTACTGGCACAGTGGTCTACCACTGGTACGTTTACTTTCTATACCAATTCAAAACACTCGAAAGTTGATATTGCCATCAAGATAGCAAAAACTTTTCCAACATTTATTTACATTTAAATTAAGAATTCCATCTACTTTTTGATCACAATACATACAAATGATATTCAATTAAAATCTTAACTTGTTTTATAATATGGAATTACTTACTTAACATATAAAAAGAGTGAAATTATATTTTTATAATTAAAAGCTTAAAAATTAATTTACTTAACCTCTGGTATGTATTATATTTAATTTTTAATTAAAATTATAAACTGCGTTTTCTTATTAAATATCCTTTTAATATTTATTGACATCTTAACAACATCAGGTAATAAATACATAATATTATGGATTTTTTGTTAAAAATAAAAAAAAGACAAAACAAAAAAAAAATTCTCTATAATTTTACTATGAATAAATAAATAATATTTTAATTTATTTAATGAAAAATAATTGTTACATATTTTTATTGGAATTTCAATGTCAATGATATTTACTTTGATAGTAATAGACATTGAAAAGATTATTTACATAGTTAAGTAATATCTAACGAGAGTGGATTTTCGAAAGAGAGAGAGAGAGAGAGAGAGAAAGAGAGGGAAAGTCTCACTCACAATCAGTGACATTTTCAATTCCACTAGAATTTCTCTGCATCATGTCCATTGAATTTGATTGGAGTGGTTTGAAGTTGGATTGGCATTCCTAAATGTAAGGTGTTATATCATTTCAACTATCTAAATATGTTATATTCAGAGCAATTTTACCCTCTTGGACCACTTGAAGTCAAAAAAAAAAAAAAAATATAAAATATTCAACTTCTTATTTATATCTAATATTAAAATCAATGAGAAAAGTTTGAAATATTCTTCATAAAAATTTTGTATTGATTAATTATTATAATTTGTGACTTTCACCGCTACATTAATTTCATCTCTACACTTTTGTATTAAAAAAAAACATTTTTTACTATCTCGCCAGAGAAAGTATTGCGATCACGAAAATTTTCGATGTCCAGATTTTGATGTTTTTATACGTTTTGAAGGTTTCTGAATCATTTTCACTAAGGTTGAGAAAAAGGTTTGTGTCTCTTTGTGTATGTGTATATATATATATGTGTGTGTGTGTGTGTATGTGTGTATGTATGAAGACAACTGACTAAAATATTCTTAAATCCTGAGTACCAGTTATATAGTAGTACATTTTTATGTTAAAATACATTGAGAGTCGTAATGACTTACATTCTAACAAAATAAATAAATAAATAAATAAAAACGTAAAAGAGTAATTTTGGTAAATATCAAGTGATTAACTAAAAAAATATATTAAGGAACTTTTAAATAAATAAATAAATAAATAAAATTGTAGGTGTATGTAGACAAGATTACGCAAAAACGGATTGATGTAGAATAATGAAACATGGCATACGGGCATTATTCAAAATTCGTAGTTTTCTATCAACTTTTGAGAAATGTAGCAAAATAAAGATATATGTTTGATAGTTTTTCACATGATTAAAAATTGTATAAAACTGCTATATATAGAATTTCAGCTTGATTGAATCGCTGAAAGTACCGGAATTAATTTCTTAACACGCCCCAGCACGTGTACGTGGTGCTATCAACAACGAGCCAAACATGCGCTGGTTTAATAAATATTATCTATTACTTTTAATTTATAATTAATTACATTTAATTTAAATATAACATATTATGTTATTTAATCCATTTCAAATTGCGAGATAGTCGAGACACTCCAGATTATTTTTTTAAAAATTTAAACTATTAAAATTCTAAATTATGAATATATCATTTATTTGTATAATACAATAAACAAATTATAAACAAAACAAAAAAAATTTATTTAGTTCATTAAAAAAAAAAAATAATAATAATAATATCAACTAAAATCTTACTATGAGTTCTTATATGTTATTTATATTAAAATTTTAATTTTTTAATTTAACTACATATATAAAACTTTTGTACCAAAATAAGTGGGATGATTAACATTAAAATGTCTACTTAGTTTTAATAAATAGAAACTAAACTAAACATTTTATTCGTTCTTTTATTGATAAAATTTTGCTTTCATTCATTTAAGAATAAATCTTTGAATATTTAAAATCTATCAAATATTTAGAAGTTTGAAAGTAGGTAGTAGAAATGATGTATAAATGAATTCCAAAAGATCATTTTGTTTTAGATATATATATATTTAATAATTAATAATTTGTTATTTATTGATAATGTTAATTTATTTTGCCTTTTTTTTGATTTTGAAAATAAGAATAGATCAATTATTATCTAAAAATTGTTTTTCTGGATACAGTACAGCAAGTAATGCACACCTGACAATTTAATAATATTTATCTTGTAAACTAGAAGCGACCGCCACATACTGCTTAAGGAAAGTTTGTTTGGAATCAAAAAAGGAATTCACTAGTAAAGTTTTATCCAAATCCATGATATAAATTGGTTAAACTGAACAATTACTTAGGATTGATGTGTACAGCTTAAATGGCAAACGGATTTTGATAAAATTGTGTATATTTACATAATGCATCAGTATGCGGAATTGATCAACTTTGGGTGTATATCCGGAAACCGGAAGTGGTAGTATTACCGATCGACGATAGGAAGGGAAGGGTTATAAGGGTGTTTTTACACCAAATTTCACATGAAGAGATTTTTTACATATCTCCACGAATCATGCAGTTTGTATTGGTTTTATCCTCGAGAAAAATCATTTTCATTAGTTTTTTCTTAATTTAAAATTATATGACGTCACCCAGTCCTTCATGACGTCACAGCCAGCGCCTCCTTATATATTATAAATAAATCTAAATTAAAAATATGTATGTAATATCTGTTTTTTATTGCATTAATAGATGCATTAAAATTATTAGAAATTGTTTCTGTAGCTGGAAATATTAATTTATTTCAAATCGTCGGTTGGTTCTGTGCCTGGCCACAGGTCAACTTATTTTTAAATTTTGTTTTTTACTGTTACAATTGGTTGGTCAATAAATGCTGTTTTTATTTTAAGCTGTTTCGATAGCGTTTATAAATTTTATCTTTTAGTTCTTGATATATAATGACGGTGTTTTCCATTCAACTTTCTATGGACTATGAATAAATGTTGAATTTCACTTTTATTTGATATTTCTAGAGTATTAGTATAAAATATCAATAGCAGTGTATTTTAAACATTTAGATAGAAATAAAAATTAGTATGTATGACCAAAAATATTAAAAAGCCAGTATTTCTGCTAAAGAGCACATTTATCCAAATCCGTCTTTTCTGCTATCAGACGTTGTAATAATATTTTTCAAAACGATTTTAGAGACAATTTCGGTTTTTAATTCATATAAAAATTTCAATTCATAATTTGTATCAATATTTGTTTTTAATGAATATGACACATTGGACAGGAGTCTCTCATATGTATTTATGATTATTAATCAGTTATGATCAACTTTTTTTATTTTATTTATTTGAACACTAATGTAATCATTAGGTTAGGTTAAAAAAGTATAAACTGGAAGGGATGGTCTTCAACTATATACGAATGTGGGGTGAAAAGTTTGTGGCCTGACGAAGAAAAACGATGTTTTTAAATTTTTTGGTTGCTCTAATTTTCAACATTCAAGATAGCTGAGACCTGTACGATGTCAGCTGAACGTGTGCGAAATATTTTACACAAGCCTTTGAATATGGAAAGGTGTGTGCAACGCGGGTGCCGCGTTTGCTAACGTTAGACCAAAAACTGATTCGAAAAACCAATTCTAGGGACAATTTGGCGCTGTAGGAGTAATCCAAACGAATTTTTGCGTCGATTCATAACTTTTGATGAGACATAATTAAATTAAATTAAATAATTAATTAGAACACATTTATGAGAAATGTATTAGTGTATATACCCTTCGATTGGGGGTATAAATTTGGCTTTAAATATTAACAAAAATTTACGTTTTTTGTATGAAATTAATGAAAGAAATTATGATATCGATGAAATATGAATAAAATCGAATAAAGGATCAAAAATGGAAGAAAATGATATATAAAAAATAAATTTTACATTTGTATTTAAAAAAGTAGCATTTTACCGTCAATTATATGAAAGGTTGGCGGACGATGACCCTTCGATTGGGGGTATAAATTTGGCTCAGCGGTCGGACATGAAAAATTAACAAAAATTTACGTTTTTTCTATGAAATAGATGAAAAAAATTTATGGTATCGATGAAATATGAATAAAATCGAATAATTGATCAAAAATGGAAGAAAATGATATATAAAAAATAAATTTTACATAAGTATTTAAAAAAATAGCATTTTTCCTAAATAATTTATCAATATTAACGTTTTTTCTATGAAATTAATGAAAAAAATTATGATATGTATAAAAAATGAATTAATTCCTGTTTAGGACCAGAAATGGAAGAAAATGATATATAGTAAATAAATTTTACATTAGTATTTATAAAAAATAGCATTCTTCCTAAATAATTTATCAATATTAACGTTTTTTCTATGAAATTAATGAAAAAAATTATGATATGTATAAAAAATAAATTAATTCGTGTTTAGGACCAGAAATGGAAGAAAATGATATAAGGTAAATAAATTTTAGATTAGTATTTAAAAAAGTAGCATTTTACCTAAATAATTTATCAATATTCACGTTTTTTCTATAAAATTAATGAATAAAATTATGATATGTATAAAATATGAATTAATTCGTGTTTAGGAGCAGAAATGGAAGAAAATGATATATAAAAAATAAATTTTACATTAGTATTTAAAAAAATAGCATTTTTCCTAAATAATTTATCAATATTAACGTTTTTTCTATGAAATCAATGAAAAAAATTATGATATGTATAAAATGTGAATTAAATCGGCTTTAGGACCAGAAATGGAAGAAAATTATATTTAAAAATTAAATTTTACATTTCTATTTAAAAAAGTAGCATTTTGCCTGAAATAATATGACAAATTCATGTTTTTTCTATGAAATTAATGAAAAAAATTATGATTTGTATAAAAAATGAATTAATTCGTGTTTAGGACCAGAAATGAAAGAAAATGATATATAGTAAATAAATTTTAATTAGTATTTAAAAAAATAGCATTTTTCCTAAATAATTTATCAATATTCACGTTTATTCTATGATATTAGTGAATAAAAGTATGATATGTAGAAAATATGAATTAATTCGTGTTTAGGAGTAGAAATGGAAGAAAATGATATATAAAAAATAAAGTTTACATTAGTATTTAAAAAAATAGCATTTTTCCTAAATAATTTATCAATATTCACGATTTTTCTATGAAATTAATGAATAAAATTATGATATGTATAAAATATGAATTAATTCGTGTTTAGGACCAGAAATGGAAGAAAATGATATATAGTAAATAAATTTTACATTAGTATTTAAAAAAATAGCATTTTTACTAAATAATTTATCAATATTAACGGTTTTTCTATGAAATTAATGAATAAAATTATGATATCGATGAAATATGAATTAATTCGTGTTTAGGACCAGAAATGGAACAAAATGATATATAGTAAATAAATTTTACATTAGTATTTAAAAAAATAGCATTTTTCCTAAATAATTTATCAATATTAACGTTTATTCTATGAAATTAATGAAAAAAATTATGATATCGATGAAATATGAATAAAATCGATTAAGTGATCAAAAATGGAAGAAAATGATATATAAAAAATAAATTTTACATTAGTATTTAAAAAAATAGCATTTTTCCTAAAAAATTTATCAATATTCACGTTTTTTCTATGAAATTAATGAAAAAAATTATGATATCGATGAAATATGAATAAAATCGATTAAGTGATCAAAAATGGAAGAAAATGATATATAAAAAATAAATTTTACATTAGTATTTAAAAAAATAGCATTTTTCCTAAATTATTTATCAATATTAACGTTTTTTCTATGAAATTAATGAAAAAAATTATGATTTGTATAAAAAATGAATTAATTCGTGTTTAGGACCAGAAATGAAAGAAAATGATATATAGTAAATAAATTTTACATTAGTATTTAAAAAAATAGCATTTTTCCTAAATAGTTTATCAATATTCACGTTTTTTCTATGAAATTAGTGAATAAAATTATGATATGTAGAAAATATGAATTAATTCGTGTTTAGGAGCAGAAATGGAAGAAAATGATATATAAAAAATAAAGTTTACATTAGTATTTATAAAAATAGCATTTTTCCTAAATAATTTATCAATATTCACGATTTTTCTATGAAATTAATGAATAAAATTATGATATGTATAAAATATGAATTAATTCGTGTTTAGGACCAGAAATGGAAGAAAATGATATATAGTAAATAAATTTTACATTAGTATTTAAAAAAATAGCATTTTTACTAAATAATTTATCAATATTAACGGTTTTTCTATGAAATTAAAGAAAAAAATTATGATATGTATAAAATATGAATTAATTCGTGTTTAGGACCAGAAATGGAAGAAAATGATATATAGTAAATAAATTTTACATTAGTATTTAAAAAAATAGCATTTTTACCTAATAATTTATCAATATTAACGGTTTTTCTATGAAATTAATGAAAAAAATTATGATATGTATAAAAAATGAATTAATTCGTGTTTAGGACAAGAAATGGAAGAAAATGATATATAAAAAATAAATTTTACATTAGTATTTATAAAAATAGCATTTTTCCTAAATAATTTATCAATATTCACGATTTTTCTATGAAATTAATGAATAAAATTATGATATGTATAAAATATGAATTAATTCGTGTTTAGGACCAGAAATGGAAGAAAATGATATATAATAAATAAATTTTACATTAGTATTTAAAAAAATAGCATTTTTAGTAAATAATTTATCAATATTAACGGTTTTTCTATGAAATTAAAGAAAAAAATTATGATATGTATAAAATATGAATTAATTCGTGTTTAGGACCAAAAATGGAAGAAAATGATATATAGTAAATAAATTTTACATTAGTATTTAAAAAAATAGCATTTTTACCTAATAATTTATCAATATTAACGGTTTTTCTATGAAATTAATGAAAAAAATTATGATATGTATAAAAAAATAAATTAATTCGTGTTTAGGACCAGAAATGGAAGAAAATGATATATAAAAAATAAATTTTACATTAGTATTTAAAAAAATAGCATTTTTCCTAAATAATTTATCAATATTAACGTTTTTTCTATGAAATTAATGAAAAAAATTATGATATGTATAAAAAATGAATTAATTCGTGTTTAGGACCAGAAATGGAAGAAAATGATATAAGGTAAATAAATTTTAGATTAGTATTTAAAAAAATAGCATTTTACCTAAATAATTTATCAATATTCACGTTTTTTCTATAAAATTAATGAATAAAATTATGATATGTATAAAATGTTAATTAAATCGACTTTAGGACCAGAAATGGAAGAAAATTATATATAGAAATTAAATTTTACATTTCTATTTAATAAAGTAGCATTTTGCCTGAAAAAATATGACAAATTCATGTTTTTTCTATGAAATTAATGAAAAAAATTAGGATTTGTATAAAATTTGAATTAAATAGACTTTCGGACCAGAAATGGAAGAAAATGATATATAAAAAATAGATTTTACATTTCTATTTAAAAAAGTAGCATTTTTCCTAAATAATTTATCAATATTCACGTTTTTTCTATGAAATTAATGAAAAAAATTATAATATCGATGAAATATGAATAAAATCGATTAATTGATCAAAAATGGAAGAAAATGATATATAAAAAATAAATTTTACATTAGTATTTAAAAAAATAGCATTTTTTCTAAATAATTTATCAATATTCACGTTTTTTCTATGAAATTAATGAATAAAATTATGATATGTATAAAAAATGAATTAATTCGTGTTTAGGACCAGAAATGGAAGAAAATGATATATAATAAATAAATTTTACATTTGTATTTAAAAAAATAGCATTTTTCCTAAATAATTTATCAATATTAACGTTTTTTCTATGAAATCAATGAAAAAAATTATGATATGTATAAAATGTGAATTAAATCGGCTTTAGGACCAGAAATGGAAGAAAATTATATTTAAAAATTAAATTTTACATTTCTATTTAAAAAAGTAGCATTTTGCCTGAAATAATATGACAAATTCATGTTTTTTCTATGAAATTAATGAAAAAAATTATGATTTGTATAAAAAATGAATTAATTCGTGTTTAGGACCAGAAATGAAAGAAAATGATATATAGTAAATAAATTTTAATTAGTATTTAAAAAAATAGCATTTTTCCTAAATAATTTATCAATATTCACGTTTATTCTATGATATTAGTGAATAAAAGTATGATATGTAGAAAATATGAATTAATTCGTGTTTAGGAGTAGAAATGGAAGAAAATGATATATAAAAAATAAAGTTTACATTAGTATTTAAAAAAATAGCATTTTTCCTAAATAATTTATCAATATTCACGATTTTTCTATGAAATTAATGAATAAAATTATGATATGTATAAAATATGAATTAATTCGTGTTTAGGACCAGAAATGGAAGAAAATGATATATAGTAAATAAATTTTACATTAGTATTTAAAAAAATAGCATTTTTACTAAATAATTTATCAATATTAACGGTTTTTCTATTAAATTAATGAATAAAATTATGATATCGATGAAATATGAATAAAATCGATTAAGTGATCAAAAATGGAAGAAAATGATATATAAAAAATAAATTTTACATTAGTATTTAAAAAAATAGCATTTTTCCTAAATTATTTATCAATATTAACGTTTTTTCTATGAAATTAATGAAAAAAATTATGATTTGTATAAAAAATGAATTAATTCGTGTTTAGGACCAGAAATGAAAGAAAATGATATATAGTAAATAAATTTTACATTAGTATTTAAAAAAATAGCATTTTTCCTAAATAGTTTATCAATATTCACGTTTTTTCTATGAAATTAGTGAATAAAATTATGATATGTAGAAAATATGAATTAATTCGTGTTTAGGAGCAGAAATGGAAGAAAATGATATATAAAAAATAAAGTTTACATTAGTTTTTATAAAAATAGCATTTTTCCTAAATAATTTATCAATATTCACGATTTTTCTATGAAATTAATGAATAAAATTATGATATGTATAAAATATGAATTAATTCGTGTTTAGGACCAGAAATGGAAGAAAATGATATATAGTAAATAAATTTTACATTAGTATTTAAAAAAATAGCATTTTTACCTAATAATTTATCAATATTAACGGTTTTTCTATGAAATTAATGAAAAAAATTATGATATGTATAAAAAATGAATTAATTCGTGTTTAGGACAAGAAATGGAAGAAAATGATATATAAAAAATAAATTTTACATTAGTATTTATAAAAATAGCATTTTTCCTAAATAATTTATCAATATTCACGATTTTTCTATGAAATTAATGAATAAAATTATGATATGTATAAAATATGAATTAATTCGTGTTTAGGACCAGAAATGGAAGAAAATGATATATAATAAATAAATTTTACATTAGTATTTAAAAAAATAGCATTTTTACTAAATAATTTATCAATATTAACGGTTTTTCTATGAAATTAAAGAAAAAAATTATGATATGTATAAAATATGAATTAATTCGTGTTTAGGACCAAAAATGGAAGAAAATGATATATAGTAAATAAATTTTACATTAGTATTTAAAAAAATAGCATTTTTACCTAATAATTTATCAATATTAACGGTTTTTCTATGAAATTAATGAAAAAAATTATGATATGTATAAAAAATAAATTAATTCGTGTTTAGGACCAGAAATGGAAGAAAATGATATATAAAAAATAAATTTTACATTAGTATTTAAAAAAATAGCATTTTTCCTAAATAATTTATCAATATTAACGTTTTTTCTATGAAATTAATGAAAAAAATTATGATATGTATAAAAAATGAATTAATTCGTGTTTAGGACCAGAAATGGAAGAAAATGATATAAGGTAAATAAATTTTAGATTAGTATTTAAAAAAATAGCATTTTACCTAAATAATTTATCAATATTCACGTTTTTTCTATAAAATTAATGAATAAAATTATGATATGTATAAAATGTTAATTAAATCGACTTTAGGACCAGAAATGGAAGAAAATTATATATAGAAATTAAATTTTACATTTCTATTTAATAAAGTAGCATTTTGCCTGAAAAAATATGACAAATTCATGTTTTTTCTATGAAATTAATGAAAAAAATAAGGATTTGTATAAAATTTGAATTAAATAGACTTTCGGACCAGAAATGGAAGAAAATGATATATAAAAAATAGATTTTACATTTCTATTTAAAAAAGTAGCATTTTTCCTAAATAATTTATCAATATTCACGTTTTTTCTATGAAATTAATGAAAAAAATTATAATATCGATGAAATATGAATAAAATCGATTAATTGATCAAAAATGGAAGAAAATGATATATAAAAAATAAATTTTACATTAGTATTTAAAAAAATAGCATTTTTTCTAAATAATTTATCAATATTCACGTTTTTTCTATGAAATTAATGAATAAAATTATGATATGTATAAAAAATGAATTAATTCGTGTTTAGGACCAGAAATGGAAGAAAATGATATATAATAAATAAATTTTACATTTGTATTTAAAAAAATAGCATTTTTCCTAAATAATTTATCAATATTAACGTTTTTTCTATGAAATTAATGAAAAAAATTATGATATGTATAAAATATGTATTAATTCGTGTTTAGGAGCAGAAATGGAACAAAATAATATATAAAAAATAAATTTTACATTAGTATTTAAAAAAATAGCATTTTTCCTAAATAATTTATCAATATTAACGTTTTTTCTATGAAATTAATCAAAAAAATTATGATATTGATGAAATATGAATAAAATCGATTAATTGATCAAAAATGGAAGAAAATAATATATAGTAAATAAATTTTACATTAGTATTTAAAACAATAGCATTTTTCCTAAATAATTTATCAATATTAACGTTTTTTCTATGAAATTAATGAAAAAAATTATGATATGTATAAAATATGAATTAATTCGTGTTTAGGACCAGAAATGGAAGAAAATGATATATAGTAAATAAATTTTACATTAGTATTTAAAAAAATAGCATTTTTACTAAATAATTTATCAATATTAACGGTTTTTCTATGAAATTAAAGAAAAAAATTATGATATGTATAAAATATGAATTAATTCGTGTTTAGGACCAGAAATGGAAGAAAATGATATATAGTAAATAAATTTTTACATTAGTATTTAAAAAAATAGCATTTTTACCTAATAATTTATCAATATTAACGGTTTTTCTATGAAATTAATGAAAAAAATTATGATATGTATAAAAAATGAATTAATTCGTGTTTAGGACCAGAAATGGAAGAAAATGATATATAATAAATAAATTTTACATTAGTATTTAAAAAAATAGCATTTTTCCTAAATAATTTATCAATATTCACGTTTTTTTTATAAAATTAATGAATAAAATTATGATATGTATAAAATGTTAATTAAATCGACTTTAGGACCAGAAATGGAAGAAAATTATATATAGAAATTAAATTTTACATTTCTATTTAAAAAAGTAGCATTTTGCCTGAAAAAATATGATAAATTCATGTTTTTTCTATGAAATTAATGAAAAAAATTAGGATTTGTATAAAATTTGAATTAAATAGACTTTCGGACCAGAAATGGAAGAAAATGATATATAAAAAATAGATTTTACATTTCTATTTAAAAAAGTAGCATTTTGTCTGAAAAAAATATGACAAATTCAGGTTTTTTCTATGAAATCATTGAAAAAAATTATGATATCGATAAAATATAAATTAATTCGTGTTTAGGACCAGAAATTGAAAAAAATGATATATAATAAAAAAATTTTACATTAGTATTTAAAAAAATAGCATTTTTCCTAAATAATTTATCAATATTAACGTTTTTTCTATGAAATTAATGAAAAAAATTATGATATGTATAAAAAATGAATTAATTCGTGTTTACGAGCAGAAATGGAACAAAATAATATATAAAAAATAAATTTTACACTAGTATTTAAAAAAATAGCATTTTTCCTAAATAATTTATCAATATTAACGTTTTTTCTATGAAATTAATGAAAAAAATTATGATATCGATGAAATATGAATAAAATCGATTAATTGATCAAAAATGGAAGAAAATGATATATAAAAAATAAATTTTACATTAGTATTTAAAAAAATAGCATTTTTCCTAAAAAATTTATCAATATTCACGTTTTTTCTATGAAATTAATGAAAAAAATTATGATATCGATGAAATATGAATAAAATCGATTAAGTGATCAAAAATGGAAGAAAATGATATATAAAAAATAAATTTTACATTAGTATTTAAAAAAATAGCATTTTTCCTAAATTATTTATCAATATTAACGTTTTTTCTATGAAATTAATGAAAAAAATTATGATATGTATAAAAAATGAATTAATTCGTGTTTAGGACCAGAAATGGAAGAAAATGATATATAAAAAATAAATTTTACATTAGTATTTAAAACAATAGCATTTTTCCTAAATAATTTATCAATATTAACGTTTTTTCTATGAAATTAATGAAAAAAATTATGATATGTATAAAATATGTATTAATTCGTGTTTACGAGCAGAAATGGAACAAAATAATATATAAAAAATAAATTTTACATTAGTATTTAAAAAAATAGCATTTTTCCTAAATAATTTATCAATATTCACGTTTTTTCTATGAAATTAATGAATAAAATTATGATATGTATAAAAAATATGAATTAATTCGTGTTTAGGAGCAGAAATGGAAGAAAATGATATATAGTAAATAAATTTTACATTAGTATTTATAAAAATAGCATTTTTCCAAAATAATTTATCAATATTAACGTTTTTTCTATGAAATTAATGAAAAAAATTATGATATGTATAAAAAATGAATTAATTCGTGTTTAGGACCAGAAATGGAAGAAAATGATATAAGGTAAATAAATTTTAGATTAGTATTTAAAAAAAAGCGTTTTACCTAAATAATTTATCAATATTCACGTTTTTTCTATGAAATTAATGAAAAAAATTATGATATGTATAAAATATGTATTAATTCGTGTTTAGGAGCAGAAATGGAACAAAATAATATATAAAAAATAAATTTTACATTAGTATTTAAAAAAATAGCATTTTTCCTAAATAATTTATCAATATTAACGTTTTTTCTATGAAATTAATGAAAAAAATTATGATATTGATGAAATATGAATAAAATCGATTAATTGATCAAAAATGGAAGAAAATAATATATAGTAAATAAATTTTACATTAGTATTTAAAACAATAGCATTTTTCCTAAATAATTTATCAATATTAACGTTTTTCTATGAATTTAATGAAAAAAATTATGATATGTATAAAATATGAATTAATTCGTGTTTAGGACCAGAAATGGAAGAAAATGATATATAGTAAATAAATTTTACATTAGTATTTAAAAAAATAGCATTTTTACTAAATAATTTATCAATATTAACGGTTTTTCTATGAAATTAAAGAAAAAAATTATGATATGTATAAAATATGAATTAATTCGTGTTTAGGACCAGAAATGGAAGAAAATGATATATAGTAAATAAATTTTTACATTAGTATTTAAAAAAATAGCATTTTTACCTAATAATTTATCAATATTAACGGTTTTTCTATGAAATTAATGAAAAAAATTATGATATGTATAAAAATGAATTAATTCGTGTTTAGGACCAGAAATGGAAGAAAATGATATATAGTAAATAAATTTTTACATTAGTATTTAAAAAAATAGCATTTTTACCTAATAATTTATCAATATTAACGGTTTTTCTATGAAATTAATGAAAAAAATTATGATATGTATAAAAAATGAATTAATTCGTGTTTAGGACCAGAAATGGAAGAAAATGATATATAAAAAATAAATTTTAAATTAGTATTTAAAAAAATAGCATTTTACCTAAATAATTTATCAATATTCACGTTTTTTCTATAAAATTAATGAATAAAATTATGATATGTATAAAATGTTAATTAAATCGACTTTAGGACCAGAAATGGAAGAAAATTATATATAGAAATTAAATTTTACATTTCTATTTAAAAAAGTAGCATTTTGCCTGAAAAAATATGACAAATTCATGTTTTTTCTATGAAATTAATGAAAAAAATTAGGATTTGTATAAAATTTGAATTAAATAGACTTTCGGACCAGAAATGGAAGAAAATGATATATAAAAAATAGATTTTACATTTCTATTTAAAAAAGTAGCATTTTGTCTGAAAAAAATATGACAAATTCAGGTTTTTTCTATGAAATCATTGAAAAAAATTATGATATCGATAAAATATAAATTAATTCGTGTTTAGGACCAGAAATTGAAAAAAATGATATATAATAAAAAAATTTTACATTAGTATTTAAAAAAATAGCATTTTTCCTAAATAATTTATCAATATTAACGTTTTTTCTATGAAATTAATGAAAAAAATTATGATATGTATAAAAAATGAATTAATTCGTGTTTAGGACCAGAAATGGAAGAAAATGATATAAGGTAAATAAATTTTAGATTAGTATTTAAAAAAATAGCATTTTACCTAAATAATTTATCAATATTCACGTTTTTTCTATAAAATTAATGAATAAAATTATGATATGTATAAAATGTTAATTAAATCGACTTTAGGACCAGAAATGGAAGAAAATTATATATAGAAATTAAATTTTAAATTTCTATTTAATAAAGTAGCATTTTGCCTGAAAAAATATGACAAATTCATGTTTTTTCTATGAAATTAATGAAAAAAATTAGGATTTGTATAAAATTTGAATTAAATAGACTTTCGGACCAGAAATGGAAGAAAATGATATATAATAAATAAATTTTACATTTGTATTTAAAAAAATAGCATTTTTCCTAAATAATTTATCAATATTAACGTTTTTTCTATGAAATTAATGAAAAAAATTATGATATGTATAAAATATGTATTAATTCGTGTTTAGGAGCAGAAATGGAACAAAATAATATATAAAAAATAAATTTTACATTAGTATTTAAAAAAATAGCATTTTTCCTAAATAATTTATCAATATTAACGTTTTTTCTATGAAATTAATGAAAAAAATTATGATATTGATGAAATATGAATAAAATCGATTAATTGATCAAAAATGGAAGAAAATAATATATAGTAAATAAATTTTACATTAGTATTTAAAACAATAGCATTTTTCCTAAATAATTTATTAATATTAACGTTTTTCTATGAAATTAATGAAAAAAATTATGATATGTATAAAATATGAATTAATTCGTGTTTAGGACCAGAAATGGAAGAAAATGATATATAGTAAATAAATTTTACATTAGTATTTAAAAAAATAGCATTTTTACTAAATAATTTATCAATATTAACGGTTTTTCTATGAAATTAAAGAAAAAAATTATGATATGTATAAAATATGAATTAATTCGTGTTTAGGACCAGAAATGGAAGAAAATGATATATAGTAAATAAATTTTTACATAAGTATTTAAAAAAATAGCATTTTTACCTAATAATTTATCAATATTAACGGTTTTTCTATGAAATTAATGAAAAAAATTATGATATGTATAAAAAATGAATTAATTCGTGTTTAGGACCAGAAATGGAAGAAAATGATATATAAAAAATAAATTTTACATTAGTATTTAAAAAAATAGCATTTTACCTAAATAATTTATCAATATTAACGTTTTTTCTATGAAATTAATGAAAAAAATTATGATATGTATAAAAAATGAATTAATTCGTGTTTAGGACCAGAAATGGAAGAAAATGATATATAAAAAATAAATTTTAAATTAGTATTTAAAAAAATAGCATTTTACCTAAATAATTTATCAATATTCACGTTTTTTCTATAAAATTAATGAATAAAATTATGATATGTATAAAATGTTAATTAAATCGACTTTAGGACCAGAAATGGAAGAAAATTATATATAGAAATTAAATTTTACATTTCTATTTAAAAAGTAGCATTTTGCCTGAAAAAATATGACAAATTCATGTTTTTTCTATGAAATTAATGAAAAAAATTAGGATTTGTATAAAATTTGAATTAAATAGACTTTCGGACCAGAAATGGAAGAAAATGATATATAAAAAATAGATTTTACATTTCTATTTAAAAAAGTAGCATTTTGTCTGAAAAAAATATGACAAATTCAGGTTTTTTCTATGAAATCATTGAAAAAAATTATGATATCGATAAAATATAAATTAATTCGTGTTTAGGACCAGAAATTGAAAAAAATGATATATAATAAAAAAATTTTACATTAGTATTTAAAAAAATAGCATTTTTCCTAAATAATTTATCAATATTCACGTTTTTTCTATGAAATTAATGAAAAAAATTATGATATCGATGAAATATGAATAAAATCGATTAATTGATCAAAAATGGAAGAAAATGATATATAAAAAATAAATTTTACATTAGTATTTAAAAAAATAGCATTTTACCTAAATAATTTATCAATATTAACGTTTTTTCTATGAAATTAATGAAAAAAATTATGATATGTATAAAAAATGAATTAATTCGTGTTTAGGACCAGAAATGGAAGAAAATGATATATAAAAAATAAATTTTACATTAGTATTTAAAACAATAGCATTTTTCCTAAATAATTTATCAATATTAACGTTTTTTCTATGAAATTAATGAAAAAAATTATGATATGTATAAAATATGTATTAATTCGTGTTTACGAGCAGAAATGGAAGAAAATGATATATAATAAATAAATTTTACATTAGTATTTAAAAAAATAGCATTTTTCCTAAATAATTTATCAATATTCACGTTTTTTCTATGAAATTAATGAATAAAATTATGATATGTATAAAAAATATGAATTAATTCGTGTTTAGGAGCAGAAATGGAAGAAAATGATATATAAAAAATAAATTTTACATTAGTATTTATAAAAATAGCATTTTTCCAAAATAATTTATCAATATTAACGTTTTTTCTATGAAATTAATGAAAAAAATTATGATATGTATAAAAAATGAATTAATTCGTGTTTAGGACCAGAAATGGAAGAAAATGATATAAAGTAAATAAATTTTAGATTAGTATTTAAAAAAAAAGCGTTTTACCTAAATAATTTATCAATATTCACGTTTTTTCTATGAAATTAATGAAAAAAATTATGATATTGATGAAATATGAATAAAATCGATTAATTGATCAAAAATGGAAGAAAATGATATATAAAAAATAAATTTTACATTAGTATTTAAAAAAATAGCATTTTGCCTAAAATAATATGACAAATTCATGTTTTTTATATGAAATTAATGAAAAAAATTATGATATGTATAAAAAATATGAATTAATTCGTGTTTAGGAGCAGAAATGGAAGAAAATGATATATAAAAAATAAATTTTACATTAGTATTTAAAAAAATAGCATTTTTCCTAAATAATTTATCAATATTCACGTTTTTTCTATGAAATTAATGAAAAAAATTTTAATATCGATGAAATATGAATAAAATCGATTAATTGATCAAAAATGGAAGAAAATGATATATAAAAAATAAATTTTACATTAGTATTTAAAAAAATAGCATTTTTCCTAAATAATTTATCAATATTCACGTTTTTTCTATGAAATTAATGAAGGACCAGAAATGGAAGAAAATGATATATAATAAATAAATTTTACATTAGTATTTAAAAAAATAGCATTTTTCCTAAATAATTTATCAATATTCACGTTTTTTCTATGAAATTAATGAATAAAATTATGATATGTATAAAAAATATGAATTAATTCGTGTTTAGGAGCAGAAATGGAAGAAAATGATATATAAAAAATAAATTTTACATTAGTATTTATAAAAATAGCATTTTTCCAAAATAATTTATCAATATTAACGTTTTTTCTATGAAATTAATGAAAAAAATTATGATATGTATAAAAAATGAATTAATTCGTGTTTAGGACCAGAAATGGAAGAAAATGATATAAGGTAAATAAATTTTAGATTAGTATTTAAAAAAAAGCGTTTTACCTAAATAATTTATCAATATTCACGTTTTTTCTATGAAATTAATGAAAAAAATTATGATATGTATAAAATATGTATTAATTCGTGTTTAGGAGCAGAAATGGAACAAAATAATATATAACAAATAAATTTTACATTAGTATTTAAAAAAATAGCATTTTTCCTAAATAATTTATCAATATTAACGTTTTTTCTATGAAATTAATGAAAAAAATTATGATATTGATGAAATATGAATAAAATCGATTAATTGATCAAAAATGGAAGAAAATAATATATAGTAAATAAATTTTACATTAGTATTTAAAACAATAGCATTTTTCCTAAATAATTTATCAATATTAACGTTTTTCTATGAATTTAATGAAAAAAATTATGATATGTATAAAATATGAATTAATTCGTGTTTAGGACCAGAAATGGAAGAAAATGATATATAGTAAATAAATTTTACATTAGTATTTAAAAAAATAGCATTTTTACTAAATAATTTATCAATATTAACGGTTTTTCTATGAAATTAAAGAAAAAAATTATGATATGTATAAAATATGAATTAATTCGTGTTTAGGACCAGAAATGGAAGAAAATGATATATAGTAAATAAATTTTTACATTAGTATTTAAAAAAATAGCATTTTTACCTAATAATTTATCAATATTAACGGTTTTTCTATGAAATTAATGAAAAAAATTATGATATGTATAAAAAATGAATTAATTCGTGTTTAGGACCAGAAATGGAAGAAAATGATATATAGTAAATAAATTTTTACATTAGTATTTAAAAAAATAGCATTTTTACCTAATAATTTATCAATATTAACGGTTTTTCTATGAAATTAATGAAAAAAATTATGATATGTATAAAAAATGAATTAATTCGTGTTTAGGACCAGAAATGGAAGAAAATGATATATAAAAAATAAATTTTAAATTAGTATTTAAAAAAATAGCATTTTACCTAAATAATTTATCAATATTCACGTTTTTTCTATAAAATTAATGAATAAAATTATGATATGTATAAAATGTTAATTAAATCGACTTTAGGACCAGAAATGGAAGAAAATTATATATAGAAATTAAATTTTACATTTCTATTTAAAAAAGTAGCATTTTGCCTGAAAAAATATGACAAATTCATGTTTTTTCTATGAAATTAATGAAAAAAATTAGGATTTGTATAAAATTTGAATTAAATAGACTTTCGGACCAGAAATGGAAGAAAATGATATATAAAAAATAGATTTTACATTTCTATTTAAAAAAGTAGCATTTTGTCTGAAAAAAATATGACAAATTCAGGTTTTTTCTATGAAATCATTGAAAAAAATTATGATATCGATAAAATATAAATTAATTCGTGTTTAGGACCAGAAATTGAAAAAAATGATATATAATAAAAAAATTTTACATTAGTATTTAAAAAAATAGCATTTTTCCTAAATAATTTATCAATATTAACGTTTTTTCTATGAAATTAATGAAAAAAATTATGATATGTATAAAAAATGAATTAATTCGTGTTTAGGACCAGAAATGGAAGAAAATGATATAAGGTAAATAAATTTTAGATTAGTATTTAAAAAAATAGCATTTTACCTAAATAATTTATCAATATTCACGTTTTTTCTATAAAATTAATGAATAAAATTATGATATGTATAAAATGTTAATTAAATCGACTTTAGGACCAGAAATGGAAGAAAATTATATATAGAAATTAAATTTTAAATTTCTATTTAATAAAGTAGCATTTTGCCTGAAAAAATATGACAAATTCATGTTTTTTCTATGAAATTAATGAAAAAAATTAGGATTTGTATAAAATTTGAATTAAATAGACTTTCGGACCAGAAATGGAAGAAAATGATATATAATAAATAAATTTTACATTTGTATTTAAAAAAATAGCATTTTTCCTAAATAATTTATCAATATTAACGTTTTTTCTATGAAATTAATGAAAAAAATTATGATATGTATAAAATATGTATTAATTCGTGTTTAGGAGCAGAAATGGAACAAAATAATATATAAAAAATAAATTTTACATTAGTATTTAAAAAAATAGCATTTTTCCTAAATAATTTATCAATATTAACGTTTTTTCTATGAAATTAATGAAAAAAATTATGATATTGATGAAATATGAATAAAATCGATTAATTGATCAAAAATGGAAGAAAATAATATATAGTAAATAAATTTTACATTAGTATTTAAAACAATAGCATTTTTCCTAAATAATTTATTAATATTAACGTTTTTCTATGAAATTAATGAAAAAAATTATGATATGTATAAAATATGAATTAATTCGTGTTTAGGACCAGAAATGGAAGAAAATGATATATAGTAAATAAATTTTACATTAGTATTTAAAAAAATAGCATTTTTACTAAATAATTTATCAATATTAACGGTTTTTCTATGAAATTAAAGAAAAAAATTATGATATGTATAAAATATGAATTAATTCGTGTTTGGGACCAGAAATGGAAGAAAATGATATATAGTAAATAAATTTTTACATAAGTATTTAAAAAAATAGCATTTTTACCTAATAATTTATCAATATTAACGGTTTTTCTATGAAATTAATGAAAAAAATTATGATATGTATAAAAAATGAATTAATTCGTGTTTAGGACCAGAAATGGAAGAAAATGATATATAAAAAATAAATTTTACATTAGTATTTAAAAAAATAGCATTTTACCTAAATAATTTATCAATATTAACGTTTTTTCTATGAAATTAATGAAAAAAATTATGATATGTATAAAAAATGAATTAATTCGTGTTTAGGACCAGAAATGGAAGAAAATGATATATAAAAAATAAATTTTAAATTAGTATTTAAAAAAATAGCATTTTACCTAAATAATTTATCAATATTCACGTTTTTTCTATAAAATTAATGAATAAAATTATGATATGTATAAAATGTTAATTAAATCGACTTTAGGACCAGAAATGGAAGAAAATTATATATAGAAATTAAATTTTACATTTCTATTTAAAAAAGTAGCATTTTGCCTGAAAAAATATGACAAATTCATGTTTTTTCTATGAAATTAATGAAAAAAATTAGGATTTGTATAAAATTTGAATTAAATAGACTTTCGGACCAGAAATGGAAGAAAATGATATATAAAAAATAGATTTTACATTTCTATTTAAAAAAGTAGCATTTTGTCTGAAAAAAATATGACAAATTCAGGTTTTTTCTATGAAATCATTGAAAAAAATTATGATATCGATAAAATATAAATTAATTCGTGTTTAGGACCAGAAATTGAAAAAAATGATATATAATAAAAAAATTTTACATTAGTATTTAAAAAAATAGCATTTTTCCTAAATAATTTATCAATATTCACGTTTTTTCTATGAAATTAATGAAAAAAATTATGATATCGATGAAATATGAATAAAATCGATTAATTGATCAAAAATGGAAGAAAATGATATATAAAAAATAAATTTTACATTAGTATTTAAAAAAATAGCATTTTACCTAAATAATTTATCAATATTAACGTTTTTTCTATGAATATAATGAAAAAAATTATGATATGTATAAAAAATGAATTAATTCGTGTTTAGGACCAGAAATGGAAGAAAATGATATATAAAAAATAAATTTTACATTAGTATTTAAAACAATAGCATTTTTCCTAAATAATTTATCAATATTAACGTTTTTTCTATGAAATTAATGAAAAAAATTATGATATGTATAAAATATGTATTAATTCGTGTTTACGAGCAGAAATGGAAGAAAATGATATATAATAAATAAATTTTACATTAGTATTTAAAAAAATAGCATTTTTCCTAAATAATTTATCAATATTCACGTTTTTTCTATGAAATTAATGAATAAAATTATGATATGTATAAAAAATATGAATTAATTCGTGTTTAGGAGCAGAAATGGAAGAAAATGATATATAAAAAATAAATTTTACATTAGTATTTATAAAAATAGCATTTTTCCAAAATAATTTATCAATATTAACGTTTTTTCTATGAAATTAATGAAAAAAATTATGATATGTATAAAAAATGAATTAATTCGTCTTTAGGACCAGAAATGGAAGAAAATGATATAAAGTAAATAAATTTTAGATTAGTATTTAAAAAAAAGCGTTTTACCTAAATAATTTATCAATATTCACGTTTTTTCTATGAAATTAATGAAAAAAATTATGATATTGATGAAATATGAATAAAATCGATTAATTGATCAAAAATGGAAGAAAATGATATATAAAAAATAAATTTTACATTAGTATTTAAAAAAATAGCATTTTGCCTAAAATAATATGACAAATTCATGTTTTTTATATGAAATTAATGAAAAAAATTATGATATGTATAAAAAATATGAATTAATTCGTGTTTAGGAGCAGAAATGGAAGAAAATGATATATAAAAAATAAATTTTACATTAGTATTTAAAAAAATAGCATTTTTCCTAAATAATTTATCAATATTCACGTTTTTTCTATGAAATTAATGAAAAAAATTTTAATATCGATGAAATATGAATAAAATCGATTAATTGATCAAAAATGGAAGCAAATGATATATAAAAAATAAATTTTACATTAGTATTTTAAAAAATATCATTTTTCCTAAATAATTTATCAATATTCACGTTTTTTCTATGAAATTAATGAAGGACCAGAAATGGAAGAAAATGATATATAATAAATAAATTTTACATTAGTATTTAAAAAAATAGCATTTTTCCTAAATAATTTATCAATATTCACGTTTTTTCTATGAAATTAATGAATAAAATTATGATATGTATAAAAAATATGAATTAATTCGTGTTTAGGAGCAGAAATGGAAGAAAATGATATATAAAAAATAAATTTTACATTAGTATTTATAAAAATAGCATTTTTCCAAAATAATTTATCAATATTAACGTTTTTTCTATGAAATTAATGAAAAAAATTATGATATGTATAAAAAATGAATTAATTCGTGTTTAGGACCAGAAATGGAAGAAAATGATATAAGGTAAATAAATTTTAGATTAGTATTTAAAAAAAAGCGTTTTACCTAAATAATTTATCAATATTCACGTTTTTTCTATGAAATTAATGAAAAAAATTATGATATTGATGAAATATGAATAAAATCGATTAATTGATCAAAAATGGAAGAAAATGATATATAAAAAATAAATTTTACATTAGTATTTAAAAAAATAGCATTTTGCCTAAAATAATATGACAAATTCATGTTTTTTATATGAAATTAATGAAAAAAATTATGATATGTATAAAAAAGATGAATTAATTCGTGTTTAGGAGCAGAAATGGAAGAAAATGATATATAAAAAATAAATTTTACATTAGTATTTAAAACAATAGCATTTTTCCTAAATAATTTATCAATATTCACGTTTTTTCTATAAAATTAATGAATAAAATTATGATATGTATAAAATGTTAATTAAATCGACTTTAGGACCAGAAATGGAAGAAAATTATATATAGAAATTAAATTTTACATTTCTATTTAAAAAAGTAGCATTTTGCCTGAAAAAATATGACAAATTCATGTTTTTTCTATGAAATTAATGAAAAAAATTAGGATTTGTATAAAATTTGAATTAAATAGACTTTCGGACCAGAAATGGAAGAAAATGATATATAAAAAATAGATTTTACATTTCTATTTAAAAAAGTAGCATTTTGTCTGAAAAAAATATGACAAATTCAGGTTTTTTCTATGAAATCATTGAAAAAAATTATGATATCGATAAAATATAAATTAATTCGTGTTTAGGACCAGAAATTGAAAAAAATGATATATAATAAAAAAATTTTACATTAGTATTTAAAAAAATAGCATTTTTCCTAAATAATTTATCAATATTCACGTTTTTTCTATGAAATTAATGAAAAAAATTATGATATCGATGAAATATGAATAAAATCGATTAATTGATCAAAAATGGAAGAAAATGATATATAAAAAATAAATTTTACATTAGTATTTAAAAAAATAGCATTTTACCTAAATAATTTATCAATATTAACGTTTTTTCTATGAAATTAATGAAAAAAATTATGATATGTATAAAAAATGAATTAATTCGTGTTTAGGACCAGAAATGGAAGAAAATGATATATAAAAAATAAATTTTACATTAGTATTTAAAACAATAGCATTTTTCCTAAATAATTTATCAATATTAACGTTTTTTCTATGAAATTAATGAAAAAAATTATGATATGTATAAAATATGTATTAATTCGTGTTTACGAGCAGAAATGGAAGAAAATGATATATAATAAATAAATTTTACATTAGTATTTAAAAAAATAGCATTTTTCCTAAATAACTTATCAATATTCACGTTTTTTCTATGAAATTAATGAATAAAATTATGATATGTATAAAAAATATGAATTAATTCGTGTTTAGGAGCAGAAATGGAAGAAAATGATATATAAAAAATAAATTTTACATTAGTATTTATAAAAATAGCATTTTTCCAAAATAATTTATCAATATTAACGTTTTTTCTATGAAATTAATGAAAAAAATTATGATATGTATAAAAAATGAATTAATTCGTGTTTAGGACCAGAAATGGAAGAAAATGATATAAAGTAAATAAATTTTAGATTAGTATTTAAAAAAAAGCGTTTTACCTAAATAATTTATCAATATTCACGTTTTTTCTATGAAATTAATGAAAAAAATTATGATATTGATGAAATATGAATAAAATCGATTAATTGATCAAAAATGGAAGAAAATGATATATAAAAAATAAATTTTACATTAGTATTTAAAAAATAGCATTTTGCCTAAAATAATATGACAAATTCATGTTTTTTATATGAAATTAATGAAAAAAATTATGATATGTATAAAAAATATGAATTAATTCGTGTTTAGGAGCAGAAATGGAAGAAAATGATATATAAAAAATAAATTTTACATTAGTATTTAAAAAAATAGCATTTTTCCTAAATAATTTATCAATATTCACGTTTTTTCTATGAAATTAATGAAAAAAATTTTAATATCGATGAAATATGAATAAAATCGATTAATTGATCAAAAATGGAAGAAAATGATATATAAAAAATAAATTTTACATTAGTATTTAAAAAAATAGCATTTTTCCTAAATAATTTATCAATATTCACGTTTTTTCTATGAAATTAATGAAGGACCAGAAATGGAAGAAAATGATATATAATAAATAAATTTTACATTAGTATTTAAAAAAATAGCATTTTTCCTAAATAATTTATCAATATTCACGTTTTTTCTATGAAATTAATGAATAAAATTATGATATGTATAAAAAATATGAATTAATTCGTGTTTAGGAGCAGAAATGGAAGAAAATGATATATAAAAAATAAATTTTACATTAGTATTTATAAAAATAGCATTTTTCCAAAATAATTTATCAATATTAACGTTTTTTCTATGAAATTAATGAAAAAAATTATGATATGTATAAAAAATGAATTAATTCGTGTTTAGGACCAGAAATGGAAGAAAATGATATAAGGTAAATAAATTTTAGATTAGTATTTAAAAAAAAGCGTTTTACCTAAATAATTTATCAATATTCACGTTTTTTCTATGAAATTAATGAAAAAAATTATGATATTGATGAAATATGAATAAAATCGATTAATTGATCAAAAATGGAAGAAAATGATATATAAAAAATAAATTTTACATTAGTATTTAAAAAAATAGCATTTTGCCTAAAATAATATGACAAATTCATGTTTTTTATATGAAATTAATGAAAAAAATTATGATATGTATAAAAAAGATGAATTAATTCGTGTTTAGGAGCAGAAATGGAAGAAAATGATATATAAAAAATAAATTTTACATTAGTATTTAAAACAATAGCATTTTTCCTAAATAATTTATCAATATTAACGTTTTTTCTATGAAATTAATGAAAAAAATTATGATATGTATAAAATATGTATTAATTCGTGTTTAGGAGCAGAAATGGAACAAAATAATATATAAAAAATAAATTTTACATTAGTATTTAAAAAAATAGCATTTTCCTAAATAATTTATCAATATTAACGTTTTTTCTATGAAATTAATGAAAAAAATTATGATATTGATGAAATATGAATAAAATCGATTAATTGATCAAAAATGGAAGAAAATGATATATAAAAAATAAATTTTACATTAGTATTTAAAAAAATAGCATTTTTCCTAAATAATTTATCAATATTCACGTTTTTTCTATGAAATTAATGAATAAAATTATGATATGTATAAAAAATATGAATTAATTCGTGTTTAGGAGCAGAAATGGAAGAAAATGATATATAAAAAATAAATTTTACATTAGTATTTATAAAAATAGCATTTTTCCAAAATAATTTATCAATATTAACGTTTTTTCTATGAAATTAATGAAAAAAATTATGATATGTATAAAAAATGAATTAATTCGTGTTTAGGACCAGAAATGGAAGAAAATGATATAAGGTAAATAAATTTTAGATTAGTATTTAAAAAAAAGCGTTTTACCTAAATAATTTATCAATATTCACGTTTTTTCTATGAAATTAATGAAAAAAATTATGATATTGATGAAATATGAATAAAATCGATTAATTGATCAAAAATGGAAGAAAATGATATATAAAAAATAAATTTTACATTAGTATTTAAAAAAATAGCATTTTGCCTAAAATAATATGACAAATTCATGTTTTTTATATGAAATTAATGAAAAAAATTATGATATGTATAAAAAATATGAATTAATTCGTGTTTAGGAGCAGAAATGGAAGAAAATGATATATAAAAAATAAATTTTACATTAGTATTTAAAAAAATAGCATTTTTCCTAAATAATTTATCAATATTCACGTTTTTTCTATGAAATTAATGAAAAAAATTATAATATCGATGAAATATGAATAAAATCGATTAATTGATCAAAAATGGAAGAAAATGATATATAAAAAATAAATTTTACATTAGTATTTAAAAAAATAGCATTTTTCCTAAATAATTTATCAATATTCACGTTTTTTCTATGAAATTAATGAATAAAATTATGATATGTATAAAAAATGAATTAATTCGTGTTTAGGACCAGAAATGGAAGAAAATGATATATAAAAAATAAATTTTACATTAGTATTTAAAAAAATAGCATTTTTCCTAAATAATTTATCAATATTCACGTTTTTTCTATGAAATTAATGAATAAAATTATGATATGTATAAAAAATATGAATTAATTCGTGTTTAGGAGCAGAAATGGAAGAAAATGATATATAAAAAATAAATTTTACATTAGTATTTATAAAAATAGCATTTTTCCAAAATAATTTATCAATATTAACGTTTTTTCTATGAAATTAATGAAAAAAATTATGATATGTATAAAAAATGAATTAATTCGTGTTTAGGACCAGAAATGGAAGAAAATGATATAAGGTAAATAAATTTTAGATTAGTATTTAAAAAAAAGCGTTTTACCTAAATAATTTATCAATATTCACGTTTTTTCTATGAAATTAATGAAAAAAATTATGATATTGATGAAATATGAATAAAATCGATTAATTGATCAAAAATGGAAGAAAATGATATATAGTTAAATAATTTTACATTAGTATTTAAAAAAATAGCATTTTGCCTAAAATAATATGACAAATTCATGTTTTTTATATGAAATTAATGAAAAAAATTATGATATGTATAAAAAATATGAATTAATTCGTGTTTAGGAGCAGAAATGGAAGAAAATGATATATAAAAAATAAATTTTACATTAGTATTTAAAAAAATAGCATTTTTCCTAAATAATTTATCAATATTAACGTTTTTTCTATGAAATTAATGAAAAAAATTATGATATCGATGAAATATGAATAAAATCGATTAATTGATCAAAAATGGAAGAAAGTGATATATAAAAAATAAATTTTACATTAGTATTTAAAAAAATAGCATTTTTCCTAAATAATTTATCAATATTAACGTTTTTTCTATGAAATTAATGAAAAAAATTATGATATGTATAAAATGTGAATTAAATCGGCTTTAGGACCAGAAATGGAAGAAAATTATATATAGAAATTAAATTTTACATTTCTATTTAAAAAAGTAGCCTTTTGCCTGAAATAATATGACAAATTCATGGTTTTTCTATGAATTTAATGAAAAAAATTAGGAGTTGTATAAAATTTGAATTAAATAGACTTTCAGACCAGAAATGGAAGAAAATGATATATAAAAAATAAATTTTACATTTCTATTGAAAAAAGTACCATTTTGCCTGAAATAATATGACAAATTCATGTTTTTTCTATGAAATTAATGAAAAAAATAAGGATGTTTATTAAATTTGAATTAAATCGACATTCGGACCAGAAATGGAAGAAAATGATATATAAAAAATAAATTTTACATTAGTATTTAAAAAAATAGCATTTTTCCTAAATAATTTATCAATATTCACGTTTTTTCTATGAAATTAATGAAAAAAATTATGATATCGATGAAATATGAATAAAATCGATTAATTGATCAAAAATGGAAGAAAATGATATATAAAAAATAAATTTATCATTAGTATTTAAAAAAATAGCATTTTTCCTAAATAATTTATCAATATTAACGTTTTTTCTATGAAATTAATGAAAAAAATTATGATATGTATAAAATGTGAATTAAATCGGCTTTAGGACCAGAAATGGAAGAAAATTATATATAGAAATTAAATTTTACATTTCTATTTAAAAAAGTAGCCTTTTGCCTGAAATAATATGACAAATTCATGTTTATTCTATGAAATTAATGAAAAAAATTAGGATTTGTATAAAATTTGAATTAAATAGACTTTCGGACCAGAAATGGAAGAAAATGATATATAAAAAATAAATTTTACATTTCTATTTAAAAAAGTACCATTTTGCCTGAAATAATATGACAAATTCATTTTTTTCTATGAAATTAATGAAAAAAATTATGATATGTATAAAAAATATGAATTAATTCGTGTTTAGGAGCAGAAATGGAAGAAAATGATATATAAAAAATAAATTTTACATTAGTATTTAAAAAAATAGCATTTTTCCTAAATAATTTATCAATATTCACGTTTTTTCTATGAAATTAATGAATAAAATTATGATATGTATAAAAAATGAATTAATTCGTGTTTAGGACCAGAAATGGAAGAAAATGATATATAGTAAATAAATTTTACATTAGTATTTAAAAAAATAGCATTTTTCCTAAATAATTTATCAATATTCACGTTTTTTCTATGAAATTAATGAAAAAAATTATGATATTGATGAAATATGAATAAAATCAATTAATTGATCAAAAATGGAAGAAAATAATATATAGAAAATAAATTTTACATTAGTATTTAAAACAATAGCATTTTTCCTAAATAATTTATCAATATTAACGTTTTTTCTATGAAATTAATGAAAAAAATTATGATATGTATAAAATGTGAATTAAATCGGCTTTAGGACCAGAAATGGAAGAAAATTATATATAGAAATTAAATTTTACATTTCTATTTAAAAAAGTAGCCTTTTGCCTGAAATAATATGACAAATTCATGGTTTTTCTATGAAATTAATGAAAAAAATTAGGATTTGTATAAAATTTGAATTAAATAGACTTTCGGACCAGAAATGGAAGAAAATGATATATAGAAATGGAACAAAATAATATATAAAAAATAAATTTTACATTAGTATTTAAAAAAATAGCATTTTTCCTAAATAATTTATCAATATTAACGTTTTTTCTATGAAATTAATGAAAAAAATTATGATATTGATGAAATATGAATAAAATCGATTAATTGATCAAAAATGGAAGAAAATGATATATAAAAAATAAATTTTACATTAGTATTTAAAAAAATAGCATTTTTCCTAAATAATTTATCAATATTAACGTTTTTTCTATGAAATTAATGAAAAAAATTATGATATGTATAAAAAATGAATTAATTCGTGTTTAGGACCAGAAATGGAAGAAAATGATATATAAAAAATAAATTTTACATTAGTATTTAAAAAAATAGCATTTTACCTAAATAATTTATCAATATTAACGTTTTTTCTATGAAATTAATGAAAAAAATTATGATATGTATAAAAAATGAATTAATTCGTGTTTAGGACCAGAAATGGAAGAAAATGATATATAAAAAATAAATTTTAAATTAGTATTTAAAAAAATAGCATTTTACCTAAATAATTTATCAATATTCACGTTTTTTTTATAAAATTAATGAATAAAATTATGATATGTATAAAATGTTAATTAAATCGACTTTAGGACCAGAAATGGAAGAAAATTATATATAGAAATTAAATTTTACATTTCTATTTAAAAAAGTAGCATTTTGCCTGAAAAAATATGATAAATTCATGTTTTTTCTATGAAATTAATGAAAAAAATTAGGATTTGTATAAAATTTGAATTAAATAGACTTTCGGACCAGAAATGGAAGAAAATGATATATAAAAAATAGATTTTACATTTCTATTTAAAAAAGTAGCATTTTGTCTGAAAAAAATATGACAAATTCAGGTTTTTTCTATGAAATCATTGAAAAAAATTATGATATCGATAAAATATAAATTAATTCGTGTTTAGGACCAGAAATTGAAAAAAATGATATATAATAAAAAAATTTTACATTAGTATTTAAAAAAATAGCATTTTTCCTAAATAATTTATCAATATTAACGTTTTTTCTATGAAATTAATGAAAAAAATTATGATATGTATAAAAAATGAATTAATTCGTGTTTACGAGCAGAAATGGAACAAAATAATATATAAAAAATAAATTTTACATTAGTATTTAAAAAAATAGCATTTTTCCTAAATAATTTATCAATATTAACGTTTTTTCTATGAAATTAATGAAAAAAATTATGATATCGATGAAATATGAATAAAATCGATTAATTGATCAAAAATGGAAGAAAATGATATATAAAAAATAAATTTTACATTAGTATTTAAAAAAATAGCATTTTTCCTAAAAAATTTATCAATATTCACGTTTTTTCTATGAAATTAATGAAAAAAATTATGATATCGATGAAATATGAATAAAATCGATTAAGTGATCAAAAATGGAAGAAAATGATATATAAAAAATAAATTTTACATTAGTATTTAAAAAAATAGCATTTTTCCTAAATTATTTATCAATATTAACGTTTTTTCTATGAAATTAATGAAAAAAATTATGATATGTATAAAAAATGAATTAATTCGTGTTTAGGACCAGAAATGGAAGAAAATGATATATAAAAAATAAATTTTACATTAGTATTTAAAACAATAGCATTTTTCCTAAATAATTTATCAATATTAACGTTTTTTCTATGAAATTAATGAAAAAAATGATGATATGTATAAAATATGTATTAATTCGTGTTTACGAGCAGAAATGGAACAAAATAATATATAAAAAATAAATTTTACATTAGTATTTAAAAAAATAGCATTTTTCCTAAATAATTTATCAATATTCACGTTTTTTCTATGAAATTAATGAATAAAATTATGATATGTATAAAAAATATGAATTAATTCGTGTTTAGGAGCAGAAATGGAAGAAAATGATATATAGTAAATAAATTTTACATTAGTATTTATAAAAATAGCATTTTTCCAAAATAATTTATCAATATTAACGTTTTTTCTATGAAATTAATGAAAAAAATTATGATATGTATAAAAAATGAATTAATTCGTGTTTAGGACCAGAAATGGAAGAAAATGATATAAGGTAAATAAATTTTAGATTAGTATTTAAAAAAAAGCGTTTTACCTAAATAATTTATCAATATTCACGTTTTTTCTATGAAATTAATTAAAAAAATTATGATATGTATAAAATATGTATTAATTCGTGTTTAGGAGCAGAAATGGAACAAAATAATATATAAAAAATAAATTTTACATTAGTATTTAAAAAAATAGCATTGTTCCTAAATAATTTATCAATATTAACGTTTTTTCTATGAAATTAATGAAAAAAATTATGATATTGATGAAATATGAATAAAATCGATTAATTGATCAAAAATGGAAGAAAATAATATATAGTAAATAAATTTTACATTAGTATTTAAAACAATAGCATTTTTCCTAAATAATTTATCAATATTAACGTTTTTCTATGAAATTAATGAAAAAAATTATGATATGTATAAAATATGAATTAATTCGTGTTTAGGACCAGAAATGGAAGAAAATGATATATAGTAAATAAATTTTACATTAGTATTTAAAAAAATAGCATTTTTACTAAATAATTTATCAATATTAACGGTTTTTCTATGAAATTAAAGAAAAAAATTATGATATGTATAAAATATGAATTAATTCGTGTTTAGGACCAGAAATGGAAGAAAATGATATATAGTAAATAAATTTTTACATTAGTATTTAAAAAAATAGCATTTTTACCTAATAATTTATCAATATTAACGGTTTTTCTATGAAATTAATGAAAAAAATTATGATATGTATAAAAAATGAATTAATTCGTGTTTAGGACCAGAAATGGAAGAAAATGATATATAAAAAATAAATTTTAAATTAGTATTTAAAAAAATAGCATTTTACCTAAATAATTTATCAATATTCACGTTTTTTCTATAAAATTAATGAATAAAATTATGATATGTATAAAAAATGAATTAATTCGTGTTTAGGACCAGAAATGGAAGAAAATGATATATAAAAAATAAATTTTAAATTAGTATTTAAAAAAATAGCATTTTACCTAAATAATTTATCAATATTCACGTTTTTTCTATAAAATTAATGAATAAAATTATGATATGTATAAAATGTTAATTAAATCGACTTTAGGACCAGAAATGGAAGAAAATTATATATAGAAATTAAATTTTACGTTTCTATTTAAAAAAGTAGCATTTTGCCTGAAAAAATATGACAAATTCATGTTTTTTCTATGAAATTAATGAAAAAAATTGGGATTTGTATAAAATTTGAATTAAATAGACTTTCGGACCAGAAATGGAAGAAAATGATATATAAAAAATAGATTTTACATTTCTATTTAAAAAAGTAGCATTTTGTCTGAAAAAAATATGACAAATTCAGGTTTTTTCTATGAAATCATTGAAAAAAATTATGATATCGATAAAATATAAATTAATTCGTGTTTAGGACCAGAAATTGAAAAAAATGATATATAATAAAAAAATTTTACATTAGTATTTAAAAAAATAGCATTTTTCCTAAATAATTTATCAATATTAACGTTTTTTCTATGAAATTAATGAAAAAAATTATGATATGTATAAAAAATGAATTAATTCGTGTTTAGGACCAGAAATGGAAGAAAATGATATAAGGTAAATAAATTTTAGATTAGTATTTAAAAAAATAGCATTTTACCTAAATAATTTATCAATATTCACGTTTTTTCTATAAAATTAATGAATAAAATTATGATATGTATAAAATGTTAATTAAATCGACTTTAGGACCAGAAATGGAAGAAAATTATATATAGAAATTAAATTTTAAATTTCTATTTAATAAAGTAGCATTTTGCCTGAAAAAATATGACAAATTCATGTTTTTTCTATGAAATTAATGAAAAAAATTAGGATTTGTATAAAATTTGAATTAAATAGACTTTCGGACCAGAAATGGAAGAAAATGATATATAATAAATAAATTTTACATTTGTATTTAAAAAAATAGCATTTTTCCTAAATAATTTATCAATATTAACGTTTTTTCTATGAAATTAATGAATAAAATTATGATATGTATAAAAAATGAATTAATTCGTGTTTAGGACCAGAAATGGAAGAAAATGATATATAATAAATAAATTTTACATTTGTATTTAAAAAAATAGCATTTTTCCTAAATAATTTATCAATATTAACGTTTTTTCTATGAAATTAATGAAAAAAATTATGATATGTATAAAATATGTATTAATTCGTGTTTAGGAGCAGAAATGGAACAAAATAATATATAAAAAATAAATTTTACATTAGTATTTAAAAAAATAGCATTTTTCCTAAATAATTTATCAATATTAACGTTTTTTCTATGAAATTAATGAAAAAAATTATGATATTGATGAAATATGAATAAAATCGATTAATTGATCAAAAATGGAAGAAAATGATATATAAAAAATAAATTTTACATTAGTATTTAAAAAAATAGCATTTTGCCTAAAATAATATGACAAATTCATGTTTTTTATATGAAATTAATGAAAAAAATTATGATATGTATAAAAAATATGAATTAATTCGTGTTTAGGAGCAGAAATGGAAGAAAATGATATATAAAAAATAAATTTTACATTAGTATTTAAAAAAATAGCATTTTTCCTAAATAATTTATCAATATTCACGTTTTTTCTATGAAATTAATGAAAAAAATTTTAATATCGATGAAATATGAATAAAATCGATTAATTGATCAAAAATGGAAGAAAATGATATATAAAAAATAAATTTTACATTAGTATTTAAAAAAATAGCATTTTTCCTAAATAATTTATCAATATTCACGTTTTTTCTATGAAATTAATGAAGGACCAGAAATGGAAGAAAATGATATATAATAAATAAATTTTACATTAGTATTTAAAAAAATAGCATTTTTCCTAAATAATTTATCAATATTCACGTTTTTTCTATGAAATTAATGAAAAAAATTATGATATGTATAAAAAATATGAATTAATTCGTGTTTAGGAGCAGAAATGGAAGAAAATGATATATAAAAAATAAATTTTACATTAGTATTTATAAAAATAGCATTTTTCCAAAATAATTTATCAATATTAACGTTTTTTCTATGAAATTAATGAAAAAAATTATGATATGTATAAAAAATGAATTAATTCGTGTTTAGGACCAGAAATGGAAGAAAATGATATAAGGTAAATAAATTTTAGATTAGTATTTAAAAAAAAGCGTTTTACCTAAATAATTTATCAATATTCACGTTTTTTCTATGAAATTAATGAAAAAAATTATGATATTGATGAAATATGAATAAAATCGATTAATTGATCAAAAATGGAAGAAAATGATATATAAAAAATAAATTTTACATTAGTATTTAAAAAAATAGCATTTTGCCTAAAATAATATGACAAATTCATGTTTTTTATATGAAATTAATGAAAAAAATTATGATATGTATAAAAAAGATGAATTAATTCGTGTTTAGGAGCAGAAATGGAAGAAAATGATATATAAAAAATAAATTTTACATTAGTATTTAAAACAATAGCATTTTTCCTAAATAATTTATCAATATTAACGTTTTTTCTATGAAATTAATGAAAAAAATTATGATATGTATAAAATATGTATTAATTCGTGTTTAGGAGCAGAAATGGAACAAAATAATATATAAAAAATAAATTTTACATTAGTATTTAAAAAAATAGCATTTTTCCTAAATAATTTATCAATATTAACGTTTTTTCTATGAAATTAATGAAAAAAATTATGATATTGATGAAATATGAATAAAATCGATTAATTGATCAAAAATGGAAGAAAATGATATATAAAAAATAAATTTTACATTAGTATTTAAAAAAATAGCATTTTTCCTAAATAATTTATCAATATTCACGTTTTTTCTATGAAATTAATGAATAAAATTATGATATGTATAAAAAATGAATTAATTCGTGTTTAGGACCAGAAATGGAAGAAAATGATATATAATAAATAAATTTTACATTAGTATTTAAAAAAATAGCATTTTTCCTAAATAATTTATCAATATTCACGTTTTTTCTATGAAATTAATGAATAAAATTATGATATGTATAAAAAATATGAATTAATTCGTGTTTAGGAGCAGAAATGGAAGAAAATGATATATAAAAAATAAATTTTACATTAGTATTTATAAAAATAGCATTTTTCCAAAATAATTTATCAATATTAACGTTTTTTCTATGAAATTAATGAAAAAAATTATGATATGTATAAAAAATGAATTAATTCGTGTTTAGGACCAGAAATGGAAGAAAATGATATAAGGTAAATAAATTAGTATTTAAAAAAAAGCGTTTTACCTAAATAATTTATCAATATTCACGTTTTTTCTATGAAATTAATGAAAAAAATTATGATATTGATGAAATATGAATAAAATCGATTAATTGATCAAAAATGGAAGAAAATGATATATAAAAAATAAATTTTACATTAGTATTTAAAAAAATAGCATTTTGCCTAAAATAATATGACAAATTCATGTTTTTTATATGAAATTAATGAAAAAAATTATGATATGTATAAAAAATATGAATTAATTCGTGTTTAGGAGCAGAAATGGAAGAAAATGATATATAAAAAATAAATTTTACATTAGTATTTAAAAAAATAGCATTTTTCCTAAATAATTTATCAATATTAACGTTTTTTCTATGAAATTAATGAAAAAAATTATGATATGTATAAAATGTGAATTAAATCGGCTTTAGGACCAGAAATGGAAGAAAATTATATATAGAAATTAAATTTTACATTTCTATTTAAAAAAGTAGCCTTTTGCCTGAAATAATATGACAAATTCATGGTTTTTCTATGAATTTAATGAAAAAAATTAGGAGTTGTATAAAATTTGAATTAAATAGACTTTCAGACCAGAAATGGAAGAAAATGATATATAAAAAATAAATTTTACATTTCTATTGAAAAAAGTACCATTTTGCCTGAAATAATATGACAAATTCATGTTTTTTCTATGAAATTAATGAAAAAAATAAGGATGTTTATTAAATTTGAATTAAATCGACATTCGGACCAGAAATGTAAGAAAATGATATATAAAAAATAAATTTTACATTAGTATTTAAAAAAATAGCATTTTTCCTAAATAATTTATCAATATTCACGTTTTTTCTATGAAATTAATGAAAAAAATTATGATATCGATGAAATATGAATAAAATCGATTAATTGATCAAAAATGGAAGAAAATCATATATAAAAAATAAATTTATCATTAGTATTTAAAAAAATAGCATTTTTCCTAAATAATTTATCAATATTAACGTTTTTTCTATGAAATTAATGAAAAAAATTATGATATGTATAAAATGTGAATTAAATCGGCTTTAGGACCAGAAATGGAAGAAAATTATATATAGAAATTAAATTTTACATTTCTATTTAAAAAAGTAGCCTTTTGCCTGAAATAATATGACAAATTCATGTTTTTTCTATGAAATTAATGAAAAAAATTAGGATTTGTATAAAATTTGAATTAAATAGACTTTCGGACCAGAAATGGAAGAAAATGATATATAAAAAATAAATTTTACATTTCTATTTAAAAAAGTACCATTTTGCCTGAAATAATATGACAAATTCATTTTTTTCTATGAAATTAATGAAAAAAATTATGATATGTATAAAAAATATGAATTAATTCGTGTTTAGGAGCAGAAATGGAAGAAAATGATATATAAAAAATAAATTTTACATTAGTATTTAAAAAAATAGCATTTTTCCTAAATAATTTATCAATATTCACGTTTTTTCTATGAAATTAATGAATAAAATTATGATATGTATAAAAAATGAATTAATTCGTGTTTAGGACCAGAAATGGAAGAAAATGATATATAGTAAATAAATTTTACATTAGTATTTAAAAAAATAGCATTTTTCCTAAATAATTTATCAATATTCACGTTTTTTCTATGAAATTAATGAAAAAAATTATGATATTGATGAAATATGAATAAAATCAATTAATTGATCAAAAATGGAAGAAAATAATATATAGAAAATAAATTTTACATTAGTATTTAAAACAATAGCATTTTTCCTAAATAATTTATCAATATTAACGTTTTTTCTATGAAATTAATGAAAAAAATTATGATATGTATAAAATGTGAATTAAATCGGCTTTAGGACCAGAAATGGAAGAAAATTATATATAGAAATTAAATTTTACATTTCTATTTAAAAAAGTAGCCTTTTGCCTGAAATAATATGACAAATTCATGGTTTTTCTATGAAATTAATGAAAAAAATTAGGATTTGTATAAAATTTGAATTAAATAGACTTTCGGACCAGAAATGGAAGAAAATGATATATAGAAATGGAACAAAATAATATATAAAAAATAAATTTTACATTAGTATTTAAAAAAATAGCATTTTTCCTAAATAATTTATCAATATTAACGTTTTTTCTATGAAATTAATGAAAAAAATTATGATATTGATGAAATATGAATAAAATCGATTAATTGATCAAAAATGGAAGAAAATGATATATAAAAAATAAATTTTACATTAGTATTTAAAAAAATAGCATTTTTCCTAAATAATTTATCAATATTAACGTTTTTTCTATGAAATTAATGAAAAAAATTATGATATGTATAAAAAATGAATTAATTCGTGTTTAGGACCAGAAATGGAAGAAAATGATATATAAAAAATAAATTTTACATTAGTATTTAAAAAAATAGCATTTTACCTAAATAATTTATCAATATTAACGTTTTTTCTATGAAATTAATGAAAAAAATTATGATATGTATAAAAAATGAATTAATTCGTGTTTAGGACCAGAAATGGAAGAAAATGATATATAAAAAATAAATTTTAAATTAGTATTTAAAAAAATAGCATTTTACCTAAATAATTTATCAATATTCACGTTTTTTTTATAAAATTAATGAATAAAATTATGATATGTATAAAATGTTAATTAAATCGACTTTAGGACCAGAAATGGAAGAAAATTATATATAGAAATTAAATTTTACATTTCTATTTAAAAAAGTAGCATTTTGCCTGAAAAAATATGATAAATTCATGTTTTTTCTATGAAATTAATGAAAAAAATTAGGATTTGTATAAAATTTGAATTAAATAGACTTTCGGACCAGAAATGGAAGAAAATGATATATAAAAAATAGATTTTACATTTCTATTTAAAAAAGTAGCATTTTGTCTGAAAAAAATATGACAAATTCAGGTTTTTTCTATGAAATCATTGAAAAAAATTATGATATCGATAAAATATAAATTAATTCGTGTTTAGGACCAGAAATTGAAAAAAATGATATATAATAAAAAAATTTTACATTAGTATTTAAAAAAATAGCATTTTTCCTAAATAATTTATCAATATTAACGTTTTTTCTATGAAATTAATGAAAAAAATTATGATATGTATAAAAAATGAATTAATTCGTGTTTACGAGCAGAAATGGAACAAAATAATATATAAAAAATAAATTTTACATTAGTATTTAAAAAAATAGCATTTTTCCTAAATAATTTATCAATATTAACGTTTTTTCTATGAAATTAATGAAAAAAATTATGATATCGATGAAATATGAATAAAATCGATTAATTGATCAAAAATGGAAGAAAATGATATATAAAAAATAAATTTTACATTAGTATTTAAAAAAATAGCATTTTTCCTAAAAAATTTATCAATATTCACGTTTTTTCTATGAAATTAATGAAAAAAATTATGATATCGATGAAATATGAATAAAATCGATTAAGTGATCAAAAATGGAAGAAAATGATATATAAAAAATAAATTTTACATTAGTATTTAAAAAAATAGCATTTTTCCTAAATTATTTATCAATATTAACGTTTTTTCTATCAAATTAATGAAAAAAATTATGATATGTATAAAAAATGAATTAATTCGTGTTTAGGACCAGAAATGGAAGAAAATGATATATAAAAAATAAATTTTACATTAGTATTTAAAACAATAGCATTTTTCCTAAATAATTTATCAATATTAACGTTTTTTCTATGAAATTAATGAAAAAAATTATGATATGTATAAAATATGTATTAATTCGTGTTTACGAGCAGAAATGGAACAAAATAATATATAAAAAATAAATTTTACATTAGTATTTAAAAAAATAGCATTTTTCCTAAATAATTTATCAATATTCACGTTTTTTCTATGAAATTAATGAATAAAATTATGATATGTATAAAAAATATGAATTAATTCGTGTTTAGGAGCAGAAATGGAAGAAAATGATATATAGTAAATAAATTTTACATTAGTATTTATAAAAATAGCATTTTTCCAAAATAATTTATCAATATTAACGTTTTTTCTATGAAATTAATGAAAAAAATTATGATATGTATAAAAAATGAATTAATTCGTGTTTAGGACCAGAAATGGAAGAAAATGATATAAGGTAAATAAATTTTAGATTAGTATTTAAAAAAAAGCGTTTTACCTAAATAATTTATCAATATTCACGTTTTTTCTATGAAATTAATGAAAAAAATTATGATATGTATAAAATATGTATTAATTCGTGTTTAGGAGCAGAAATGGAACAAAATAATATATAAAAAATAAATTTTACATTAGTATTTAAAAAAATAGCATTTTTCCTAAATAATTTATCAATATTAACGTTTTTTCTATGAAATTAATGAAAAAAATTATGATATTGATGAAATATGAATAAAATCGATTAATTGATCAAAAATGGAAGAAAATAATATATAGTAAATAAATTTTACATTAGTATTTAAAACAATAGCATTTTTCCTAAATAATTTATCAATATTAACGTTTTTCTATGAAATTAATGAAAAAAATTATGATATGTATAAAATATGAATTAATTCGTGTTTAGGAACAGAAATGGAAGAAAATGATATATAGTAAATAAATTTTACATTAGTATTTAAAAAAATAGCATTTTTACTAAATAATTTATCAATATTAACGGTTTTTCTATGAAATTAAAGAAAAAAATTATGATATGTATAAAATATGAATTAATTCGTGTTTAGGACCAGAAATGGAAGAAAATGATATATAGTAAATAAATTTTTACATTAGTATTTAAAAAAATAGCATTTTTACCTAATAATTTATCAATATTAACGGTTTTTCTATGAAATTAATGAAAAAAATTATGATATGTATAAAAAATGAATTAATTCGTGTTTAGGACCAGAAATGGAAGAAAATGATATATAGTAAATAAATTTTTACATTAGTATTTAAAAAAATAGCATTTTTACCTAATAATTTATCAATATTAACGGTTTTTCTATGAAATTAATGAAAAAAATTATGATATGTATAAAAAATGAATTAATTCGTGTTTAGGACCAGAAATGGAAGAAAATGATATATAAAAAATAAATTTTAAATTAGTATTTAAAAAAATAGCATTTTACCTAAATAATTTATCAATATTCACGTTTTTTCTATAAAATTAATGAATAAAATTATGATATGTATAAAATGTTAATTAAATCGACTTTAGGACCAGAAATGGAAGAAAATTATATATAGAAATTAAATTTTACATTTCTATTTAAAAAAGTAGCATTTTGCCTGAAAAAATATGACAAATTCATGTTTTTTCTATGAAATTAATGAAAAAAATTGGGATTTGTATAAAATTTGAATTAAATAGACTTTCGGACCAGAAATGGAAGAAAATGATATATAAAAAATAGATTTTACATTTCTATTTAAAAAAGTAGCATTTTGTCTGAAAAAAATATGACAAATTCAGGTTTTTTCTATGAAATCATTGAAAAAAATTATGATATCGATAAAATATAAATTAATTCGTGTTTAGGACCAGAAATTGAAAAAAATGATATATAATAAAAAAATTTTACATTAGTATTTAAAAAAATAGCATTTTTCCTAAATAATTTATCAATATTAACGTTTTTTCTATGAAATTAATGAAAAAAATTATGATATGTATAAAAAATGAATTAATTCGTGTTTAGGACCAGAAATGGAAGAAAATGATATAAGGTAAATAAATTTTAGATTAGTATTTAAAAAAATAGCATTTTACCTAAATAATTTATCAATATTCACGTTTTTTCTATAAAATTAATGAATAAAATTATGATATGTATAAAATGTTAATTAAATCGACTTTAGGACCAGAAATGGAAGAAAATTATATATAGAAATTAAATTTTAAATTTCTATTTAATAAAGTAGCATTTTGCCTGAAAAAATATGACAAATTCATGTTTTTTCTATGAAATTAATGAAAAAAATTAGGATTTGTATAAAATTTGAATTAAATAGACTTTCGGACCAGAAATGGAAGAAAATGATATATAATAAATAAATTTTACATTTGTATTTAAAAAAATAGCATTTTTCCTAAATAATTTATCAATATTAACGTTTTTTCTATGAAATTAATGAATAAAATTATGATATGTATAAAAAATGAATTAATTCGTGTTTAGGACCAGAAATGGAAGAAAATGATATATAATAAATAAATTTTACATTTGTATTTAAAAAAATAGCATTTTTCCTAAATAATTTATCAATATTAACGTTTTTTCTATGAAATTAATGAAAAAAATTATGATATGTATAAAATATGTATTAATTCGTGTTTAGGAGCAGAAATGGAACAAAATAATATATAAAAAATAAATTTTACATTAGTATTTAAAAAAATAGCATTTTTCCTAAATAATTTATCAATATTAACGTTTTTTCTATGAAATTAATGAAAAAAATTATGATATTGATGAAATATGAATAAAATCGATTAATTGATCAAAAATAGAAGAAAATAATATATAGTAAATAAATTTTACATTAGTATTTAAAACAATAGCATTTTTCCTAAATAATTTATTAATATTAACGTTTTTCTATGAAATTAATGAAAAAAATTATGATATGTATAAAATATGAATTAATTCGTGTTTAGGACCAGAAATGGAAGAAAATGATATATAGTAAATAAATTTTACATTAGTATTTAAAAAAATAGCATTTTTACTAAATAATTTATCAATATTAACGGTTTTTCTATGAAATTAAAGAAAAAAATTATGATATGTATAAAATATGAATTAATTCGTGTTTAGGACCAGAAATGGAAGAAAATGATATATAGTAAATAAATTTTTACATAAGTATTTAAAAAAATAGCATTTTTACCTAATAATTTATCAATATTAACGGTTTTTCTATGAAATTAATGAAAAAAATTATGATATGTATAAAAAATGAATTAATTCGTGTTTAGGACCAGAAATGGAAGAAAATGATATATAAAAAATAAATTTTACATTAGTATTTAAAAAATAGCATTTTACCTAAATAATTTATCAATATTAACGTTTTTTCTATGAAATTAATGAAAAAAATTATGATATGTATAAAAAATGAATTAATTCGTGTTTAGGACCAGAAATGGAAGAAAATGATATATAAAAAATAAATTTTAAATTAGTATTTAAAAAAATAGCATTTTACCTAAATAATTTATCAATATTCACGTTTTTTCTATAAAATTAATGAAAAAAATTATGATATGTATAAAATGTTAATTAAATCGACTTTAGGACCAGAAATGGAAGAAAATTATATATAGAAATTAAATTTTACATTTCTATTTAAAAAAGTAGCATTTTGCCTGAAAAAATATGACAAATTCATGTTTTTTCTATGAAATTAATGAAAAAAATTGGGATTTGTATAAAATTTGAATTAAATAGACTTTCGGACCAGAAATGGAAGAAAATGATATATAATAAAAAAATTTTACATTAGTATTTAAAAAAAAAGCATTTTTCCTAAATAATTTATCAATATTCACGTTTTTCTATGAAATTAATGAAAAAAATTATGATATCGATGAAATATGAATAAAATCGATTAATTGATCAAAAATGGAAGAAAATGATATATAAAAAATAAATTTTACATTAGTATTTAAAAAAATAGCATTTTACCTAAATAATTTATCAATATTAACGTTTTTTCTATGAAATTAATGAAAAAAATTATGATATGTATAAAAAATGAATTAATTCGTGTTTAGGACCAGAAATGGAAGAAAATGATATATAAAAAATAAATTTTACATTAGTATTTAAAACAATAGCATTTTTCCTAAATAATTTATCAATATTAACGTTTTTTCTATGAAATTAATGAAAAAAATTATGATATGTATAAAATATGTATTAATTCGTGTTTACGAGCAGAAATGGAAGAAAATGATATATAATAAATAAATTTTACATTAGTATTTAAAAAAATAGCATTTTTCCTAAATAATTTATCAATATTCACGTTTTTTCTATGAAATTAATGAATAAAATTATGATATGTATAAAAAATATGAATTAATTCGTGTTTAGGAGCAGAAATGGAAGAAAATGATATATAAAAAATAAATTTTACATTAGTATTTATAAAAATAGCATTTTTCCAAAATAATTTATCAATATTAACGTTTTTTCTATGAAATTAATGAAAAAAATTATGATATGTATAAAAAATGAATTAATTCGTGTTTAGGACCAGAAATGGAAGAAAATGATATAAGGTAAATAAATTTTAGATTAGTATTTAAAAAAAAGCGTTTTACCTAAATAATTTATCAATATTCACGTTTTTTCTATGAAATTAATGAAAAAAATTATGATATTGATGAAATATGAATAAAATCGATTAATTGATCAAAAATGGAAGAAAATGATATATAAAAAATAAATTTTACATTTCTATTTAAAAAAGTACCATTTTGCCTGAAATAATATGACAAATTCATTTTTTTCTATGAAATTAATGAAAAAAATTATGATATGTATAAAAAATATGAATTAATTCGTGTTTAGGAGCAGAAATGGAAGAAAATGATATATAAAAAATAAATTTTACATTAGTATTTAAAAAAATAGCATTTTTCCTAAATAATTTATCAATATTCACGTTTTTTCTATGAAATTAATGAATAAAATTATGATATGTATAAAAAATGAATTAATTCGTGTTTAGGACCAGAAATGGAAGAAAATGATATATAGTAAATAAATTTTACATTAGTATTTAAAAAAATAGCATTTTTCCTAAATAATTTATCAATATTCACGTTTTTTCTATGAAATTAATGAAAAAAATTATGATATTGATGAAATATGAATAAAATCAATTAATTGATCAAAAATGGAAGAAAATAATATATAGAAAATAAATTTTACATTAGTATTTAAAACAATAGCATTTTTCCTAAATAATTTATCAATATTAACGTTTTTTCTATGAAATTAATGAAAAAAATTATGATATGTATAAAATGTGAATTAAATCGGCTTTAGGACCAGAAATGGAAGAAAATTATATATAGAAATTAAATTTTACATTTCTATTTAAAAAAGTAGCCTTTTGCCTGAAATAATATGACAAATTCATGGTTTTTCTATGAAATTAATGAAAAAAATTAGGATTTGTATAAAATTTGAATTAAATAGACTTTCGGACCAGAAATGGAAGAAAATGATATATAGAAATGGAACAAAATAATATATAAAAAATAAATTTTACATTAGTATTTAAAAAAATAGCATTTTTCCTAAATAATTTATCAATATTAACGTTTTTTCTATGAAATTAATGAAAAAAATTATGATATTGATGAAATATGAATAAAATCGATTAATTGATCAAAAATGGAAGAAAATGATATATAAAAAATAAATTTTACATTAGTATTTAAAAAAATAGCATTTTTCCTAAATAATTTATCAATATTAACGTTTTTTCTATGAAATTAATGAAAAAAATTATGATATGTATAAAAAATGAATTAATTCGTGTTTAGGACCAGAAATGGAAGAAAATGATATATAAAAAATAAATTTTACATTAGTATTTAAAAAAATAGCATTTTACCTAAATAATTTATCAATATTAACGTTTTTTCTATGAAATTAATGAAAAAAATTATGATATGTATAAAAAATGAATTAATTCGTGTTTAGGACCAGAAATGGAAGAAAATGATATATAAAAAATAAATTTTAAATTAGTATTTAAAAAAATAGCATTTTACCTAAATAATTTATCAATATTCACGTTTTTTTTATAAAATTAATGAATAAAATTATGATATGTATAAAATGTTAATTAAATCGACTTTAGGACCAGAAATGGAAGAAAATTATATATAGAAATTAAATTTTACATTTCTATTTAAAAAAGTAGCATTTTGCCTGAAAAAATATGATAAATTCATGTTTTTTCTATGAAATTAATGAAAAAAATTAGGATTTGTATAAAATTTGAATTAAATAGACTTTCGGACCAGAAATGGAAGAAAATGATATATAAAAAATAGATTTTACATTTCTATTTAAAAAAGTAGCATTTTGTCTGAAAAAAATATGACAAATTCAGGTTTTTTCTATGAAATCATTGAAAAAAATTATGATATCGATAAAATATAAATTAATTCGTGTTTAGGACCAGAAATTGAAAAAAATGATATATAATAAAAAAATTTTACATTAGTATTTAAAAAAATAGCATTTTTCCTAAATAATTTATCAATATTAACGTTTTTTCTATGAAATTAATGAAAAAAATTATGATATGTATAAAAAATGAATTAATTCGTGTTTACGAGCAGAAATGGAACAAAATAATATATAAAAAATAAATTTTACATTAGTATTTAAAAAAATAGCATTTTTCCTAAATAATTTATCAATATTAACGTTTTTTCTATGAAATTAATGAAAAAAATTATGATATCGATGAAATATGAATAAAATCGATTAATTGATCAAAAATGGAAGAAAATGATATATAAAAAATAAATTTTACATTAGTATTTAAAAAAATAGCATTTTTCCTAAAAAATTTATCAATATTCACGTTTTTTCTATGAAATTAATGAAAAAAATTATGATATCGATGAAATATGAATAAAATCGATTAAGTGATCAAAAATGGAAGAAAATGATATATAAAAAATAAATTTTACATTAGTATTTAAAAAAATAGCATTTTTCCTAAATTATTTATCAATATTAACGTTTTTTCTATCAAATTAATGAAAAAAATTATGATATGTATAAAAAATGAATTAATTCGTGTTTAGGACCAGAAATGGAAGAAAATGATATATAAAAAATAAATTTTACATTAGTATTTAAAACAATAGCATTTTTCCTAAATAATTTATCAATATTAACGTTTTTTCTATGAAATTAATGAAAAAAATTATGATATGTATAAAATATGTATTAATTCGTGTTTACGAGCAGAAATGGAACAAAATAATATATAAAAAATAAATTTTACATTAGTATTTAAAAAAATAGCATTTTTCCTAAATAATTTATCAATATTCACGTTTTTTCTATGAAATTAATGAATAAAATTATGATATGTATAAAAAATATGAATTAATTCGTGTTTAGGAGCAGAAATGGAAGAAAATGATATATAGTAAATAAATTTTACATTAGTATTTATAAAAATAGCATTTTTCCAAAATAATTTATCAATATTAACGTTTTTTCTATGAAATTAATGAAAAAAATTATGATATGTATAAAAAATGAATTAATTCGTGTTTAGGACCAGAAATGGAAGAAAATGATATAAGGTAAATAAATTTTAGATTAGTATTTAAAAAAAAGCGTTTTACCTAAATAATTTATCAATATTCACGTTTTTTCTATGAAATTAATGAAAAAAATTATGATATGTATAAAATATGTATTAATTCGTGTTTAGGAGCAGAAATGGAACAAAATAATATATAAAAAATAAATTTTACATTAGTATTTAAAAAAATAGCATTTTTCCTAAATAATTTATCAATATTAACGTTTTTTCTATGAAATTAATGAAAAAAATTATGATATTGATGAAATATGAATAAAATCGATTAATTGATCAAAAATGGAAGAAAATAATATATAGTAAATAAATTTTACATTAGTATTTAAAACAATAGCATTTTTCCTAAATAATTTATCAATATTAACGTTTTTCTATGAAATTAATGAAAAAAATTATGATATGTATAAAATATGAATTAATTCGTGTTTAGGAACAGAAATGGAAGAAAATGATATATAGTAAATAAATTTTACATTAGTATTTAAAAAAATAGCATTTTTACTAAATAATTTATCAATATTAACGGTTTTTCTATGAAATTAAAGAAAAAAATTATGATATGTATAAAATATGAATTAATTCGTGTTTAGGACCAGAAATGGAAGAAAATGATATATAGTAAATAAATTTTTACATTAGTATTTAAAAAAATAGCATTTTTACCTAATAATTTATCAATATTAACGGTTTTTCTATGAAATTAATGAAAAAAATTATGATATGTATAAAAAATGAATTAATTCGTGTTTAGGACCAGAAATGGAAGAAAATGATATATAGTAAATAAATTTTTACATTAGTATTTAAAAAAATAGCATTTTTACCTAATAATTTATCAATATTAACGGTTTTTCTATGAAATTAATGAAAAAAATTATGATATGTATAAAAAATGAATTAATTCGTGTTTAGGACCAGAAATGGAAGAAAATGATATATAAAAAATAAATTTTAAATTAGTATTTAAAAAAATAGCATTTTACCTAAATAATTTATCAATATTCACGTTTTTTCTATAAAATTAATGAATAAAATTATGATATGTATAAAATGTTAATTAAATCGACTTTAGGACCAGAAATGGAAGAAAATTATATATAGAAATTAAATTTTACATTTCTATTTAAAAAAGTAGCATTTTGCCTGAAAAAATATGACAAATTCATGTTTTTTCTATGAAATTAATGAAAAAAATTGGGATTTGTATAAAATTTGAATTAAATAGACTTTCGGACCAGAAATGGAAGAAAATGATATATAAAAAATAGATTTTACATTTCTATTTAAAAAAGTAGCATTTTGTCTGAAAAAAATATGACAAATTCAGGTTTTTTCTATGAAATCATTGAAAAAAATTATGATATCGATAAAATATAAATTAATTCGTGTTTAGGACCAGAAATTGAAAAAAATGATATATAATAAAAAAATTTTACATTAGTATTTAAAAAAATAGCATTTTTCCTAAATAATTTATCAATATTAACGTTTTTTCTATGAAATTAATGAAAAAAATTATGATATGTATAAAAAATGAATTAATTCGTGTTTAGGACCAGAAATGGAAGAAAATGATATAAGGTAAATAAATTTTAGATTAGTATTTAAAAAAATAGCATTTTACCTAAATAATTTATCAATATTCACGTTTTTTCTATAAAATTAATGAATAAAATTATGATATGTATAAAATGTTAATTAAATCGACTTTAGGACCAGAAATGGAAGAAAATTATATATAGAAATTAAATTTTAAATTTCTATTTAATAAAGTAGCATTTTGCCTGAAAAAATATGACAAATTCATGTTTTTTCTATGAAATTAATGAAAAAAATTAGGATTTGTATAAAATTTGAATTAAATAGACTTTCGGACCAGAAATGGAAGAAAATGATATATAATAAATAAATTTTACATTTGTATTTAAAAAAATAGCATTTTTCCTAAATAATTTATCAATATTAACGTTTTTTCTATGAAATTAATGAATAAAATTATGATATGTATAAAAAATGAATTAATTCGTGTTTAGGACCAGAAATGGAAGAAAATGATATATAATAAATAAATTTTACATTTGTATTTAAAAAAATAGCATTTTTCCTAAATAATTTATCAATATTAACGTTTTTTCTATGAAATTAATGAAAAAAATTATGATATGTATAAAATATGTATTAATTCGTGTTTAGGAGCAGAAATGGAACAAAATAATATATAAAAAATAAATTTTACATTAGTATTTAAAAAAATAGCATTTTTCCTAAATAATTTATCAATATTAACGTTTTTTCTATGAAATTAATGAAAAAAATTATGATATTGATGAAATATGAATAAAATCGATTAATTGATCAAAAATAGAAGAAAATAATATATAGTAAATAAATTTTACATTAGTATTTAAAACAATAGCATTTTTCCTAAATAATTTATTAATATTAACGTTTTTCTATGAAATTAATGAAAAAAATTATGATATGTATAAAATATGAATTAATTCGTGTTTAGGACCAGAAATGGAAGAAAATGATATATAGTAAATAAATTTTACATTAGTATTTAAAAAAATAGCATTTTTACTAAATAATTTATCAATATTAACGGTTTTTCTATGAAATTAAAGAAAAAAATTATGATATGTATAAAATATGAATTAATTCGTGTTTAGGACCAGAAATGGAAGAAAATGATATATAGTAAATAAATTTTTACATAAGTATTTAAAAAAATAGCATTTTTACCTAATAATTTATCAATATTAACGGTTTTTCTATGAAATTAATGAAAAAAATTATGATATGTATAAAAAATGAATTAATTCGTGTTTAGGACCAGAAATGGAAGAAAATGATATATAAAAAATAAATTTTACATTAGTATTTAAAAAATAGCATTTTACCTAAATAATTTATCAATATTAACGTTTTTTCTATGAAATTAATGAAAAAAATTATGATATGTATAAAAAATGAATTAATTCGTGTTTAGGACCAGAAATGGAAGAAAATGATATATAAAAAATAAATTTTAAATTAGTATTTAAAAAAATAGCATTTTACCTAAATAATTTATCAATATTCACGTTTTTTCTATAAAATTAATGAAAAAAATTATGATATGTATAAAATGTTAATTAAATCGACTTTAGGACCAGAAATGGAAGAAAATTATATATAGAAATTAAATTTTACATTTCTATTTAAAAAAGTAGCATTTTGCCTGAAAAAATATGACAAATTCATGTTTTTTCTATGAAATTAATGAAAAAAATTGGGATTTGTATAAAATTTGAATTAAATAGACTTTCGGACCAGAAATGGAAGAAAATGATATATAATAAAAAAATTTTACATTAGTATTTAAAAAAATAGCATTTTTCCTAAATAATTTATCAATATTCACGTTTTTTCTATGAAATTAATGAAAAAAATTATGATATCGATGAAATATGAATAAAATCGATTAATTGATCAAAAATGGAAGAAAATGATATATAAAAAATAAATTTTACATTAGTATTTAAAAAAATAGCATTTTACCTAAATAATTTATCAATATTAACGTTTTTTCTATGAAATTAATGAAAAAAATTATGATATGTATAAAAAAATGAATTAATTCGTGTTAGGACCAGAAATGGAAGAAAATGATATATAAAAAATAAATTTTACATTAGTATTTAAAACAATAGCATTTTTCCTAAATAATTTATCAATATTAACGTTTTTTCTATGAAATTAATGAAAAAAAATTATGATATGTATAAAATATGTATTAATTCGTGTTTACGAGCAGAAATGGAAGAAAATGATATATAATAAATAAATTTTACATTAGTATTTTAAAAAAATAGCATTTTTCCTAAATAATTTATCAATATTCACGTTTTTTCTATGAAATTAATGAATAAAATTATGATATGTATAAAAAATATGAATTAATTCGTGTTTAGGAGCAGAAATGGAAGAAAATGATATATAAAAAATAAATTTTACATTAGTATTTATAAAAATAGCATTTTTCTAAAATAATTTATCAATATTAACGTTTTTTCTATGAAATTAATGAAAAAAATTATGATATGTATAAAAAATGAATTAATTCGTGTTTAGACCAGAAATGGAAGAAAATGATATAAGGTAAATAAATTTTAGATTAGTATTTAAAAAAAAGCGTTTTACCTAAATAATTTATCAATATTCACGTTTTTTCTATGAAATTAATGAAAAAAAATTATGATATTGATGAAATATGAATAAAATCGATTAATTGATCAAAAATGGAAGAAAATGATATATAAAAAATAAATTTTACATTAGTATTTAAAAAAATAGCATTTTGCCTAAAATAATATGACAAATTCATGTTTTTTATATGAAATTAATGAAAAAAATTATGATATGTATAAAAAATATGAATTAATTCGTGTTTAGGATCAGAAATGGAAGAAAATGATATATAAAAATAAATTTTACATTAGTATTTAAAAAAATAGCATTTTTCCTAAATAATTTATCAATATTCACGTTTTTTCTATGAAATTAATGAAAAAATTTTAATATCGATGAAATATGAATAAAATCGATTAATTGATCAAAAATGGAAGAAAATGATATATAAAAAAAAAATTTTACATTAGTATTTAAAAAAATAGCATTTTTCCTAAATAATTTATCAATATTCACGTTTTTTCTATGAAATTAATGAAGGACCAGAAATGGAAGAAAATGATATATAATAAATAATTTTACATTAGTATTTAAAAAAAAATAGCATTTTTCCTAAATAATTTATCAATATTCACGTTTTTTCTATGAAATTAATGAATAAAATTATGATATGTATAAAAAATATGAATTAATTCGTGTTTAGGAGCAGAAATGGAAGAAAATGATATATAAAAAATAAATTTTACATTAGTATTTATAAAAATAGCATTTTTCCAAAATAATTTATCAATATTACCTTTATTTCTATGAAATTAATGAAAAAAATTATGATATGTATAAAAAATGAATTAATTCGTGTTTAGGACCAGAA